>OU974069.1:19505987-19953487 GCA_918843875.1 Diadumene lineata | reverse complement strand
AAAAAACAGCCGATAAAAGTGGCGGTGTTTTTACGGGAAAAACTGTAATACTAAACTTTGTATCATAGCCAGGGGCAAAACTGGTTTATGCTGAGTCGCGGTATTTTTTTTAGGGAAAACTTTCTTAGTAAAAATGCACGAAAACTAGTGGTTGCCACTTCCTGTAGTTCAGGATAATCCAGCATGCACTTCGCCCTCGTTATTATAAAAACAGTTTGACAAAAATACAAAAAAAGTCGGTACGTCTAAAGAAAAATGTTTGAACTTGAAGGTTTATTAGCATCTACTGTGTTATGGTTACCTGAGAGATAAGTTTTAACAAAAATAAAAAATAATAAAAATCATTTCAGCGTATTCACGTGCTCGGAAAAAGTTTGCCATAGCATTCCATAACATCATTAAATGCGCCGGTGTTTCCAAGGGAATATTCTCCGCAAACATGCACGTTAACAAGCGCCTGTAATTGAGGATTAACTGTGTGTTTGTGGCTAAGAAACAAAAATTCAAGATAACCAGGGGCTAAACTACTGTGTCAGTAACAACTTTGCTGTGTCGGTATTTCTTAATATATTATATCCCAGTAGTAAAGATGAAGATAGCCTAGCGATTGAGCTAGTGAATCCATATGTCGGTATTTCTAAAGAAAACTAGCCAGCTTTACGGCACGGTAACTAGTGGTTAGGTTTACGCTTAACCTTGCACGCATTCGGTGTTTCTTGGGAAATACTTTTGGTGCTGGTTTGAGGTTTAACTGCAGCACGATAGTAAGCTAGCGAGTGTGCTTTACTGTATGTACGTTATACAAAGGAAACATATGGAATATAGACGATGGTGATATTAATTGACTAGTGGTTAACTAATGTCAGTGGAGGCGCGCATTTTCCTGAAAAATTACTTAGAGGAAGAGATCAGCACGACTGATGATGGAATTTGCCGCGTATTCGCTACGTCAACTTGTTGCTAGCGTATTTTTGAGTTCTTTTGGGGCGAGTGAAAAGTTGTTTAGGGTTTCCTGTGTCGTTGTTCTGGGCACGTAACGAAACGCCTGCTACACTGCTCGTGCTCATTGTTGGTAGAGTAACGCACGGTCGAACGAAGTTTCCGATAGTTACATTTTTAAGTTACAGTTTACTGAAAGTAATAGGCACTTGAACAAATCTGTCGTTAATGTTAAAATACACTGGAATGCAATGTCAATGAATATGTTGTCTGTGGTCGCGGCAAAGGAAACTAGTATTTAACCTAATCAGGGATAAACCACAATAAAAAACTTCGTTTTTGTGTAATACTTGCTTTTTTTCTTTGGGATCAGGATCAGTTTAGCTTTGGCACCGAGATTACTGCTGCTTGGTCGAGATTACTGCTGCTTGGTCGGGATCATGAAAAAAATATTGCCAAAGCGGTAAACAAATTTTTGGTCAGACATTGGGAATCAAAATCCATAGAAAGTTGGGATCAGGGATCAACATTACTACCATGTCACGACCCTGATGGTTAAATAACCCCATATATCAGTTATCATCTATGGATTAAGTACTAATATTAGTAAAGTCGAGAGTCTTAACCCTTTGAACGAGGTCGTGCTCACATGACAACGTTTCCTTGACAAGTACCATTATACTGGCCGATCAGTCGCGCTGGAGAATATGGGTTTTCTTGTGCAGACGCCTTTTGTGTCGTAATGCAAAATGCGTGTTTGTTCGGAAGCTAGAACTATCAATGATTAGTGTTTATACAATTGTAAAGTTATTTTCTTACAACACCTTTGAGACCAGTGTCCATGCATGATAAGAAACAAAAATTCAGGAAAAATAAGAACTGCCTACGCCAATAACTGTGGGACTCATTGTAATAGTTCAGGCTTTGTTTGTGATCCCGTTCGTTACGGATTTCGATGTTTTTTAACAGAAATACGTTATTTTATCAAGTCAATCTAAATGTGCAACATTGATAATAGGATTTAAAAAAATATCGTGTTATGGCAGGATAAGATATACTTGCATCGCCCACACCCCACCCTACGACTAACTGTCTGCAATTGGTCCATCTGCAGTTTGTTTTCAAAGTTTGGCTGCCTTAGTTTATTGGAAAGACTTTGAGACGAGGCAAGCATGCGATTGACATAAAGTACATAATTCTGATAATTTAGTAACTTCAACTTATTTATTTATTATATTAGTTTGGGTTTTAAACACGTGGCCAAGAAATGATTAAAAAAATGTAATTGTTTTTATCTTTCAATTTTGTCCATTAACTAATTACAGCGAAAAGAAGTTGTATTCAATCTAAAGACACCTCTGGCGTAAAACCACTCCCAAATCTGTAATTCCCTCTATGCGGTCTAACGTTCAATCTCACTCGGGGGTGATCGATCGGTACAGACCACTGATTTGAGCATGCAAACGCGCATGCATTTGTTTAAACTTGTTATTTATATGAAAATACTATACAATTTATTGAATTCCTTAATTTGCTCTAGATGCCGTGTTTTTTTGACAAATTCTCCTAAACATCGTAGCGCAAGCACACTTGGTCATATAGCCACTGCCTTAATAAGTGGTTCTGATATGATAGATAGCTTTATCTTATAATTGTTAAAAACTCGCTCATCATTTGAATTGAACGATCCTTTAATTCGTTAAAATTCTTAGATAAGGTTTTAATTTATGTCAGCTTTTTTGTTTCCCACATAATGACGATGCCGAGTTCTTAACTTTATAACCCTAAGATGTCATGCATTTTATTATTTCCCAAATAGTAAATATGATTGAATGGATGGAATAGTAGTTTACAATGGCTTTTTAATTAAAACTTCATTTTCTACTATTCTGTTTTTCTTTCTCAAGAGTTTTTCTCCATGAGTAATGTGCATTTTTATTTGAATTTCTTTTGTTACAACAAAATATACTTTTTACACCAAGCAAATTACTAATTACAATGCATTGCACAATCCATAATTATTTAATAATGTCCATGCATGAATCTCATCTCATCGACCCTGCCTGATTATATAGTTTTGCTACAAGAAAACAAGAATTTACACACTCTAACTTATAAAAACGCTAACAGTTAGACATTTGGAAAAATGAGAGAATATTTAACGTGTTGCTTATTTTGATTTTTCCTTGAGTTACTAAGTTTCCTTTTCTTTCTCTTTTTTGCAATTTGGTTTTATATCTTTGGGCCGTTAGTCAGTTCTTGAAACTTCACATTCACACTTATCTTACCACTCGTATTTATTTTGATATAATTACTTGCACTCGACACAATTGATTTGCCTTTTTTTCTTCTTATATTTGTACTATTCGTAATTGGGAGCTAATTGAGTGCTATACTTTTTATATAAAACCATGCAATACGATTGCACTCGTTTGAGAGTAGTTGTTTTACGTAGAACTGATCGTCAAGGCTATTGTCATCGTTATTTTTTACCCTCATGCTGCCTTTTAATAGCTTAAATGTTGACTTAGCAGAATCATCGAAATAGTCTTCATTGAACTAGTTCCCATACTCACTTCAGTCTTATTTATTGATCATGTTTACTTTAAATCTGTTCCTTCGTGGTCGTCGACGCTTTTCACTCCATTGCCAGTTCAACGACTGCTAACTGCACATGTTGAAGCGTTACTTATCGGTCAACGTTTCCGCTATAGTGATCATTGACTTTACCTGGGATATTTCTTCACAATCTCCAGTTATTGTTTAGTTTTATTTGCTTTCACTTTTGGCAGAAACATTGCTTATTTCCTTTTGATAATGTACATTTTTAAATGCACTGTATTTGTCTGTACAAATAACGACACTTTCTGTACAAAACCGATGCATTTCCACGCCATGCATTTGACTGAATATTATTTTCTTCTAGTCAGTTTTCAGCAAAAAAACGTGCATGAAAACTACTTTTTATCAATTTCATTATATACTATAATGGTTTCTATTTTAGCCGTCAAATAGGCTGGTTTTCCCCAACGCCATTAAAGTCATTTCTCTCGTCACAATCAACTAACGTTTTCTTTTCAGGTCGTTTTCCTTTGACTCGTTTCCACTTCATTCTCCTATTCTGAAACCAAACCTTGACTTGTCTTTCTGTTAAGTCCAAACTGACTGCTATCTCGTAGCGACGTAGACGTGTTAGATAGTTGTTTCTTTGGAATTCATTTTCGAGTTCTTGTATTTGGTGTTTGGTAAATGCAGTTCGCTCTTTGCGTTTCTTGCCGTTTTTCCCAGTTTTTGAATCCACAACTAATTAAAAAATACATAAAAAACAAAAAGCATTAGCAATTGCAGCTCTTGTAAGAGAGAAACCTGTGCTCTGTGCTGGTTTGGATACTAGTAAACAGAGCACAGATATAATGATTTTCTTAATTACAAATGCCAATGCCGACGCGAGGGGTGGGGCTAGCCCTACCAAAATCTAAAATACAAAGTTCATTCCATTTTCATGAATAAACAATCGTACTGTACCACATCTTATAACAACTTCTAGTTTAAATTTTCGTTATCAACATTGTTCGTTGGAGTGGAAATAGTCTGTTCTACTAGAAATAAAGTAATCATAAGGCCGGACGACTTCTGAAGGGGCTGCGTAGATTACTAATACTGCTTCGTTCTATAGTTGTTCTGGTTCCTTTATAAAGGAAATGAGTTGAAAGTTATCATTTTTTGTTAATATAACAAAAGGTACCAACAAGGTACAAGGTACCAACGGTATGATAACATAATTCTTAGTTTTCCCAAAAGTAAAGCACCGAAAGGAATTCTTCAGAGCGTGCTTACGTAATTTGGAGAAATTCAAAACATGCTAAATCAAATAACTGATAAACCGTTTACTCCGGGACAGTGTTCGCATTAAAACATCTATTTACTTCTACATACAACTGTGGGCTTTCTTTATCATCCAAAGAAAGATATTGAAACGTTTCGGATTCTGATGTTCGCTTTTTACCATTGTTTGATAAATAATGCAATTATTTTTTCCCCAGAAACTGAGCTGAGCTGAGTTTGTGCACAAGTGTTTTCTACGCCGTGTATTTGCCTTCCTGAAGACACGATATTCTCGTTTTGGAGTATATAACCTTGCTTACATATAATCTTGTCTGTAGACTGTATGAGGCAAGCAAAAATAAAAAAAAAGATATGACAACTCTGAGAAAATAAAATCAAACACTCTTCTTGCTTGATGGATTTGTAGTCATTTTTTTAATCGAATAAATACTGATTAAATAGTTTATTCTCTAAATAATTATATTTTAAAAACAGGAAATCCTGTACAAAAAGGAAGGTATCAAAAAAATAAAAAACAAGTAAAGTCATTGTTTATTGAGAGAGCTGGATTGTTTTGTGAAAGATGAGCAAGAATGATACTTCTATGTGCGT
This sequence comes from Diadumene lineata, assembly GCA_918843875.1. Taxonomy (NCBI): domain Eukaryota; kingdom Metazoa; phylum Cnidaria; class Anthozoa; order Actiniaria; family Diadumenidae; genus Diadumene; species Diadumene lineata. Next base: position 19,948,111 of record OU974069.1, on the reverse strand, counting down.
CAATGCCATCACTCTGTTGACTGCCGGTGTTGTTCGATTCCGGGAGTTTGTGGTTTTTCTTGACCACTAAAAAGACCTTGCCGATAGATCATCCTAACCATTAATCACCTATAATTGATATACAAAAAGGTTTTTAGAAATTTATATAAAACAAATGGTAAAGCAAAGTATTTGTTTTTGCTAAGAGAACATGTTGCTTGTTGTGTTTTGTTGTGGACTTCTGTGATGTGTACTGCATGTAAGCATAAAATGTTTTATGTTTTATTTAGTTTTATGTTTTTTCTTGTTCATTCTATTTATTAATGACACTTCACAACTTATGAATACAACATGATTCCAAAACAGGCAAAAACTAAATCGTGCGATTGTGCTTTTGCGGGATATTTGTCGCTACTTCTAATCGTTTCTATTTAACGTTTTTTCGTTCAAAGCAAGAAAACTGACGATCTAAAATCGCCAAATATACAAAAACAAAGACATTCAACAAATATTGATTAAACAAATTAGATTAGGATGCCTTAGCAGAGCTTTATTCGATGATTTTCAATTTGTACAGATATTGCAGCTCGCCATGTCAGTGCAAAAAGGCTCTTCCGTTACACCAAAAAAGTGAAACGTTTTGGAGGGAAAACTCTGTTACTTTTTGTTTCTATGCACTAGTCCTGACTAAGTTAACCAAAATTGTGTTGTTTCTACCTCTCTATTCTTACATTGTTTTTTTTAGAAAAACTCTTTGACTCTCAGACTAAGTACCGAGAACAGTTAGTTTCCATTTCACAATGAAACAACAAAAACAAAAGTTATAATGTGAAAAAGATATTTTAAGAAGAATGTCGTTGAATCTAAATCTCCATTACTGTGATCATGGCCAAAAAGCAGATCACCTAGGATATTCTTATCTGGTTTTAACTTGCAGTGTGCTTTACAAAACAAATGCGTTAAGCTGAATATTCTAGCTATTACGGCTTGTGGCTGCTTTGCATGGATAAGCTTTGCATTCTTGTACGTTTTATCTTCCAATAAACAATTTGAAGGTAGTCATTACTAAGCCATACTCAAAACATTTTCTTACAGTGCAGTTTTTATACAACCAAATCTATCAAATGGAATAGCAATGGCTGAACCCAGGGGCTGTACTGTTCACATAAACTGTAGCAAATAGATTGATATATTCACTGTTTTTTAACTACAAAAAAATCAAATAAAGAGTAGTTGCATAGTTGAATAAGTAAAAGGTCCATGGATTTTTGTTACAGCAAACAAGTATGGATGGTAGTAGTCAGTCCGGTATGAATAGTGGTACGTAATCAACTGAGCATACAGCAACCATTTTGAAGCTACATCGATATAACTACAGTTAGATCCTTGCAAATAAACCACTGGACATATTCACTACATGTTACTGCAAAATTACTGCAATTACTGCAATCTAGCATTTAGCTAGTTGCCGAAAGAGTCGAAAAAGAGAGCTCTAAAAATGATGAACATCAATTTCATAGTTATAAACTGAAAAATGCTGAAAAGGTCTCGGCGCAAAAATTATATTAAAATTGCCGGCCTATTTAAATTGCTCAAATTATGTAAAAAAAGGCCTACTTATGAATATCTAGCTTTTCATCTTTACAACGAAAAAAGCAATATTAAAAGCGTCGTGATCGATCTTATTTAAAAGTCAGTATACATTGCAAACTACAATTTCCCAAAAATAAATAAATCGACCATATTTGTTGCATCATTACTTAAATATCGCTTCCTATTTTTCAACTTAGTGTAAATATGAACCAATATTCAAATGTATTTTAGCTGAGATTTTTTTACTACAGAATTCGACTTTCAACAAACCAACAACCAACCAGGCCAATCATAGAAGAACACTATACTCCGGCACTGAGCCTGCTTGACTTCAAAACGCTTTTACAGTCTTACTCAGCTATATATACATCAAATCGTATCTTTTTACTTTCGTTAGTTAGGATGAAAGGCAATATTGTCCAGAGATACTCTGTTTTTTTCCCTAATCTGACGACCAGTGCAATATTCAACTACCTTTAACAAAACAAAATGGAGACAAGTATCAAGAACAACAACATTTGATGTTCCCAGGGAAGAAAAGCTGTGTTTTTTTTTGTTGCACTCTTTCTCTTTATACCACACATAAAGAAAAAGTAATGAGACATTGAACATTCTAGTTTTTGGCTTTGTTACAACTGGTGCTTCACCGACTTTTATGCAACTCCTTACTTACCACAAATACAGTGACAGCAACTATTAAGGACCTAACAAAATGGAGGCATGCTGCAAGCAGCTATTGTTTTCAAGTTAAAAAACATTTTACTTTCTAGCTTTCAAAAACTGTACTTTTTGGTCCGACCAAGACTTTGAACATTTCATTTCATCTCATTTCCGAATTAGGCTATTACAATTCTAATAATTTGTTTAAAAAGATTTAAAAATTGGAACTGTATTATGCTTCATGCTGTCCCTGTGGTTGACCAAGGTAAAGTATAACAAGATCATTTTTATCATGAAAAAATCCAATGTATTCAAAACTAAAGCTTGAGGAGTTTAATTTAAAGCTGTTCAGTTGTACGTGTAATGAGGAAGAAACAATAAAAGCTAGGCTAATAAGACTGTTGTAATTTCAAGTGGTTTTAATTGATGTGTACAATAGCTGAAGTGCTTAGTTCAAGTGCTTGCAACAAGATGACTCGATTGATTGATTTATATAAATCGCAAAGTACTTCATCCATTTACGGTTTAAAAGAGAACCAATTATCGACGGTCCTTATTGATGGATCAAAAACAGACTCAACGGAAACCTCGAAATGCTTTATCATCATTTTACAAGGCTTCAAAATCGTTTTAGCGACACAAAAGAATCAAGAAGCACAACACATATAAATAAAGGAAATTCTTCTTTCAGTGCGTTTGATAAGCGTTTCTATTCCCAATTTATACATGTTAATAATAAGGACATCAAATAATTACCTAGTGAAAGGCTTCCAACAAGTTTTTTTTCTTGATTTTTTTAAGAGTAAAAGACGAGAACGCAATTGTAAAAGTATTAAAACTCTGTGAATGACCTAGTAAGCTAGCTGCATGCTGATTAAGCACCGAGTATTTACAACATCTCACAGCGCTTCCAGACACTTGAATAATCATTAAGCCAGTTGATTTCTTATTGATCATCAAATCGATGAGTTGTTATTGCTTTTCTTAGATGACCAACCCATACATCGTAAACGAAATTATCTTTCATTAGCACTTTATGAACCCTTGTAAATGTAAATACCGCAAGGCGCTGTTAATCATTGGATGAGCTTCTAACTATCTACAGTGTGTCTTATAAATAATAAACACTTCAAAGAATCTGTGAATTACCTTGTTCACAGCTTGTGGAGCCATGAGGTGTACAATTATGGTCGAGTGGCATACCATGGTCCGACATGATAGGCATTGGTAAGTGATGAAGAGGAGCGGGTATAACGTCTTCTCGTGGTTCTATTTCCATGGTCCTTGGCTCGTTGTAGTATGCTGCAGCATAGTTGTACTGTGTAGCTGGCGTAGCTGGTGGATATCCACTACCTCCAGAGGAATAACTATTAAATGTTGGGTAGCGATTAGATGGATACACATAAGGATGATGAGATAGTGGTGGTGGTGGTGAGTGTTCTTCGTGTGTTGCTACTGTATATGGTCGACGACCATAGTTATATCCTCTGCCATACATCATGTATTAAACACTCTTCAGCCTTGGTTTCCCTCTGGTTGCAGTTGTCTTGTAGTGTTATACAAACTTAACGCAAGGCTCGTTTATCAGCCGATGGGGTCTCCGCAAGCTTAGAGAGATATTTACGTCGCACGTTTTGAAAATGTAATTAATCCAAATCACTGTCTGTCCGAAGGGGATCCAGTTACAGAGGTACGTTCCGTCGGGATGATATGCACTACAAAATAAAACTAATATTTCTTTAAAAAAAACGTCAAAAATTTCCTTCGTAATCTGGGAACCGTGAGTCCGATGAATTTTTTATTTCAACCTGTGAGATGGCGGTTTATTAGTTTTCCTCTCAACTAGAAAAGTAAACAAATCTATAATTAGATAATGTCTAGCGCCTTTCCCTGTATCCTTTCTTTGGTTTTGCCGCCGATAGATCGTTCAGATGTTTTTAGCATTAGACTCCAATGCTACACTCACCTACAATGTTCTCACAATATTAAAAGCTCTAAAAGCTTACAGGCTAAATATTTTAAAAAAATAATAAAATATACTTATGTCTGTATGTTAAGCTTGTTTGTAGTAGAAATGTTTATTTTCTGTATTTTTTTATGATATGGTACCTGATTTGACTCACTATACCTCACAACAAGTCGGTGCGACTCACACTCACGTCACATCCTCTTCTATCAAACAGACTACTAAACAATTAAACAAACCTTTATGCTTGTAAATTAGAAGGATTCTGTCCTGTTATGTGTAAACGAAAATTGCTACTACGATAAGTTAAGAAAACAACTCTGGAATGACAGGTTGGCCATTTATTCCAGAGATAATAATAATGCCCGTTTAATTGGAAAACGAGGAATAAAATTGAAGTTGGGAAATGACCATGCCCGCTTCAAATTTCTTCCAATTGGAAAGTGACAATGGCTTAGAAATGTTTTAGCCGGGTACGTAGGACTAAAAAGAGCTTTTGATTTGTTTAAAAAATAGCTGATCAGTACTAGTATTTCACCTCGTTCTCATCGAGCATTCTGAACGCAAACCTTATTTAATTTGGCATGAGAAGTTCCCATTTGATTCCGAGTTTCCGATCAATTGCGCCCAAGCGCAACACATATGAATTTTGATGCTCACTGAGTAGAGCATGACAAGTGTGAGGCTCCAAGGGCCGAAGAGTAGATTTTTTATCAATTTTAGGTTATGTAAATACAAGAGAGGGTACAGTTATCGCTGAAACTGACGGATATTTATAACTGAATCACTCCCTGACGTGACAACTTTGGTTGATCATCTCAAGCTCACGTTTATCTGTGTATTTCTCGAAGATGATTCTCAACAAGCTAAAATGTTTTAGCCTTTTGCACAGTTATATTCTTGGGCTGTCATTTGTGAATTGGAGTTTTTGTATGGTACTAGAAGATTCATCTTTAAAAACCTGTACTGTAAAGAAGTCGGCGGTTAAAGTATTTGACTCGCGAAGAAACATTGTGGTACTCCTCATGGAAAAATGAAATTAAGAAAACATTTTGCTTCTTTGCTGGACAAATTTCAGGCACGAATTTGCTCAAACTGAAATGTTTAGAGAGCCGAACTAGTTTGGGATAAGTAATTAGCCAAACCTTTAGTATCAGAACTGATCCTACCGATTCATAATTAACTCACAAATGTTTGTGGAAAAGAAAGTTTTATCTATCCATGTCTGCAGCTGCTCGAGGAAATACTAGTGCATCAATTCATACAACTGACATATTTTACTAAACCTACACTCGACTCCACCGAACCAAAGATCTTGAGTGTTATCTAGTCAGGGAAATGACGAATGACACCTGATTTCTAACTTGTACATTTTATTAAGATGTACTTGTAGATGTCGCCTTTCGGCAACTACCGCTAATCACAGACAAGTCCAATGTGCCTTTGCTCTGGAATTTTTTTATTAGATTTTTGTAACATTACTAGACAAGAACTCACAATTTTTCTCTCACTCAAGCGCACTGAATGAGTACATCATTCAAATGGATTTTATAAGGGAATATGCTTTTTTTATTTTGAGATTAATATGTTCATTTGGCAGTTTAGACTAGCTACGTTATTACGGAAATTTACCTAAAATGTAGAGGTTACTTGTCGACAGTCATCTGTCAAAATTTTACGTTTGTTCTTGGAAAAATTGTACAGAGTACAAACCTTTGTTCAAACCTTGTTCCATGTTCCGAAACAACTATTGAGAGAAGAAAAAAAAAAACGTAAGAATACAGTTGAGAAACTGCTTTCACTCTCTGGACTTCATGTACATAGTACATGTCACGAATTGCCGTTCTTTTTTCCCTAATATTTTTATTCGTGACTCAACCAAAACACTCCATAAGAGCAAAATAGATAATTGCATTCTTTCAGTGATTATCGGTTTTGGAGATCTTATGTAAATATTGCATGCTTTCGTTAATTTATTTTAGCATTAAGGGTTTGTAAGGACACTTTGAGATTATCTAGCGTTACGTTGGTAACTTGTTAATGCGCACTAACTTCGGAATTTTGCTTTCTTTAAGCAGTTATTTGCATTCATAAAGGCAATATTGTGAACTCGTTTGCTGAATAAATAAAGGATTGACGTATTGACTTTGTAAATAATTTGCTTATCTTCACTTAGTTCGCGCCTTTCTAAATGGATTTTAATTTGGCGCGAGAATTACGTGAAGTGTTGGTGTTTGTTTTACTGTTAGAGCTGTGTCAGTAAGTGCTCCAAGTACGGCCGGAGATTGAAAATCGTTTGACACAAAAAAAATAAAACAGAAATTGTATGTTATGAAGTTTAAGATGATTATTTTTTATCTAGTTTTGTGGTTTAAATTACGTTTTTTAATAGAGTTCAACGAAAACAAATCATTGTGTTTTCTTAAGTCAAAACAAAATATGGTACTGCAAGTACTGGTGCTCAAAAACATTTTAGTTTTACTATCAAAGTTTTTTGTGCATATGATTAAGGAGTTTATGATAATTTTTTGACATTTTTGTACAAGTTTTGATAAGTATCAAGCAAAATAAACTTCATGGTTCTCTCGCCAAATTAAAAGGCCAATCAGATTGTATCGTAGAAACACTTCAGTATACAAACAAACAAACTTGCACTTTTACGACAGTGATTTGACCTCTCTTTTTCGGAAAAAGTAAACCTAAAAGACATTTATTTTTGATTGATAATGTTCTTTTGTCAAACATTTCTGTTGTTCTCTTTTCAATGAGAAGTAATAAGTCCAGTGATCATAAAGCACTTATTAATCGTTGCTAATAAAATACTGAATTATCATTATTAACATTTTCGTGTCGTTTATATTATTAGATGTTTATTGCTTGCATGTAGATATTTTTTATTAGGCTTTATTACAAGTAGGTGTTATATCCGTATTTGCTATTATCCCAATCCTAGTAAGACCACACACCGTACCATTGCACTTTGTCGGCCTCTTATCGGAACACGCCAAATGTAGATAACTAATTTAAGCCCGACAGAAGTTTCTGAAATTCTCTACTGCGGTCACTGACAAAATGCATACTCTTGTATTCCAGAGCACAGCTATAGCTATTTCATGGGCATTAAATTTAGGTTTAAACCATATCAGTATGTTATAAAAAGAGTTTAAAAGTGTATCTTTACGAAGTAATTGGATTTCTACTATGTTAGCCTGTGTTGTATGGCCGTTCTTACTCCCTATTTGAGAAAAATTGCATGGTCTGTAACGCAGGCTAGTTCTAGTTAGAATGTCGAAAAGTGTTAGTTGAAATTTAAAAATGTCAATGTGCTCGATAACTGAGCTACATACTATTCAGATACCACACATTATAAATGATAATAAAAGATAAATGATACAGGTTTTTTATTTGTGATATCAATTTGTCATTCTTTATATTAGGCAGGTAAGTTAAAATCGACAAAATAAATAACTGGTTTACAACTCAGTCATTTTATGTGGTATAGTAATCACGTCAAATAAAGATTTTTGTTGGATTTTGTTGGGAAAATGATCTGTTTGTGAAAAGGATAAATAGTTGGTTAATGTTGCTGCCCTTGTGTGACTATTGTTGTGCGTTATGGATGGGTGTATGATGTTTCTCTCTAAATATAGTTTGTTTTTGCATGGAGTTTTAATTTGTTTTCATTTTTTTCTAATTTTGACTCCTCGTGTTTTTCAAACAATTCCCTGCTTCCAACTCCATGAGAAGTAGCTTGTGGAATTGATTATTTATTTTATGCACATCATTGACAAACTTTCCACACACAATTAGCATCTATCACACTTTACTGCTAAACGCTAAATATCCATCTGAATACCGTCTTTATTATCAGACGGAGAAGCAAATGAGCGTTATTGAAATAGTTGCCCAGATTCGGCCTATATGTAAGCAAAAAAGGAGTGGTTTAATCCCTTAGAATTGATCTAATGGCTTAACCAGGCCAGTCAAATCATGTGTGAGTAGATTAACTAACATCTGACACTTCCATCATAATCGATGCCTTTCTTAAGTCTTAAGTAAAAAGTGGCCTAGATAACCAAGCTGGTTTAGGCTTTTCAAAAGACACCGTGTACGCATACCGCTTTTTAATGGGTTTAATATGGTCTGAGGGACGACGCCCCATCCAAACAATGCGATGACCTTTTATTCATGTCCTAGTCTGCAGCTAAACTGGCATTGTGAATCACTAATCTGATTGTCACTAAACCTTGAACAAAAGTGTTGTTATTATTAGTAGTACAAAAACATGTAATAACAAACATCGATCAACTGACATCGAAAAGTAATGGGTTTTATATTCAACGTTTGCTTTTGCTTCAGCGGTTACAAAGTTGTCAATGTATCAATCCCTTTATACATCAATCGGCCATTTGGACACTGTCATTGAGTCAGTCAATCATTCAATCAACCAACTCATCCGTCGATCAAACAAAATGTAGTTTGTGTTGAACGACAGTAAGTCTATACAGTCAGTTTTTTGGTATAGTCCAGCTGCTAACGTCCAAAAGTAGTGAATTGTTTACTTTGATGATAAAAGCATGAAATTTTGCATCCGAGAATTGCTAAGTTGACCATGCTGAACAATCTTGGATATGGAGCCACTCAAATTTCACACTCGGAGAAGAGATTTGAGCATGCTCTAAAGCACGGAAACGAGGCACTGGAGTAAAAAAAGCTCTCTAAACCACTCTTTTTGTGAAATATTGAAAACAAAGTGCAGAAGATTGATCATCAACTCATGACATTCATGCCTTCCATAAATATAATGCATCACGTGATCCATTAAACAACAACTTGTATAAATGAGTGGGGTTCCTATTGTAACAAAATTAAAAGTTTTCAAATTAGTCGTGCAACATTCATAATCCATGCAACTAGTGGAAATATGTTCATTAGCGGCATCAAGAGACTAAGAGAAAAGTTCTGTTGCAACATTTACAACTTTCTCTGACAGGACTAATAGGAGTTAAGGATTCTTTAAATATGTATGGTAGGATCATACAAGGATATTTAAAGAATCCTTAACTCCTATTAAATTCTGTCAGAGTAAGTTGTAAATGTCGTAATTTGTTTGTTTGCTTTTTATTATCAAACACTTTTGAACTTTTCAAGATGTGGTATTCCTGTGGTTAGAATTTATGGTACTCCGCTGAACATATATATCAGGGTAGCAAATTTCTATGGTTACCGGTGAAAAACTAAACATGGCGGACCAAGAGGCAGCATTTTATCTTGAACGTATCCTTTTGAAAACGCATGGAAATCGATGAAGAGATTTGAAAATACCACTTTAATCAATATTTTTCATTAGCTTAATGTTTTATAGAACTTGTTTTATTGTTTTTTGTTTCAAGAAGTGCAGCGTTGGGATATATTTATGGCGAAAGTTGGAGGAGTGCAATTTGTACCATCTGTCTGCCCGTTTACTGTAATTTTTGCGTATATTTTTTGTTTTGGGGTATTTTTGGTATTTTGTTCGTTTTAATATTGATAATAACATTTGAAATATCTTGATTTCGTATTAAGTGATGAATAACTTGAACAATTATACAGCAATTATATGGCTGACATCTATTTGGGTTGATGTTTTTTGTTACAGTCTGTTTTGAAGTTTTATTTCTTGACATACAAACTTCAGAGATCACCGTTGCAGATGATAGTGACGATGAATTTCCTTATGAAGAGGTAAACTCATTTCAAAAGTTTGATATAAAACGTTCATTAAAGATTCAACACTGATACTTTTCCTCGATTTTGTTGTTGTTGTCTGTGAAGTTTAAAATATAAATAAGCGACAGAACTTTTCGTATCAGACTGATTGCATATTAAAAATATTCAACTGTGATATATTTATATTCGTTTACTATTTTTTCTCACATTTGCTAAAGATTGTTAGTTCTTTTTTTTTTTTTTTTTTTACCTAGGTACCTTTTGAGGATGACTACTCAGTCACAGGTAAATCAGAAATCAACTGAACATTGTTTTTCAACTGTTTAAATTTGATTAGTTCTAATGCACAACATTTAAAAAAAAAATCAGTCAATAGGCAACTTGCACTAAAAGTTCACATGATCCCATCTTCCCTACATCCTTTTAATTTGTAAAATGAGATCCAGAAATGAAAAGAGCATATCAAATTTAGTAAAATTGTCAAAGTTCAGTATCTAATGCACAACACAAGAAAAGGACAATAAATTGAAAATCATGAAATTTCTTAAGATTTACAAGTTTGGAAATTTGTGTTGGGTGATAGCACGTGCCGCTCAATACTGTTTTCTGAACATTTCTTAAGGAAAATGCAAATCTTGAAAACACTGCTGTTTCTGTTTGATTGTGTATGACAAGTTTAAACTTTGTACTTTTACTGATTATAGTATGCTCTCTGGAAATATAAAACTAGTGAAGTATCAGTTTCACTCTGTTCCCAAGGAGTTAGGGGTTTCAATTTACTCAGGGGTTAATTGACAATGATTATGTATAATAAAATATAACATTTGGTAAATGTATTATATATAATCAGGGGCTCATTATTTTTTACATAAGTATCTGAGTAATTGAAGTAGTCATCTGTGTCTCAAATGTTTTCTAGTTGGTGGGGTCTGGGGGCATATTTATAAAGTAAGACACAAGATAACTGGCGGTAAGAGGTGAAATAGATGGTGCTATACATGTCTACCACCAGAAGCTGCCTATAATTATTGAAAACCCTGATAGTATATTAATTAATTATGATTATTAGTAATTTTGTATCATAGTGTTTTTGCTAATTCTTATGTACACCTTTTTGTGTTACTATTATCAAACTAGTAAAGTATGATCAGTTTAACTCTGTTCCCCAGGAGTCAGGGGTTTCAATTTACTCAAGGAGTAATTGATGATGATTATGTAATTTTGTATCATAGTATTTGTGCTAATTCTTATGTATACCTTTTTGTATTCCTATTACCAGAGGGAGATGAAGATTTGGACACTGCAGTCAAAGTAATACAAGAGAAATCTACAGATGCTTTGCTTTCAGTGAGTAACACTTGATAGCCTAGTACAATCTATGTTTTAGCTGCTACATCGATAATTTGTTGTTAATTTTCTGTACTTAATTTTGTGTTAGCGTTAGTATATAATCAAAATAATGATTAATGCTAGAAATATGATTTCTATGTTTACAGAAATCAGGGCCTGTTACTGCCTCAGTTACAACTGTAAGTACTTCTATATTTATAAAGCTCAATTGTTTTAAAATGCACATACATGTAATAGTGATTTATAAATTTATGTGTTATTAAATTTAACACTTAATATACTGCCTTCAAAATTAATTCCTGTCTCGTTCTATCTTTGAATCTATGTCATTGAATTATGGAAACAGTGTAAATTAAGTAAGACTCTGAACATTTTTTAACAAATTTATGTGTGGTGTTTTTTTTTTTTTCAGAGGCCTGAAGTTGTTGAGGATTTTGTAAGAAATTTCCTGGTCAAAATGGGCATGAACAGAACCTTGGATTGTTTTCAGACAGAATGGTATGATCTCTTGCTATTAAAATATAAAACATACAAAGTATTTCAGTTTGTAAAAAATATATAAAACTTTCTACTATAATTTTTAATCTGTAACTGTTGCATGACGAAATATCCCAGAAATTCTGATTGGTTGAGCATGGGATATTGCAGTCACATTGAAACTTTTTACAAATTTATATGTAATATATACAATATGAGCGGCCGATCTGTATGGAATATACAATGTTGTATAATTGATGATCCCAGAAAAATAGAAAATCAATACCATGAAGGCATCTGTATATTTTATGTAGAAATCATCTTGATTTGCATAAGGGTTCATTAATTATTCATGAATTTTATAAGGTGAAGTACAAGTTTAGATTGTATATGTACAATGTTTTTAAATATACTAAGAAATGACTATAAAAGTACTCAAAATTACATGCACAGGAAAATTTCATTATGCATGTCTATACTGTGCACAAATAATCTTCACATGCGCCCAATATCCATATACAATAATTAATAAGAATATTCACTTTTGAAATATTTTGGCTACCATAAATATTCATACTAGATGATATTGGTTTGTTTTAGGTATGAACTACTTCAGAAAGGTCTGTTGAATGAAGAGGAAGTACGTATTGTACCTGACCTTTATGTCAAGTAAGTTAATTATGGTTTATTGGTTATTGTGCTCCAGCACATGTCAAATAATTATGAAGTGTTTTAACATTAAAATGATCAACATTTCACAGCCAGCATATTGGTAACTGCAATATTTCTGACATGCTGTCATCTATTTATTCATCCATTTATGTACCGGTGATTATATTATTATTATTATTATTTTGGTATTTATTTATTCATGGGCTTGCTTGCTCTCTTTAGAAATCAGCAATTAGATGAATTGGTTAAAACTCTCAGACAAGATGTTGAGAAATATAAAAGTGCAGCAGAGTAAGTACCTTTAAAGACATTAACAAATATGTTAATTGTTAATTTTCTTTGACTGCATGTCCTGATTGCTATATGTAATTGATATTTGCCTGCAGAAATGCCCGTCAGACCTTTGTGAGACTAAGGAAAGAAAGAGACTTCCATCGTATGCATCACAAGAGAGTTGTGCAAGAAAAGAATAAGTTGATAACTGATATTAAAAGACTAAAGAAACATTATGCATCATATGAACCAACACTTGTTACTCTTAAACAGAAATATGAGGTATGTATAGTGAATTGTTTTGCTCTGATTGGCTGAAACGTGTGCTCTATGAAAGCACAGTGCACCTGTGCACATATTTCTTGCCACAATTAATCCAGAAAATCTGCTCAAAATTTTAATCTATGTATATAAAAGGAGTAGAAAACTTGGCGGGAGTTTTTTTGTGAGTCCAAGTATTTGGCTTGGAAATGCAATTTGCAAGCCTGCAGCAAGCCTAACAACAAACTACATTAAAGCTACAGTTGTACGCACCGTTGTTGAAATTTCAATCCTTTAATTTTTGCTGCTTTTTTAACATTCCATGTGTATAAGACTGATTCCATAAGTTGGTCCCAGTTGCTCATGTGGATCAGTCTATGATTGTATACCCTATTAATCTATCTGACTGTATAGTATTTATGAAGTTGATTATTATTATTTTTATCAGGTGGCCATGAAAGAGAAGATGCTGAGTAAACTAGAAAGAGATAGAGCTGTTGGACAGGTAGGTGACAATCAATATTTACAAATGGATGTTATTTTCAGCCCTCCCTAAAGACTTTTAGTAATAAACCAGAATATCCTGTAGCATTACAAAACAATGTATAAACCACCAGGATCCATTCATCAGTGAAATTCCTTGCCTTGCAATCTGCAGCTCTTAGTACATTTTATCTTCTAAAAGACTAAAATATGAACAACCATTTTGAAGAAAAAAAGTCATGTCCTTGTACAGTACACCAATGCCAACTGTTCAAAATCATTTTGTTTTGTAAAATCAATGTACACCACTAAGACTCAGTCATTGGACTTCCTCCTTCCTGTAGCAGCCTGGAGTCCTGGTATACATGAAACGACTCTGGTTTGTTCTTGGTTGTTCTATTTGTATGATTTACAATTGTTTTCTCTCAACAGGTTGCTGGATTACAGTCCACACTACACCAAGTTGGAGCATCCAAAGAAACAATACTTGGTAAGCAGACATTATCAATTAATCACTGGGACAGTTGCCAATATACCAGTAGTAGAAATGATCACCGGAATTATTGCATTCTGAAATTATTTTGATTTGTTTGTTGTTGTTGTTTTCTATAGAGGGCAGTGTAGGTTCAGAGAGAAAGATAAAAGTACATCAGCCGCGTCCTCCCCAGAGGACAACTGAGAATGTCACACACACTGCTGAAAAAAGACATCCAAAGGTATTTGATTTAAATTACAGTTTCATAGTAGTATTCAGGATGAAAATAGTTCTCTGCTTGTTTTGGTGGACAATACAATACAATTTATTCACATTCATCTTTACATGTTTGGTATTATTTACATGATATATAACTATTTTTTATATATTTCTAGTTACTTAGTTTTAGCTTGTAAAATATAAAATAATGATATTAGTATTTGAATGTCCAGTGTCTAAAGTAGTTAGGGTTAGGTTTTTTTTTATACCCTTTTGCCATTGAGGTCTCTGGTATGTTCATTGTTTTTTTTTTTTTTTTTTGCTTTTTTTCTATTTACTGTTTGTCAATTAGATTTAACAAAGTTCATGAATAAAACATGTACTTAAAGTGTACACAAATCATTTATCTTTTTTTTAATCTTTGTGAAAGCAAAATATCTCAGGATGACATTATTTACATGCATAGTGGCCCTATTGTTATAAGAACATACATAATGTAAATATTGTGAACAATAAAAGCAAATGTCTGAAAGCAGAAAATATACAAAAAATAAACATTGGAGCCTTGTATTTATGCAATCATCAAGCATTTTCTTTGTGAAAGTGTGTTGTTTTCGGATGTTCATAAGACTGTTGTTAACAAACATGTATTTGAAATCTTTTTTTTTGATTTACAGGATTCAGAGTTCCCAGTTGATACTCGTGTTAATCCAATGTTAAACTACCATAAAGGACCATCTGCACATTTAACAAGGTCTGGTGGTTTCCGTCTGACACATACCATCAGTGCACATAACATGCCAGTTAGTGGGTAAGTCGTTAATCATATCTTAGTGAGTCTAAGCTCTGGGATATCGTTGTCACACAATCTTTTTTAAAATGACACATTCAAATGCTACTTCAGCTATATACGACAATAGGACATATATCTTGGTGGTCAATACATTTTGGAAATGTACATGTTGTTGTACTTTTGAGCTTATATGTTTCTCCAACCCAGTTAACTTTGAGCCATCCTATCCAGTTTTTCTCTTCATAAATTAATTGATTGTTGTCATCGATTTTTGAGCATTTGCTGTGGTGTATCTTGTTTACATAACTAATAATTCACACTATATAGTCTGTACCACATGTATAGCAAACACATTCAAGTTAGTCACTCTCATATTTTGTACTTTCTGTCATAATTTAGCATGTTAATTTTGTGTTGCTTTGTTTTGTTTAGTATTGCACTCCATCCACGGAAACAGATTCTTGCAACGGTCAGTGATGATAAATCATGGAAAATGTGGGCAGTACCAAGGTAAGCGTGACTAATGTCTTGGATTTCTTGGGTTATTTTATGTAAAATTTATTGTAGAGGTTTGATGATCGTGGTGGTTATGTATGTTTTATTTTTCATCTGTAGTGGTGAGATTATCATGACTGGTGAAGGACACAAAGACTGGATTTCTGACTGTGACTTTCATCCTGGGTAAGCAACAGCATTTATACAGTCCTCTATGTACCTTGTATGCAAAGTATTATTCAGTCTAGATACTTAATTCACAGCATCTTAAAAAGTCTGAGGTTGCAATAAATAGCCCATTTTCGAATTCTCTTTTACACATCCTTAGGGTCCTTAGTCTTAGAAAGGCGTGTAACATTGTTTTTAGTAACGGCCTGTGGAAATGTGGAGTCTGAAAGTGTGAAAAAGACAATTAAATTTCTGATTATTCTACGCACACACAATTGAAGCTAATGCTGTGTACAATGGACTTTTCCGCACTATTTGTTCAAAATCGCATTATTCATTGTAATTTCCAAACTTGTCTAGATGCCCAATTACTTCCTATGAGAATTACGTGTATCAGCTGAACTTTGTGTGATATCGTTAAAAGTTGTCAAGGGGAAGGCCAGGACATCCTGAGGAAATTCCCATGTACATTTGAACGCAATTTGTAACGTTTTCTTACATTTGCACATGTAATTGCTTTCTTTCTACAATGTACAGAATCGCTTGCACTGTTTTCTTGTAGCCATAAAGTTCTTTCAATCTTGTTTTGTTTCAGTGGTGCTCGTCTAGCTACATCATCAGGTGATGGTACTGTTAAGATATGGGACTTCTCTAAGGCACAGTGTGTGCTAACATTCTCTGACCACACCCATGCGGTATGGGGATGTTCCTGGCATACTGGTGGTGATTTCCTGGCCACATGCTCAATGGACAGTACTTCAAAAATATGGGATCTTAACAGGTATTAGTATTATACGCCTGTTACATCATTTTACTATATATAGTCATATTCAGCCTTATGACACCTTTGAAAGCCATATTACACATTCCTATTTGCGTTTTATTCGGAAAACAGTTTTTATGTCATATGATAAATAACTGTCCGCGGCCAGGACTCGGAAAATATCCACCCGTATTAGTCGTGTTACACGAAAAGACATCTAATGAGTTAACCATGGCCTCATCACCATCATTGTCAGTACTATTTTACAATCGATTGAATGACTGTGTTGGCCCTGGTTGAAAGTACGTGCCTTTATTAGCAGTATCATCTTTATTCTTTTTAATTTTTCATTTCAGTGAACGATGTCGTCTCACTTTACGAGGTCATGCCGACTCAGTGAACAGCATACTGTTTTTACCATACTCTAATACTCTACTGACCAGCTCTGCTGATAAGACATTATCGTTGTGGGATGCAAGAACGGTAAGAACACCTTGTTCAATTATCAATGCACGATACACGTTACTAACTTATTATCTTAAAGGTTTTTGCTCTAATAGTTTAAGTTATATATTTACTAAAACTACCCTTTCTTTTGTAAGGTTATTTATGAAAAAGTGTTGATAATGGCCAAAGGGATTAAGAATATGATTAAAAGAGAATTCGCAAAGAATACTTGTAATTGTGGTTAAATGGCGACATAATTCTAAAAAATGGAATTTCATCCATCCATCGTTTTCCAGGGTTGTTTCCTGACAAAACGAGTGAAAAAAAAAACAAAACAAAAACGTATTTGAATACATTTGGACAATATTTTGTCACAATTGCCCTATTTCACTATGACGTCATGGTTTGTTTACATTAATAAGAACAGACCTAATTCGGGCTAAATAGTTTTCCTCTAGCACATTTTGCTTTGCATTTGAACGTATATTTTGTTCTTTTATTATAAATATATTTTTAGCCTATTTTTAATTGAATTAAACGTGCTGTATCCTCTCTAGCGACCATGATTCTTAGCTTTGAAACAATATATTTGTTTTGATGTGACGTCATAATGAAATAGGGCAATTGCAAAGAGTGCGTTCAGTTCAAGTCATTCCTTCACTATAGATGTGTATTTCACATTTGGTTTTGTTTTGTTTCAAGGGATTATGTGCACAAACTTTCTACGGTCACATGAATTCGTGCAACCAAGCTACATTTAACCTCAAGGTAAGCTAAACCTTCACCATTCCTAATTGCATTCTCTAAGATCCTCCACACACTCTTGTGATACTTTAGCAAGATCAATTACTGAAGAAGTTGCAAAAAAATACGATTTGACTGTCCTTCCATTACGGTTTGCGCAACCTGTTTTGCAATGTCGCATGCTTGATATATAAAGCAAAATGTTGCATGCTTGATATATAAAGCAAGATGTCGCATGCTTGATACAAAACATGTAAAAAGCATTACACCTAATGATGCTCCCTGGAAATCACCTCCACTCACGTCCATGGCTCTATCTTACAGGGTGATACTGTGGCGTCATGTGATGCTTATGGCATCGTGAAATTATGGGATGTGCGTACAGTAGGATGTATGACAACGCATGACTTGGGTCCATACCCCGCTAACCGAGTAGCTTTCGACCCTAGCGGTACAGTGTTAGCTATTGCTAGTAATGATGGTTCCGTCAAGATGAGTGAGATTGCTACTGGTAATATAAGTCAGTTAACCGGTCACGAAGAGGCAGTGCAGAGTGTTCTGTTTGATCGAGGAGGTGAATTCTTGCTTTCCGCGGGTTCTGATGGCACTGTCAGATTGTGGTCGTGAAATACGTTTTGCTCTTTGTCTTAATTCTCTAGTTAGGTTTGAGCCACACTGGAACTAAAATGTAGTCATAAATACAAACTTTGCTCATTTTGTTGATAATGTAATGAATCGGTATTGGGCATTTTACAAATGTTGTAATGTAAGCAAAAAGAAACATTTATTGGTTGGTATTGTTTGTTATAAATGTGATGAAGGGGAAACTGTGCATTTTCCTAGTTATGCAGACCAGGCAAAATATCACTTTTTTATTGTTTCTTAGTCATTCATATGTACATTATTGGTATTATTCGCCATTTCATTTGTTTGAAATGTTCGTTGTAAAAAATCATTAAATCTCTGCAATAAGGATGACACAAAGTTTTGTCATTGACAATCCTTGATATTTTAAAAACAAAAAATATATTAAAGTAACTAAAGTATCATTGACAATTTTGTAAAATTGAAAGATATCACGATGATTCATTAGACAAGTTTTCGTGTTTTTGGTTTTCTCATTGTTTTGTAATCAATGGATAACTATTTCATGCAATCCGACATCAAAGGTCTCCATCCTGGCCGCTAAAGAAATAAAATCTCTTCGAATTCTCCACATTGTCTCACTCGTGCCATACAAGTGAATTCTGTAGAGTTCCTCATTATTTGGTTGATTTTTGAAGATATTTTGTAAATTTGTTTATTTTACTCATATGTAAGCAATAACAGAGGCGCGCAAAGCATCGTGGTTGAGACGGCTCCTTTAACCAATCAGAACAATGTTCACAAAGTGTGTTAAATGTTCATTGGTTAATTGAAAAAATGCCAATCCAGCGTTACCGGTCACACCTTCAACCAACGTGATTAGTGCTTGTGGCTTCACTCATTCTTCTCATTTGAAAGGCATCAGCAATTCGTCTTTCTCGTCTGCATCGTAAAGCGGCGCGAAAAGCATCACGGATATGCTTGCTAGAAAATGCATATACCACAGGATTAAGAATACAAGACGCATATACGAACCATATAGACAGTTTCGACGCCCATGGCGGTGTAATATAGTCAACACTACAATTATTAACTATCATATGCGGACCCCACGAGATAAAGAATACTAAAAACAACCCGAGGCCTGTTTTAGCAATACGATATTCCCGCGGGATCGTAAGTGTACGGGATTTTAACCGGGTCGTGATTTGAGTCAATGCTCTAAATTGTAACAGTGAACTTTGGCGTTTGAAATCAGAATGTCTTGGTATTCTCAAGAAGTTGACAGGTTCGTTGTCTTTACGAGGTGAATTAGGTGCTGTCTCTACTGAGCATATACTACGGGATCGACCTCGTATGGACCCTTTAAGGTTTTTAGCACTTAACTGCATCATTCCATCTTGCACTGACATTGAATCACGTGGTACAGCGTCGACCGTGATCACAGGTTTTTGAATATCACCACAGGGAGCCCGAGGTGATTTTGGAGTCAGTCCATTCCATGATGAAAATCGTCGTTCGTGTTTACGAATGGCTGCAAATATCATCCAGTAGGTGAGAATCAAGATGACCACAGGGATCCCAAACCCTATACACGTCATAAAGAAGTAGTATCCACAATGATTCTGCCACTGTGGTGAACACAAGTTAATTCCAGGGTCGTAGCGGTACTTTGTCCAGCCAATGACTGGAAAAGATGAACAGGATAGTGCTACCAACCAACAGAACGCCAGCATCAGATGGGCTTTGCGTATGGTGAAGATGTTTTTATACTTGACGGGTTTGACAACAGCATAATAACGGTCGACGCTGATACAGCACAGAGTTGAGATTGATGCTACGAAGAACGTCATACTCAGCATTCCATTGATCTGAACAAAGAAATAAAGTTAAGAAATGTTACTGGCACTCCAGAAATAGCTTATGGATCACGTCATAGCTTTAGTTTGACTAGAACTTTATACAATACTGTAGCACCCGACCATTTTGAGTATACGCAACCTCATGCGAACTAGTTGTTGGCAGTTGGTCGGTGTAAACATCGATATACGTGCGGCAATAGCCCTGAAGCGAGATGACGTTTTACCCCCGTCTCTATACCATAATAGTTTTTTTTAAATCCTTTCATATTCAAATTTTTTCATTCCCTCTAGAATTCAGGAACAATAGTCGTAATTAGTGAACAAAAGCAACGTGGAAAGGATTCTGGTCTAGAGACGGGGGTAAAACGTCGTCACCGTTCATTCCTATTCAACGTGCGACATTTGCTCTCGCTAAAATTGATCGAGGTCCAATACTGTTCAAGCTCATGCCATGTACACGGTGTAATAATATACTTAAGGTACGTATGCGGCATGCAATAACGATATATTCACTGTTTACACACAAACACGTCAAATGAATTGTTAAGATATCGAGATTCTTTTGAAATAACGGCCAATCACTGTCTGGTTGAAATGACTTACATTGGCGTGAACTTGAAAAATAGATGCCATTTTCCATGCCTCTTCATGTACTCTTATAGATGCTCAAATGACGTCAAAATATGTTGAGATCCAAAAAGGTACGCACGAGACGCAACCGAGTGCGTGACTGGCGTTCTCACCACAATTTGATGTCATCTATGAGAGTGCAGACACAAGGAAAAAATGAAATCTAGTTCTATTTCTATTTTCTTAAGGACGTTCCTGGGTAAATGAAGTTCTAATGTCATTTTTATGAAACTTTGTACAAAGCTATTTCATTCTATGAGGATTTCAGAAATGCAATAAAAATCGGGGGTCACCGAGTTTGTTTTTGAGGTACAAGGCGTAGAAAATGGGGTATTTTGATGAAAAAACGCGCGTATTTAAACACTACCATTTTCAAAGAATAAAGTCATAAAAATGTTGTAAAACAGAAATCGACGCTCTTTAAAATTTGGAAAGAAAATTAATAAACTGTTGTCTTCCATTTCCAAGAAATAGTAGGATTGTTTATGCCTTTCTTTGCAAATAAAGATGCTTTTAAGTTAAGCGATGTCGCTGGATTCGTTCCAAGGTAGGGGTCGATTTATTTTACAAAAGTGTACTGTTCTTCGTTTCATGTAATGTCATTTTTGTGTGTTTCACATATGTTGTAGTCTTGATAAAAAGCTTCATTTCACGAAAGAAAAAAATAGGGGTCACCGGCTTTGTTTTCGAGATATCTTGCGGCAAAGTTGAAAAAAAATCTGGCCATCTTGAATACCGCGCGGAGACTGGGTTCTAATAATTTACCGTTTACCGCATAAAACGTTTTATATTTGCTCTTTTTGGAGCAAATTGACTTTAAACTACAGAAAAATAAACTCAATTGCTTTTCAATCGAAGACAATTGGGACTTAGATGAAAAAAATGAAGGAAATATTATCATTAATTTGACCAACGGTAATGAGCGCGCGCGCTCAATCTTGCGCAGTAACGATGCGCGCGACCAATACCCAGGAACGTCCTTAAGCGAAAAAAATTGTTTTGCTCTTGTTCTGTTTGAGCATTGCGACTGAGCGCGCGCTACACGTTCAAAATATCTGTTGTAACGTCATCTGTGCGTATGTTTTTCTACATGAACACGGCTGTCGATCAATCAGAGTGCGCGTACTACCCCGACTATTATATAAATGGCTATATGTCTGAAGTTGGTGACGGTTTACTAAACTATTATGGTATAGAAACCGGGGTAAGATGTCATCTCGATACGTGAATCATATTTGAGACAAATGTTGAAAATCACTGACATCAAATATCTACCGCAAACAACCGGCTCAAACTAAACCGGTTGACGTTTCATCATGTCAACCGTCTTGTGAGAATAACATAAATAATTTTGTAGGGTCACGATAACTGCTATGACACGATGCATTTTACGATCACGCAACAATCTAGCATGCACGACATTTGATTGGATGGATGATTTTGCTATCCGTCCAGCGATTATCTTGCGGCGAAATTTATCAGAATGTCAACCGACTAATTGTGCATAAAACATGCATTGACGCACTCGTCGTTCTATCGATCTACATATAATTTTTGTTCTTTTAGTAAGTCGTTTAGTAAGTCGTTTCCTTGTTTGTCCGTTTGTTTGCTCGTTTTTTAGTTGTTTGTTTCCTTGTTTGTTTGTTTTTTTATATGCTTGTTTGTTTGTTTGTTTATTGGCTTGTTTGTTTGCTTGTTTGTTTATTTGCTTGTTTGTTTGTTTATTTGCTTGTTTGTTTGTTTATTTGCTTGTTTGTTTGCTTGTTCGTCTGCATGTGGCAAATTCAGATTCACATGAAACCCAATATAGTAGCCCGCAATAACTCAGAATAATTTAATTCTTTAGAGTAATTTAGAACAACCACGTATCCTTCAACATTAGATAAAAAAGATGGACAACATTTCAAATCAATATCGTCATTCTCTTATACAAAGACGCAACGTTAACGAAGAATAATGCTTGTAAAAGATTCCACGTATAATATTGTTCCTTAAGTCCGATATCGATATAGTGAACAATATCTAGTATTAAGCTTGTTGCCACTCAGAAATCTAAATAATATCAATGAAGATGACATGAAATAGAACGAAAGGAGTGAATGACTTTGGAATCCACAATATATATTTGTACATGACGGTCATTATTTTTTACTAACGTTTGTGAAAAATCAACTGAGAAGAGATCGACTCTAAAAACACGCAAGCTGACTTCTTATAGATTCTGTATTCAGATATAGAGCTTTTGTTAACAATATACGGATTTGAAAGAAGTATTATCGAGTAATAAACGATGAAATTAAGCGACGGAAATGTAGAAAATTAAAGATGACGAAAAAATTCAAATTTGATCGATTTAACGGACATAACATCTCGACTCTGTCCGTCAATCATACAAATATATATATGCATCAGTGATATTCCATCCACAGGCATGTAACTTTCATTCCTTCCTTTGTTCATTCGTATGTTAGTTCGTTTCCTGTTTCATTGCTTCATTCATTTATTCATTCATTCCTTAATTCATTTATTTGTTCATTTATTCATTTCTCCATTCATTCGTTCGTTCGTTCATTCATTCATTCAATCATTCGTCCATCTATTCCTCGATTGATTTCATTCAATCATTCTTTCATTCATCCATTACTCCATTGATTTTATTCATTCATTTCTCCGTTAATTAATTAATTCATCATTCATTGTTCCATTATCCTTCATTCATTTAATAGTTTGCCGCCTGTACATTCACAAAACATTAAAAACGCTTAAGCATTTAATATGATGTAATACTGATAAATATAAATGGTACTATATCATAAAGTATCATAAGCCAAATCATAGATATCATCGAACCGCTGTCCCACACTAGAGATTTTAAAAAGACAGCGTGTATTATTTTGGGATATATTGTATATATTTGTTTCCCCGTAGCCATAGCGATATCAAAACAGCAATGAATATGTCTGATCAGTTTTTTGTTCAAATTTCATCTTATCCTTGGGAACATTCAATTAAAAACTTTTCTTATATCATTGCGCTAATAGAAAATCAAATGACTTGTTTAGAACGGCTCGCGGTTGAAAATTTTATGGGTCGCATTTAAAATATGAAAAAGCTCTTTGGTTTTAGATAGTGTCAGCTACAACTGCAGAGTAGGTCTACCGTTAACGTAATAGATTTGCGTGTCGAAATATATGAGTTTTTTCATCACTGTATGGTATACGTAAACTAAAAGCAGTAATAATTTTGACTTCAGATATGAAACTAGCCGGCGGCTTATATAGGACAACGCATTACCCAATCCAATGTCTAGCTGAATATCAAAAATAGATATCTATATGTGTGAATAAGTCTTTGGCAATTCTATCGCTAGCTGCATCTGGGTGTGTCGCAATGGAATGAAGACGGGGCGGATCGTTTATAAAAGTGTTAAATTGGCTCGCTATATAAATACTGACTATTCTGGACATGGAAATGTTGTAACACCAGATCGATCGATAAGACTACAATAAGATATCAACTGCAATGAATTTCGCAACTATCCTGAAGTACTCAGTACGCAGTGCGGGCGGTGTTTTAATTACCACGGCTCTCATTCAATTCATCTGACTTTTTAAATGACTTTCAGGTTTACAGGACCATGCAAAATTAACATTCCCTAACTTTGAAAAATGTCGAAATTCCCTGACTTTTAATTTCGCTGACTACATGTGTGAGCCCTGATTGCGCGTTCCATATCTTCGTAATTCAGTTTTAGTGGTTATTATTTATTTGTTCCAAACAAACGACGCGCAAAGTTAAAGAAAAGTCGTTCTTCTTAGTAATTGAAACCAAAATGCCAACTGAGTATACTTTGTGCATGGCTCTTTTGTATATTTTCAGGTCAGAATGTAACATGTAGGGGTATCCCCTTCAAACTTGAATGCCGTTGCATAGCAAGAATATTGTTTACAATAGTAAACATCTAAATATTTAAACATTTATTGTGCGGATTAAAATCTTAAAGGTCGATAAAACACTGTTCAAATGAGTTATAACACAGTTTTAGAGTGGAAATGGCATGCTAGCAATCGCAAACGTATGCATGTAGAAACCAGGACAATAAGTATGTAGGCTTCACTAAAAAAATATAACTTATGAGAGTGACATGACGTATTTCTCACTAGGAATTTCCTTTGGAACGATTGCTTACTAATGTTGTGAACAAATATTTAAAACTATTGACATGAATTGAAATAAGATAATAAGCGTAGGGTATTGTACATTCACGTATCTTCCACCATAGTCTAACTATGCTTCCACGCTAGGTGTTTAGTACGTGCAGCGAAAGGGGTACATTGCCAACGACGCAGTCTTTGCGCATGGAAAAGTGCATGCTTTTTTTCGCGCGCTTTTCGATTTCTTCAGTTTCTTTTTTCTGATAAATAGATATTTTGTAACTAACTTACCGTACAAAATAGTTGACCATAGTCCCAAGTCTTCACTAAGATGGCTCTACAACTAAATGGCATTATCAACAATGTGATAAGAATATTAGAAATAGCTAAATTTATGATGAAGATGTTGGTTGTCCTTCGCCGCAACAACTTGCTCTTCAAAATGACACTCGACACAGATATGTTAAGAAACAGGGAAGCCAGCACGAATAATGCTAAGCACGTTGCTTCGATGATTTCAGGAGCTTTTAGAGTTGATACAGTTGTAGACTGTGTGGAGTCGTTGATTTGATACATTGCTCTTTTGAGAACTACCAGTGTTTGTACACAGATACCTAAAGTTGTACCACTGTTCTTAGTGAGATCGCTCTTGCGTCTGCCACAGCTGTTGAGCTACTGATGGTTCTCATTAGAAAACTTGCAAGCATTTCAGAATTGCGGCTACATTTAAGCTCAATTAAAGAAAAAGGCTTAAAACATCTAAAATTGTAGAAAACACCACTGGCGATATTGGCCATCAAGAATTGGTAACAGAACATGCAGGAGTCATCATTCTAGCAAACCCTCACACAGGTGCAATTCGTAGTTGAAAGGTACGAGTTCCAACGAAAAAAATCAGTATCGCTCTTCCTGTACCTATTTTTCTATCCAAATCGATTATCGTTCATTTGAAGATCAGTTTTTCACTAAAATAACCGTTCCTTTGAATATTGCATGAATCTGGCTGAGAACTCCTTGAAAAGCTATTGGTCGATAGAAGTGTTGTCTGAGATAACCTACTCTCTGGATAATGGTTTATAATCGTGGAAGAATATCGGGTTTTTCTTTAAGTCTGAAGATTTGATTTATCAACAATCCGATTGTATTTTGGTCAAAAGTTATGCAATCTGGTTGATATTTTTTTGCAGCAAGTGCTATAATCTTTTAACGATATAGATCAAGATCAATCAGTCGTTACAGATGTAAATATTTAAGCGCGATCACATGTTAGATATAGTACATAAATTAATTCTAAAAACAACAACAGTGTCTTCACTTCCTTTCCGTTTTTCCACTTTATTCATAATTGCGCCTATATTTCAACGCTGGTGTAAGACAAAACCGTGGTCTAAAAAATATCCCCACCCATTGGTCTGCCTCGCAGTCTGTTGATTCTTGAATTTCTGGATTTTCAAACAACTACAATAGTGCAGTTTTATGTTCTTTATTGCCCGGGGAAAGCCTCGATGGAATGTGATATATTCCGTGGAGATGCATAAATGTAAAAACAATATAAATATCAACGGTTTTGTCTTATTGATTTTTTTTGTTAATTTTTCTACAATCGAGGCTTAGCCTGAACAATGAAGAACTTGAAACTGGTCTATTGAAACATCTAGTTAAATTTCGGATACTTTAATAAAAGAAGAAAACCAACATGGCGTATCTGAGCTAGGTTGGCCGAAGCAGTCAAAATACTTATTCTCATTTTACGAACTTTTTTAAGGGTCATCTTTTAAAACGTTAATTGTAGCACTATCACATTGATTCTAAATTACTCAACATTGTTCTCTCTGATTTTACATTATTCTGCATTAATCTATCCCTGTTATTGTTGGTTGTTATATGTTTTTCGTATTGTTGCTTCGGTAATGGTAGTCTTGTTGCCAATGCCGGTGTCAGTTAGTTGAATGCAGTTTTTAGTCAATGGATAGCATAGTTCATGTTTCTATCAAAAACCAAAGCTTTATATCTGAAATCAGTCTAGTGTTCCTCAATAAACCATTTTATTCATATTACTTCGACAAAGGACTAACGTCCGAAGCGTCAGTATGGCTATAGTCACTAAACGATGTACAAGTTATCATCACATTTTACAACATTTTATTCATATTACATTGATTTTTGTATTCTATGACGCTTCTAAGCCAAAAACCATAAAAAACGCAGTTAAATTTAACTTGTAGATTAGATGTTTAAAACACTTGATGCAAGAACAACGAAACTGCCATTTTAGATCACTTCCTATATATGCGCCGTCTCAATGATTGATTACAAAATAATTAAAAAGGTTTGTTCTGACATAAATGTTCGCAAATGAAAGAATTGTGAGATGGTCTCATTGAAACTGTTGTTGACTGATTTTTGTTAATTTTTATTTCGATTGATTTTTGATAGTTCTTATTCATTTTTCTAGCAGGAGTCTGCAAGTTGGGCTACTAAAAATAAGCAGATAAGCTCGATCAGGTTTCAAGGCAGATCCTTCATGTGAAGCACAATGTATGTATTGATCCCCTACGGGAAACATTATCTGTTGGGAATTGAACTTCAAATTATTCACATTTGACTGATCCTCAGATAGCTAGCGAATAAGTGCCATGAGTTCTTTCGAGGATAGTGTGGACGAGGTGCATAGTTTCTTGTCGAGCTACTAGCTTAGATCTCTCCTTGCATGATTTTCAGTTACTAAGTCTCCCCAATCACTTTTCTAAATGGTCGGTTCCTGTAGCAATATTAATTGCTGTGCAATATTGCTGACCACAATAGTGAGCCTGCAGTCCTTATTCATGAGCCAATCGCGTTAAGCGTAAACAACTATTGGTCATTCTTGACAACGAGTCCTTCAAAAACAAAAACTCCTACGCGTTATCAAACAGACTCAATGTTCAAAATCCTTCGTTGTTGATGTTTGAATAATACCAGCTGCTTTTCTCACAGATAACGACAATGATCGTCAAATATCTGATCAAATTCGAATTCTCCGCTATTCCATCAGTGCCATTGAAAGCGGTCTTGCTGACATCGCTGAGCACGAACGTGAACGAACAGCTTGATGATTTCACTATTTATAGTTATATTCAATAACTAACTATGATTTGATAACCCAGCCGTTATATATTTTCTTATTGTATGTTCGTTTGCGTGATTGTTCGTTGTCGTTGCTGTAATTATGGTTGTTTTTGTTAATCGAATTTTTGAATGTTTTTTTCCCTCAATTTGTTTCCGGTTCGCAGTAACTTTCAATATTCATTTCTTGTCTTTTAACGTTGTTTCTAATTTCCCTAAATTTAATGATATATTACTGTTTCATGCCATTATTAATCCAGTGAATCGGCGTTTGCTAATAATTGTTAACCGTTGTAATTTTCTGATTTTTTAAAAAGAAATTCTCTTTTTGATATAGTTAGCTGGCTAACATATTTACTTTTGGACATGCATGCAACAATCAATTCGCCATTCATTAATATCAAACATTAGTTTCATAACATATTACAAATTATCTATTAGTTTTCAATAACGCAGAACATAGGAGAAAAAGTGGACGGTGATTTGGTTTGAAATCACTTATAAATTATTCATGAGTTTTAGAAGGTAATTTCTTTTTCTTACGGACACCGGAGTACGGCAACCATGAAATATAGCATCGTTTCATTGCGTTTATAAGGGAATTTCTTTTTCTTACTGACACCGGAGTACGGCAACCATGAAATATAGCATCGTTTCATTGCGTTTATAAGGTAATTTCTTTTTCTTACGGACACCGGAGTACGGCAACCATGAAATATAGCATCGTTTCATTGCGTTTATAAGAGAATTTCTTTTTCTTACTGACACCGGAGTACCACAACCATGAAATATAGCATCGTTTCATTGCGTTTATAAGGGAATTTCTTTTTCTTACGGACACCGGAGTACCGCAACCATGGAATATAGCATCGTTTCATTGCGTTTATAAGGGAATTTCTTTTTCTAACTGACACCGGAGTACCACAACCATGAAATATAGCATCGTTTCATTGCGTTTATAAGGGGATTTCTTTTTCTTACTGACACCGGAGTACGGCAACCATGAAATATAGCATCGTTTCATTGCGTTTACAATAAAGCGGTTAGAACAATCACACATGGTTAATTTGTGGCCAGGACTGATTATTGTAGCAGTGAAGACGCCTCTAATACGTACTATAGTAACAGCATTGTACTCATGAATTCGGCCTGCTTGGGGTTTACTTAATTTCCTCATGCTCGCTTTGTATGGTCAGCATATCACGACAAACTCTCAAGTTCATATTGATTCGGGAACAGAATCGGGATGTTATATAACAGTCTGAACTGATTTGTTTCTATGTAATTGCCGGTTAGCACCTTTTAAATTAACAAAATATATATGACATCATTATGAATTAATTTTTTTGTACTTTTTTTCTTCTTCTCTAGTTATCGTCTTCAGTCTTCGAATCTTCTCCCTGTCTTTCCTCTATTTTTCGTTTTTCTCCAAAATATTACTACAAATAAGACTCAGCTTCGAGTCCATAATATTTGCAAGTACAATCTTGTTAAACAGTATAAACGTAATGTTTCTTAATCCAATCCATAAGTTATTTTGCATTCGGTGATTTTTAAATTGGCACTGACATTTATTGGAAAACGTATTACAATTGCAAGATCTCATTAAGATAAGACTCGGCAATTCCTTCCTACGTGCAAACAACTAGGCAAATTATAATCCAAAGCCGGGACAAAATTGTCTTTAAATGTAAGGAATATTATCTAATCAAGATATTGATCCTTTTTTGAACGATTTTCCAATTAGTAGAGTATTATTGTTATAGCTAAACAAGTGTACCAAATGATTAGGTTTAGTTACAAATGTAAAGACACCGCAGGAAATGAATTATAGTCAAGGTGTTGTTATCATCCATTTTTGTGTACTTTATGTACTTTTTCATGACCTTCATATGAATTGCAAATGCTTTGTCTACAAACAACTTTAGTCCGGACTTTTGAAATCTGACGGCCGTGTTATCAGTAACAACAAGTATCACTTGAAATTCAAAGGCCACTGGGACACGAAAAGACAATTTATCTCTTTATTTTCTTTTTATTCTTCTGTTAAAAAGTTACTGATCATTGTCAGGAGTTCAAGAGTTCGTCTTGCACAAGAAAAGATACATTAAGAGGTGTTTTCACCAAGAGAAAGTCAAACCAACGTTAAAGGTTAGTAAACAATGTGTTACAACTGAGTCGAGGTGTACCATCATCGCACCCATGATATACACAGCTGCTAGTTGATCTTCTAACAGTTACAACTCAAAAACAAATGCTCAACTTTTTTATTTAATTTTCACGTTATAATTTCTCAAATGAAAGATTCGGAATTGAAAAGGCGATGCATGTTACCCACTGTTGAAATACTTCTAGTGTGATCAATCTCAGCATTGATTTATGTTTCATCACTTCCTTGCCTGGTTCCTTGGTCTTGGACGGCATCTCGCGCTGCCTTAGATAACATGAAATATTTCAATGTGCTTTTGTGCGGTGTGTTTTGGAAATGTATATGTATATATATATAAGTGCAAAAGAATTCCGCAAAATCTGCTTATTCTTGGGACGTCTTGTGTACATTATATAAAGCCATTGTTTCTCCACAGAGCTTACATGGCATTTGTTTATTTAACAAAAGGCTTAAGGTGACTCAACTACATTTTTGAAAAACACATCAAATCCCGGCCACCATCTGCACTTTTCACTCGGAGATTGACGAGAATCAATTCTGTCTACAACACATTTTAGTCTACAACAAAATCATTCTCGTTGGTCCTTGAGGAACAAAGTCTCACGAACTCATGAGGTGGCTCTAGTCTATCATAACATTACGCTGTTGAATTGTTCTGCAATTATTTTCATACACAACACAACACAACACTTTGATGTGGTTCTAATTCATGAGAATAAGTTGGTTTCACTACACTTCCTAGGCAAATGAATGACAATTTTTCTTTGTAGAATTTGGATAAAGTTTATCACAACATCTATACAGCCAGTCAACGATCCCTGAGATCCACAGTCATGGGACAGAATAATAACGGAACGACCATCCAAGTCGATCTGCCATACTCGGAAAAAATCTTCGAAAGTGTCGCGCTTATCCTAGTGTTTGTAGGATCATCTTTCTTGAACATAGCTACTTGCGTCATCATCGCAAAAAACAAACTGCTTCGATCAAGACCAGCTAACGTGTTTGTAGCAAACCTATGTTTGTCAAATATGATGTTAACATGGTTTGTCATACCATTCAGTTTGGCTACTTTGTTGTGGAATAAGCACGATGCTTACTCGGGAGCAGCTTGTACGGTAAGTTGGATTATTGCTGACAATACGTTATGGTCAATATTTCAATTCACACAAGCGCGCATGCCATTAGCAAGTTAAGTTAACTCGCGCAATTATATTTTCAACTGATGTAGGTCATAGTAATGTCCGAAACGGTTTGAAAAAAATTAAAAAAATTATCATGATTGTTCAAAAAAGGAATCCTGACTCCACATTCATGTCAGGTCTGAGTCAATCGAGCCTTGAGAGCGAAAGTTTCGATTGTTTTCATATATTTTCTTCACGGTCTTCAAGATCACGGTATTATTTCTCACTCATGACCGCATCTTTGTTCGTTCAAGCTCAAGATACTGAGCACAATTATTGGTTATAAATACGCATGCGTGTAAAATCGTATTTTGTCTACAAGGTTTATGATTCAGTGTAAAAGGCTTTTTTTGTTTCGTACACTGCTTTTGCTCAATTTCATTTAAGGTAAACATCCCTTTCAAGATTACACACGCATGTACTTGACACCACAACGTGCTAACAATATTCATTATTTGTGAAATAAATGTTTATTTTTTTGTTAGTTCAATGGTTTCTTCAGTGTAGCCGCGTGTTCAGCCATCGTCCTTACCTTGTGCTGCATCAGTATAGATCGTTACATTGCCGTCACGAAATCAACCCGATACCGTACTATACTAACAACCAGACGAGCTTTTTATATGCTGTCAGTGACTTGGTTCCAGTCCTTACTGTTTGCCTCATTCCCAGTCCTCGGCTGGTCACACTACGAGTATCATCCGGGTACTTTGCACTGTTCACCCTCGTTCAGTTTGGACTGTTCTCTGTACATATTCCTGTCTCTCATAGGATTTGCTATTCCAATAGTTGTCATGGTGATCACCTATATTAAGATATTCCAAGTGATACGAAGACATTCTATGATTGTTACCAGCTTGACGCTGACGTCACATATACCAATAACATCGCAAAGGACTCTGGGCGACGAGACACAAGGTGATGAGTTGGTTCAAGGGAGCAGCGACTCACAGAGTTATTTATTGGATAAAACAAAAACAAGAAAAGAAAACCGATCGCCTCCACTGTCACCTTCATCTATTATCACAAGACACGACGAAAGTAAACAATCGGGACATGTTTTAACGTTATCTTATGATCTGACGCGTGACTTGGTAACGCAATCCAATCAAGAAACACGAAATTCCCGTCAACCAAATAATGTAAAGGGGTACTCAAATGTTGCAGTGGGCTTTAATGATAAAACGTGTAACGAACAATTTGTAACGCAATCTGAAAATGGATTGCGTGATGCGAATGATGTGATGCAGTCAAGAAGTGCAATGCATGATGAGCTAATCCTAACTCAACCTATCAATGCATTGGACGACTCACAACCTGTCTTAGAAATACATGATGCACAAATTGTAACGCAATCTCGCAATATACGTCAACAACTGCAGTCTAACAACATGCGTGACTCACAACAGGTTCGACAATCTGACAGCACAGTGCGTGATAATCAAGCTAAAACACAAAATGAAAATACAATGCTTGATACACATTTTTCAACGCAATCTAACAATAATGTGCATGACATTCAGTTAGTAACGCAATCTCACGAAGCGATTCACGATTTACAATTTACGTCAAGGCAATCGTTGGATATAATCACAAACCCATTTGAAGAGCTTAACACAACAAGGCACTCAAAACCAGCTGGAGGATTTCACGGTGATAATGATAATACAAAAACACAAGAATCACGACCAGGCATATCTAATCAACCAATGCAGACACCTCAAGCTACGAACAATGACGTCATACAATCAAACAATGACGTCATACAAACAGTGACGTCAGCGCAGCATGATTTCTGTCTCAGGAAAAATACAAGACGCACGACTCGGAAGGAATATAAAATCGCAATGACAGGGCTCTTGTTACTGGTGTTATTTCTAGTTCTTTGGCTGCCGTACTTGGTTGTTAATTCATGTTCTACTAATATCAAAGCACCCGAGAGAGTGTTTCATTTTGCAATGTGGTTGGTGTATATGAATGGTGTTGCCAACCCCATTGCTTATGCATTCAATAATACTATTGTGAAGAGTAAGCTAAGGCAGATAATCCACACATTGTGTCATCCATTTTCTAAACAATGATTCTGAAATAGATGGGACCAGACCAACGACATTGGGTCTGCATTTTATGCGTTTGTTGTACTTAGATTGTCAAATCAAATTAAATCAGATCAAAATGTGTTCGGAACGCAAAGCAGATTAACAGCAAATGTAATGTGGACCTGCAAAGGACTTGTATAAAAACTATGAAGGACTAGAAAACGAGACAGCGTGATCTATATTATAATTAGTTATAATTATTTTAAGACAACGACAGGTTTCGTGAGTTCTCTTAAAATTCCTAATCTTTTACCAGCAGCCTCAATACATCTACATAAAAGCATTCAGAAATTACTCGTTAGCAAAACTCCTTCGTCTTCTGTTTAACACTTTTACAAATATTTATATATGCGTCTTTATTCACACGTGCGAAAAAATCCAGCAAAAAATGCGCGCATAATGAAATATTTCAATATCGTTGTCAGCGTGTGCGTAGTTCTAGAAAAGCAACCGTGTTGTAAATAGTCTACTTGCGCGCATAATTAGGGATTCCTTGGATTCTAAGAATGCAGTTTGTAATGTATGGAATTCAAGGATAATATGGCGCGAATTGACGTCATATATATTACAACAAGCGCACGGACTTTCAAATAGAGAGCGGCTTCTGACTCAGGCAGTGTCCACACGTATTCTGATTTTTTTTTTTTGTTGAAAATGGAAATTTTTGTTTTCACCAGGCCCGTCCATGCGCATAGGCTTTAACACTGCAGTGCCATACAAAAAATATCAGAAATAACGTCATCGTATTCAAAAACCTCCGTTTTTTACTAGACTCGTACCCAGTCGTTACTTGAGAGCCGCTGCGCGCTTGGGTCGTTTGGGAAGGAGAGGATTTCTTTTTTTGTTAGTCTCCCTGGATTCACGTTGTGATATAGTGCTTTACTCCCATCATTCTTTGCACGTACTATGCACGAGGGATAAGGGTTTTGACCGTCTACGTTGAGCAAGCGTTTTTGAAAATCTCCACTTTCAAGACTGTATGCGTTCGTATATCTATTACACAGAGACTTTTTGTATCATTAATTCCACTTTTAATTTTCAATTCATTTTATGTATTTATCAATTTATTTGTTTATTTATAAAAATTTCTGATCAATAAATAATTCAAAAAAAAAACGATCGTAATTTCACGAGAATGTCGGTTAAACCCCTTTTGTTGTCAATGACCCATCCCCGAATTTCTTGGAGGCACCTTTTTTTTCAGAATAAAAATATACACAGTAGACAAACAAACAACAGAAAAAAAAACAGTAGAGAACAAACATAAAACACGACATAAATGACAAGCCAACAAACACCCTTATGCCTGCAAGGAAAAAAAAGTCACAAACAAAAGGTTGGTAAAGGAAACAAGAGATTTCTGTTTCAGACTCGCATATGTTTTTATGCAAATAAACAGACACATCTCTTTCCAGAAAAACATTACGCTGTATCCCATGCATCATGATACCACACCAACTGAAAGAAGCATAAATGTACATGTTTGATCACAAAATGTAATGTGGGATAAGTGCATGTACTTCTATACAATGATGCGCGAGCATACGAGGAATTCTATTCGAGAGAAGAATACAAAATTGCCGGAAATTTCACTTGCGATTTCTCGCAAAGCATTAATTGAATGCATGTTTTTTAGTCGTAATACAGATATACTACTGATCGATGCATTTCAAAAAGGTTGTCTTCTACAAAATGGCGCAAAAAATATAACATGTCACAGACAATAAATAATTGGCCTTATTCCGTAATTGTACTGTCCACATTGTATCAGACAACCTTCTTGAACTACCTGTGTTAAGAATTGATTGACTGGCCACGTAGTTACTATTTGTCCTCTACTAAATAACTATGCTGGATATTTACAAATCCATATGTCATGATTGTGATTGGCAACTTTTTTAAACCAACTGTATTGATGTTGGAGATATATTAGTATTTGATTGGCTACAACTGCACACAATTGCCTACAATTTTAGTGGCTATAGTTATTTGTATTGATGTTTGTAGCTATACTACTAGATTAGCTACAACTGCACCCGGGCAAATGCACACAATTTTAGTCGCTACAGTTTTACACAGAAGAGTGCTGAATGCCAGCCCTTTTAGCCAAAGTACTGGTATGAATTGGCTCTGACCTATCACTGTGATCGCATGGGTCATAATTTTACAGGCTACCTTTTTAAACCATCTGTAAAAAATATCTAAATACTGCCGCTTGCAGTTATTATTGACGCATAGTGCATGCAAAAAGTAAGAACGTACATATTTGTGCAATAGTAAATTTTCAGGCTTTATAAGCCATATACTTGAATGTCTGTAAAATACCTTAATTTAAGAAACTATAGAATCCATAAAATTTGTTCGATCTATGATCTAAAATTCTGTCATACTATTGTTCGCCTTTCGACTAAAGGGGACGGAATGCTTCTATTGGCTAGTCTTCTACCAGATTGTTCACACCAAACTGGTGTAGAGTTATCAAATAAGTTTCTATCTTCAACTGAAGTAAAGTTTGCGTCATCTGGTAATAGTTCAACCTCTGTGACAATGCAATTGGTATTTTGTGTATTTTGTTCACGTCGTGGTGTTTCGTCGTGTGTATCGGTATTTTGTCTGTTTTCTTGGTTGTCAGTAATTGCCTCTTGAGCACATTCTTCAACACACTCCACTTGAACAGACGCATCACGAGTTTCAGCTACAAAAAATACAATATATTTAATATTGTCAAATCAAATATCATAATTGACATGACAAAGTTGGCGAGTTACTATCCTGGAAAGGCCAAGTACCGGAAGAAGGTGAGCGGGCTGGGGCAGAGAATTTAAAGTAGAATTAAAAATGGGCAAGGGAGAAACTGACATATGCAAGCATGTACTATAAAAATAAACGGGGACAGTATGAAGAACAAGATGACGAGTAGAGAAAGAGTACATTCATAGCACATCATGCAAAGACCATCAATACTTACCTCTACGTTTACAAACAAATATGGAATCAAAGAAAAACACTGCAGTGAGCAATGCAATGACAGCGGCAATACCAGGAGCAATGCTTTGTATATAACGAAAATAATCGCCACAGTCTGGGCACAACGATCTGAAACATTCATGAAGAATATTACTTTGTGCAAAATCACAGAGCATAGGTTGAAGTTTGATAGCGTTTTCTTTGTTACTTGTAACGTATTTCTATTTCTTGAGGATCAGATCGTGGATAAGATCAAAGTTTTATAGATGTAGACGCTATTCATTAATTTGTTTCTTTTATACTTCGATCTGGACAATATGAAGTTTTGTAAACTGAAGAAAATATCTATTATATCGCACTTACTCCGGATCCTTTTTGGGATTTAGTTCTTGAATAACAGCTATTACTGCACCACTTGATAATTTATCAGTAAAACTAATAGCACCATATATAAAAGCTCCAGATTTCTACAAATATAATAAGATACAAAAATATCAAAGATCATCCAATATCTGCGACATTGAGATGCCACCTTTGGATATCCTTAGCCCTCTCATACACTTCAACTACCTTCGGTTGTGGTCCTTGTAGAACGTTGATATTGACAATATGGCAGTAGGCAGTAGGGTGGGGTAGAATCACTAGGTCGACATGTGTAAAACCAACCCGTTATCAATTTAGAAACAATCGTAAATCATAAACGAGATTTCACTAGTTATTTTTGAGTAACTGCAATCTTGGACATAAATGTTGAGACTCTGAGCACGCTTATACATTTCTTGAGTATGTTTGCTGTAATACATCACTTTGACGGTCTTTCAATTATCCCCCTCCCCCCCAAAAGCAATGTTGTGTTCCCTGAAGGTGTTTCTCTCCCATGAATAACAACATTGATCGAGGGAGCGGGAGGGAGGGTCAAATATTGATGTGTACAGTCATGAAACTATGCAAAATTTGAAGAGTCTCAACTATTTATGTCCAAGATTGTGGTCCCGACAACAGAGCCCAACGTACCTTATCATGTCCAATCATTTCTGATATTAACGATAACGCTGTAACGAGCATGACGGACCCTCCAGTACCCATTAACACAGTAGTAGCATAAATAGCATTACGACCTTCTACAGACTGGACAAAATACCATAGACAAGCACCAATCGCCATTATTGTTCCTATACAGTACGTAATCTACAACACAACATACAACAGCGGGTAACTAAAAAAATTCAGATATACATATAAATGTCATTCTTATATTTTTTGACAACAGGACTAACGACATCGAGGGAATTCATTAGACCAATACAATATCTTCTTTTCTAGAAAACAAACATTATGTAAGAAATTGATAAACATCAGCTGGTCGATTAAAGTTTTACGATCTCCTGCAAAATCATATTGTCCATTTTCGAATTCCCTTTTACAACATCCTTAGCCTCAATTGTGCGTAGAATATTCAGAATTTTAATTGCCTTTTTCACAGATGCAGACTTTACATTTTCAGGGGTCCTTGCTAAACAAAAGAATATATTCCATGTCTTTGAGGCTAATTAAGGCTGTATAAAAGAGAACTCGAAGCTGGGTTATTGTATATTGCATGCGTCTTTTGCGTATCATTGTCTGCCAAAGGGATGTTTTCTCAGTAATTAAGGCAAGCATTTTTGCCTCGTTCCTTTTTATGCTTGGTGAACAGGTACAGACCCTTCCCTTTAATATCCAGTGTATTCGCTTTAGCGGGGGCATTTATACATGTTGTTGCTGAATAACTAATTTAATATCCGTTTTCTAAATGCGGGTCACCATTTTGGAAAATATGTATGTTATTTATACAATGCAAATTGGGTTATACATACTTTGCTTCCTAATTTTTTCGTCAAAGGTTTTACACAAAGACTTGCCAGAACACCACTTATAAGCACGACCAAAGGGAAATAAGCGATCGCTTCCTGCAACCACAAATAATCGGATTATTACAACAATTATTTTACATTCAAATGCTTGTCAGAGAGAAGGCATGACAGAGAATGAGTGAGAAGAAGAAGAAGAAGAAGAAGAAGAAGGATGGAAGTCATGAGAGGAAATGAGAAGGGAAGCTGCGAACCCAGAGAACTGGACGGGCGTAACATGGAGCATAAGAATGTACAGCAAGGTGAGAGATAAAGGACGGTAGAAGGTGTGTAGACAGTATTCAGCATCACCTGCATATATATTTGGAATGGCAATTTTGTTTTGAGCTACCTGTCAAAATAGCTGACCCAAAAAAATTTTGTTGGCCCAAAATTAAAAGCAATTGGCTTCCTATATGCAGACTAATGTAGAAACCAATCAAATGTTCAGTTAAAAACAAAACCTTACCTTCTGGAAGTTCATTGTGTCTGTTAAGTACAGAGGAAGGTAAGATTGTGAAATGTTCACAACTAGTCGAGTACACATGTAGATAACTGCAACCTATGCAAACGAACATATAATGACGGTAGATAAATTGAGGGAAATTTGCCACAGAAAAACAACTAAATTTCGCCTTTACCTTATATAAAGTTGGATCTTTTAACCATTGTTTCTTTGTCTTACACTGTGCCTCGTCACAGATGATAGGCGATCTATCGATGATTTCTAATTGTTGTTTCTCTGCCTCAGCAGTTGAGTTAACTAACGGTGCTTGTTCACTGAAGCTACCATTACTACTATCAGTACTAGGTAATGCTCCTCTTTGTTTATCTTCACATAGTGAAACAAAAACTGCTGGTGATGCACCACTTCGTCTAGTGTTTTCAGATTTACAGACAACTTCGGTGGCTGCTGTTGAGAGAGATCCCAACCATAATTAAAACAATAGTTTGAGATTGATGCTGTCCCAGTAATTAAAGCATAATGCATGCATAAACCGCAACGGACCGCTGCCAACAAAATGACCAGCCAACCAGCTGGATTAGTCTCGTCAATCAAGCAATCTGAGCCAGTCGCTCAGCTAGCCAATCGGCAATAATTCATGATCAGCCAGCAAACGAGTAATAACTATATAATTAACCAACCGAACAGACGAGCAATAAACTAATTTATCAACAAATCATGCAGCAATAACTACCCAATAGTCCAGTCAGTTAACAAAATTGAATTGAATTAAATTAAGAGTTCGTGTGCATTTCTCAAGCCTCGATGCGCTTACAAAACGACCAATCGGTCTGGGGTTGGTTGTCTGAAGCCTGAATAAAGTTATCGATTGGATCAAAGTTATCCACTCCATAGAATTTATTCGCTGGATTGGGACTCATCCGGTTGATAGGGCTATCCACGCTTCGTACAACCGACCAGGACCCCAGGCGCATACCATCAAAATAATTATAAACAACCAACTAGCAAATACCTAACCTTTAGAATTCCCATTGCAGTGTTCATGTGTCAGATTGATCTTTTTCTTTTCGGCTTGTGTCGCTTCCCATTTCAAAAGTCCTTCTGATTTGGGTTCTTTTGTCACAATGTGAAATATTAAATTGAAGAAATTTCCAGTCCCAACGATGATGAATGACAAATACTGTGAAGATATAAATATCAAAATTAATAAATTTCTAGACAGAAAATATATGTGTTATATAATCTTTAAAGGACCTTGCGACCGTTGTGAACGAGCTCAAAACCCATGCAAGTCTTTACAATTAACAGCACGCAGCTTTCAAGGCAATAGCGTCTTACTTCTTCTAATTGCAATGAAAAGTGCTTGGAGCATACTGCAATTAAATAAGAGTGGACATACCATGAACTGCTTCCATACACTAGGTAGAAGCTCACTATCTGAATTTTCACCCAACAAGATCCATGTTACTGTATACACATATATACCACATACAAACGTGAGGGCAGACCTACAAAACAAACAACATCGTTAAAATGGGACACAGGGAGCCCATTATAACATCAATTATAACATCTATTCTATCATCTATTTTTTCATCTATCAGACCGGGAAAGAAAGGTCAAAAAACGTGCTAGAACAAAGGTGAGACACAGGGAGCCCAACAAATTGGGTTTTTCGTCTAAGTCGTCACTCACGGTATCAAACGTTCAAAGGGAACTATTGCAGCGAAATACGAGGAAAACAATCAGTTTTTTATCGATATAAGTCGCTTAAATCTTCATAAAATCTTTTTACTTGAATTGAAAAACTAATTATAGAACCGGGTAATACTTTATAATTCAGACCAATCATTCATCTGCATTATCATCATCGTCATCATCCTGGTTGGATCATCGGAATAAAAAAGACAACCAAGATGACCTATTCGACTGCATATGATGAAGACTAGCTCATCCTGATCTATGTAGATCTAGGTCAGGATAATAAAAGTGTCCTTGCGTAGTCACGAAAAGGAAGCGGGAAGTGCCAATCATAGCTTTACAGTCTAGTGTCCTCGATGAACAAAAGCCAATATATACATATCTCAGCGTTCATATCCTGTGGCTTTGTTGATATTGTTTGGTGGCCTATACGTAAGTATTACGTTGTTTCCAGTTATCTCAGTACGCATGTATAATTTGAATTTAGAAAACTGGCTAGTCAGAAACAGGATCTAGGAATCATTATTTTAAAAGAATTGTAAGGGGACCTTCAGAAGCCAACAATAGCAGACTATGTTAGTTCATGCTAATTTTCTATCTAGGAATAGCCTAGCAGTTGCGTATAATCATTTTGGTTAGCGTCCATTATCGTTTTTTGACTGCAGCTCATCGACTTCATCGCAAAAAGGACAATGCGACAGAAAATTATTATACGAGGTCAAGCAATGATCCACCATATACTGTATATAATATATGTTGTTTTCACATAATATCTCTTAAAATAACTGGGCGAAAAACGCATTTCGTTTTGACGGTGACTGATAAGGAAACTCTTATATATGAGGTCAAACCTGAACGTGGTATGCTCTCAATGTTTCTCGGTACGTAGGATTATTATTATTATGTTTATGATTCTGGTGGAACAACTGGGTCCTCCAGGTTAACTTTTTTGATGGTACCCGATCGTAAACTCGTACGGGCGGTATCAGACATCAGAAACATACATTATTAGTATATGAAACGCATGGAGTAATAAATAATTTATCGCTCGTATGTCATATTAGCAGAAGTACTTAGACTTTTAACCTTTTCATTTGATCACGAACAGGAAGCCAGGTGTAGCAGTGTCATCAATAATAGGTGAACCTTGTAAGCACAAACTGTATCTCTTTCCACATATCTAGTTTTGACATAAACTGTTGTCATCGTTATCATCATAAAGCCGAGAGGCAAACGGTACGTTACGATAACGGAGCGATACCGACCATTTCGCGCTATCCACATCGACGACGTTATGTTTTATTGTCAAGATCATATCGATCATTATTATTATCAGAATCAACGTTCGTTTGCATGCCATTATGATGTCAACGTTGTCAATGTTGACACCGTCAGTCATCAGTTATCAGAGCAGTCGTCAAATCGTCATCTCGTCTCGGTGGATGTATCAGAGACATCATGACCAGTGTTATCGCCATCATACCGTCCGATACATTTTTAAAGATCATCTACTCACAGTACTGGCAACTGGTTAGAGGTAAGGCACGAAGTTTTAAAACAAACAATGCTCAATGAATCAATGAATATTAATGGCCTGTCATTAGTCCAGGGAAGTTCGTTTGTCTTTTGTTCATGTTTGTTCTCTTAATTCATGTTGAATCAAGACCAAAACCCCCTAATTCCAGTCTCTGAGATAAACAATCCAAAGCCTGGATAATAACGACGACGGATGCAGAATTATCTTATTTCTAAAATCATGTATCAATATACCAATGAACTTGGCATTGTCTTGTTGAACAGCGTAAACCAGACTCTTTTGAAGAGTTTTTGGAGATTATAAAACACGTGTTGTGTAGTGTCTTTAGTGCAGATCAAAGTTCACTTTTTGATTTAATTAGTACTAAAAATTCAGTACAAAACAAACTTTTATTGAATACACCTCACTGAAAAAAAAATTTAAATCCACAAACGTAACAAGGCTATGACCTCGGGAAGTCAACAAACTTCTAATGAGAATACAAAATAACAAATTATAGGCTAGTCTTTAATTGTTATTGTGCGTGACTTAGGTAAAAGAAGATTCATTTTAGCGAATGCGATCAGAATATGACATGATATGACAATTTGTTAATCGTTTAAAATGACAAGAAGACCAGTATAGGTAACTTTATTTCAGGTTGAATCACGTTTCGACCTTTGTTTATTGGCGGCATTAACAGCGATAGCAAATTGTTTACACATTTACTAGAAGAAACATAAACGATTTTTAATCATTTTTTTCTGTGGCTATCTATATTTCTGTAAATTGGAAATCGTAAGTTCCCGCAATCGACTGCGCGGCACCAAGTGAATTATGAAATCATACAGTTAAAAATTATTTCCATGCACTTATGGCCAAAGCAAGATTGACAATCATAGAAATAATAAAATGATTTGAATAACCATGCATAATTGATTTAAAATAAATATACATGAGAGTAAATTACTGACCTGATGGCATTCAGTTCAACTCGCTCGTTATTTCTGTGACATATCTCTGGTATAAGCGAAAGATGACTGATTTGAACACTTCCCCATCCAAACTGGAACACCGCAGCAATCCCAACAAAGTAGCTTACTTTCAATGAAGATGAAGTGTCCTCTGGTAATACCCGAATAAATAACATGGGGAAAGACACGCTGGTCAAAATAGTACCGATCAAATGCCATAATTTCCTTCTTCCATACCTACATACTGTTCTATCACAAAGTATTCCAATAAATGGTGTAAATACAGCATCAGCGATCTGACCCAGAAATACTACAAGACCAGTGTTTCTATTTGACAAGCCAGCAACTTTTGTTAGATAAATAAGCAAATAACTGAACCAAACACTGGCTGCTAAATCGTTGAGAATATGACCCACTCCATGCGAGAATTTCTGCTTGATGGGTAATTTTTCCTTCGTAGCTCGTCCATCGGTTTTTCGTCTAAAAAATATCTTTCGGAAACAGTTCATGATGAAGAAATAGCTTGTGTTGGAGTCGCGAAGTACAGTATTCTTCTGAACCCTGGTGTCAATATGATCCGGATGTGACGCAATCAACTTCTTCTTCAATCCAAATATGTCAAATCGAGACCTGGATTTGAAGATTTAAATATCAATCAGAATCTAGGAATGCAAGAAAATATAACATCATATTTATATAACTGTTAGCTTATGTTGTATTGCTATATATGAGTAGAATTCAGTATAAACTAGTGATGCACGAATGCTACATGTTACAAAAAATTGACTTAATGTTTGATATGAATACAATCATTACCCTCCTACTGTGCCCTCTATAGAATTTCGTAACAGAGGCCAACGTGGATCCAATACAAAAACGTGCAATATGTACTGTCTGTAATAAAGTAGTATTTATTTTTTTTAACGTACTGTAATCAATTTTACAATTTGCTCGTCATCATTCCTGCGAGATGCTGAGATGTAGAGGATGAAATTGCAAAACATTGGGAGTTCTAGAGGAATTATATACAAATTACGAACTGCGCATTATTTTACCGTATATACTTTACAGACTATGATTTTACCAATCACTGAATAAAATTTTCATAACGGTTTGAAGGGAGGGGGACTTTGTCTACTGATTTAATTTGGCGATCATTTTGAAACTAGCCATCCGCATATCTTGGTCCAGATCGAAGACAATTTTTTTTGCAATTCTGCCCCTCTAAATAGGGCTGCGCGGCCGTTCTAAAAATAAATGTCACGCAATTAGACCCCCCGCCTGACTCAGACAACATTGAGGTCAACTCTCTGAGTAAATGTATGGAAGATTACTGATACGGTCGCTATTTTTCTTTAATTTCGCGTTCGATACGTACAATATAGCTAGCACAAAACATTGCTGTTGGGGGCAATGTAGAAGCGATTCAAGATATCCAAATAGATTGCCAAAATCTTTACAAGAAATGGTGAAATTAGGACAAAAAGTCTTCATACCGTACGTTTGTCAAGCCTTCGCAAGACCTACCCTGCGAGCAGAGTCTTCTTTAACCTTCCCCACGAGAGCGAGAAACTTTCCTTTCTCGCTCTCGTGGGGAAGGTTAAAGAAGACTCTGCTCGCAGGGTACGCAAGACCTTGAGCGTTGTAACAGATGGATTAGGGCTTGCTCTC
Source organism: Diadumene lineata (assembly GCA_918843875.1). Classification (NCBI taxonomy): domain Eukaryota; kingdom Metazoa; phylum Cnidaria; class Anthozoa; order Actiniaria; family Diadumenidae; genus Diadumene; species Diadumene lineata. The sequence goes on along the minus strand of OU974069.1, from coordinate 19,903,617 downwards.
GTTAGCATTTTACGGCGGTATTACCGTGGATATAACTTTTAGTTTGTTACTTAATTTACAAAACATTACAATTCTTACTTTTTATTGCAAGTCTACATATATACAAAGCATCAAAATAGCACTATGTACAATAGCAAGAGTGCTACATATGTGCTGCATTTTTTTTCTTTAATAATATGCTTCATTATTTTATAAACTGGAACTGACAGAAAGGGAATTGGTAAAAAATATAAATATTATTATGAATATAAAGTTTCTATAATGCATATCTGCATGGATTATTATCAAACTTATATGTATTCACAAAAATATTTGCAAAAAGAATAGACTTCAAATGCTAAGAGACAAGGCCTTGACATGGATGCACAGGATGCACAAATAACTGCTAAATAACAGCAATGTTATTACACATTGTGTGGCAAATCAGTTTCCATAGAATGCCATACGTGAGCGCGAACAAAATAATAATTAATCTTCGGTCTTGTTATCCGAGACATCGTGTACATATATTGGGATTTTTGTCCATTATTGATCAGCTTGTCTGTCACATGTCCAAGTCTTTCTACTTCTTCTATTTTAGAAAATGTTTCTGAGTTCAAATAATTCTTATAATCAGGATACGATGGAAGTCATTCTACTGCGTATAGTATACGGTAACCGTAGTTAATCTGCGCCGGTTTATGGTAAGATGGCCATGATTTCCAGCCAGAATTCAGTATATTTGGAACTTTACTTGAACAGCTTGAAGACGTAAGTTTGCTAGAATCATCTTTTCTTGTTTCTTTTTGAATTTTACATTTTACATCATCAATACTTGAGTCAAGAATTCGATGGTTTCCTGACGCTATACAATCACGAACGCGCTCGACAAGACCGGGCCGTTTTCATGAGAGATTTTGTTCTCTACATTTTAACCAGCGTTTCAATTGATCGACAGTATAATTATTTGGGTCTCCCTCTAGCTCACAACCAGGAACTCCGTCATTTTCTGTTAAAAAACAACCTTTTTGGAGCTCATTTAGAAACGGCATGCTAATTCCACCCATACATTTCTTTAGTAACAAGGTCACAAGTTTGTCTGAGTCACGGTAGGGGGTCTTTTCCCGTGACGTCATGGCCGCGCATAAGGTGGCTGACGACACTCGGTAGAACAGATTCAAGGGTGGATTAAATTTCACAATTCATTATTAACTAATTATTATTAATATTGTTTAGCAAACAATGCCCAGCTAGGCAAAGTAGCACTAGCTAATGGACAGTGGTTTAGCTATAACGTGTGGGGGAATGCGTGCTCCTTAACGCAGGTATTTCTTAGCAATTTTTGCCTCGATTCAACTCAGTCTCAAATCAATGATTTCTATAGCAACGATTTGTGATTAATGTTAGTTCTTTTTTAGGTAAAATCATTTTCTTTCCGAACAAATGCATTTCTTTATCTTTTGCCCTGCGTCCGAGATAAAAATCTTTCGCATTTTTAAAACTCAAAATAGACGCATGACTGCGTGAGCTCGGGCTTCAATTTGAACTTTGTGAAGGGATCAGAATATATTAGGCAAACTTTGAAAAACGTAGGTATTGAAAAGAAATACATTCATATTTGAAGATCCTACTCAGAGTTGGACTGTTAGTGAACGTGATTACGGTACGGTTGCGACACCGACAGTACCGTTTCCAAAGCAGAGGAAAAAAATGTGTGATTCCCAAAATGGGTTTATTTTGGATTATGTAGCATTTTCCCAACGATAATCCGAATTTTAGGAATCACAATTTTTTTCCTGTGAATATTACCAAAAATTACTCTTTGTTCAATTTTGTCAAGCTTCAATTAAATACAAATGGTCTTAAACCGGCGACAACGAGCACAGAATAGCCACGAAGTCGATGAGTGTAGAGAACGTTGACACGACTCGGCGAGGCTGCATCAAAGAAGACACGACGAATCGAATCAAGAGTTGGTTAGCGTTTTTCTGTCGACTAAATTGACAACATGAAGCGCTACTTCAACTTGTGCGACAAGACGTGCAAGAATATATGCAGAAGACTATCACAATACACAGCGAACACAGCCCAGGTGTAATGCGTTAAGAGATCCAATCAATACACATGAATACACGCAGTGTGCCAGAATTAAAAAAAGGTTTCATGCATATTCTGCCTTTACAGCTCAACACGTCTAACCGTGGTCACACATACACACAATTCCAGCAAGAAAGTATGAGATAAGAGAGCTTTTCCCCGGAACGGAACGTAATTGGCCCGGCTGAATGCAGGTGGCGCGGTCGCAACGTCAAAACATCTTAAGACAGAAGTGCGGAGATTGTTAGCAAGTTTCTAAAAATAGCACGACAAGTAGAGCCCCTGATGGGGTCCAGAGATAAGCTCTCTTATCTCATACTCTCTCGATCCAGATAAATGAGAAAGCCAATCAAAACTGCCACTTCAATGAACCTTAGTTATAATCGTTAAAACTATTCTATTATAAACGAAGACATTTTTATGACTTACATTTCATACAAAATGTTTGAACTGTGAAATATGGAGTTTGGAGCTCAAACATTTTCTACGCATCAGATCAAGTGGCCGCGTTTGGACACGGCATGCTAAACAGAAACGAATCGAAATACGTTACTAATCCAGTCTTAGTATCTGAGTGAATGGTTGAATGAGTTTCTTATCCATGGATCTAACTTCAATTTATTTGTTCTTCAGTCAATCTAATTGTTTTGAGACATATTTTAAAAACAAGACGCCTGGTTATGACAATGGTAGCATATGAATTATTTTTTTGCGTGTAAATATATATTCGATTACAACAGTCTTACAACTTTTTTTTTTTACAAAAGATTGATATTCGAGTGAATGGAAACTGAACTAGTAGCAATAAGTAATAAAGCACATATCATTGATGTCCTGGGGGTTTTAGAACCGACTGAATTCAGATCACTTAGAGCTCGTTGAGCCCTCCAGTGTTGTCTATCATAAATACCACTAAATCCGGAGTACGCTAAACGATACATCTCTCGGGCATCGTCAACATTACCCATCGCAAGGTAAGCATTTCCCAGTAATTGCCGCGTTTCTGCGAGCAGATGGTCCCTCATGTTCCCAGGGACCATTTTCAAGAGAGTTTCCTGGGCTTTTTGATGTAGGGACACAGCCTTATGGGACTCTCCTAAAATACAATAAGCTTCCCCTAGACTGTTCAATGTAGTTGTAACAGCGGTGTGGCTATCTCCCCATGTCCGTCTAAAGATATTTAATGCCCTGTTCAGTGCACTGATAGCTTGAGCTGCATACCCTAGACGTGTGTAAACCACGCCAAGATCATTCAGTGCCTCGCCTAATATGAAATGGTTCGCGTCAAAAACGTGTTCCTTGATAGACACTGACCGTTCAAGGCATTCTTGAGCATTGGTAAGTTCTCCTTTGTCTCTGTACATAAAGCCAAGGAAATTGAGCGCCTCAGCAACACGTGGGTGCCACGCCCCATGGGCTTCCTCGAGTATTTCATGTCCCTGCTTTGTAAACTGAATCGCCGTAGTGAAGTCTCCCGTTTTATAATAAACCGTCCCCATGGTTATAAGGACGGTACCTACGTAGGCATGACGTGAGCCATGTGTTTGTTTTAATATAGCCAATGATCGATTATGTAGTCGAAGAGCATCACGGTACCTGCCTTGGCGACTATAGACGACCGCTAGATTAAGAAGAGAGCCCGCGATGTAAGGGTGATGTGAGCCGAATAGCCGTTGCAGTAACTTGACCGATGTTTCGTGAATAGTCTGAGCACTTACCAAGTTGCCAAGGTAACGATAGATTATACCCAACTTGTGCAATGTTCCTGCTTCGCCGAGTGCATTTTCTTGTTCTCTTATTTTCGAGTATTTTAAATCAATATTGCTACGATATAATTCTAGAGCAAGCTTATGAAGATCTTTTGACTTGTATGGATACCCTAGGCCACGATACATAACTCCTAAGATGTTCAAAAGAAGCGGTTTTTCTCTACTGACAGGCATTAATCTGCCAATCCCGAGGGTAGTTGAATTAATAGCTGTCATTAGACCATGGTTTTGTTCTTTAGTGGCTCCACTGTGAAGACAGACGACAAGTAGAAGTGTTTGTAAATCAAACCGTTCACCGCTACGTGCTAGCAAGTTTGATAAAACTACAATCTCATTCAATCTAAATTCGTTTGTAGTTGCCTTTATTAATCCAGGCCAGAATCCTGAGCCGTGAGAAACAAGCCTCAGAAATGTTGTTGAAAGTCGTGGATTGATGATATCTGGAAGTTTTAAATGTTCTCTCGTAGCGAAGATGCACATCGAGGCTAGGATATCTAAACATTGGTAACCAAACATTTCATTAGATTCAGATAAAGAAGCATTGATGTTGTTGATATTGTAGATAGTCGCGTTTAGTTCATGCTCAAAGGAAAGCGCAAGTCGTGTGAACACCCCTGCAAGTGGACTACTTTCACCGTTGATGCTTTCAAGCTTACAAATTGTCGTATTAAGGCAGTAAGAGTTTCTGCAACTTACCTTGCAGACTTGGCGGAACGCTTCTCTGATCACTTGATGGCTAGATAGAGTCTGGACTCCCTCTTTACCGCGCACCTTAAAAAGGACATTTCGAAGCGAGGTTCGGATTTGCGCTTCAGTAAAATGATGCGAGCTTCTATTTAAGAAATCTAGAATGAATGATAAACTAAAGGGAGATAAGTCTGTATAGCCTAGACAAGCAATTTCACGGACAACTGGATCGTACTGTGCAGACCGATTGACTGCTTTTAAAACGGCAGTAAACATGGCCCCCGCGTACTTGGACGCGTCACTTTCGCGCCACTCTACTTCCTCTTCCATACCAAGAAAGTAAATATCTTTTTTAAACTCAATAATGTAGTCTGAGTAGGTATAATTGCTGCGTTTTGGTGGTCCTTCGCGGACACTTTCAATATAGATGGCTGCTGTTGCTACAGCGAGAGGCTGCTGACCAAGAATGTCTGATAATTTACGAGCATCTGTGTCGTTATCTAAACCTGTTATCAAATGCAGTAGTTTGACCGAGTCTGCAGGCAACATTCCCTCGTACATATCCTTAACCCGTACATAATCGCTTAATCTTTCTAGAGAGATGCGTTTTTGCAAAGTTATGATAATCACAAAATTTGAATATTGTTCGCTTCCTGGTTCAAGGTTTAAATAGTCGAATAACAATTTGGTATCTTTTACATTGTCGAATATCAAAACCGGCCGACTGTTTCTGACTTTTAAAAGCTCTTTCAGTTTTGCAAAAACAACTTTAAATTTTCTTTCAGTTTTTATAGTTTCTTCGTTGGAGAATAAATCGCTGAATCTGAAACTCAATTCCTCTTTCATCTGTTTCATGCCATCGGCTTTTTGTCCTGTATTATTACAAAGAGAGAAAACTGCATCAAGTAGGCTTGACAACAGAGACGTGACGCTGGCTCCATCAATGGTCATCACATCAGTTGGTCCCTTGTTTTGTCGCTTCGTCGACTCATACAAACGGAGACCAACTTGTCTGGCAAGCTCAGACTTACCAGAGCCTGGTCCACCGATCAAATACACATGCACTTGTTTTCCATTGTGTTTATTACATAAAAACTCTATCTCTTTTGTGATGTTCAAGACTTCTTCTTCACGCCACATCCACCGATGCCTCGGGGCCCACGAAACTTCATTAAAATAAATACTTGGTAGCTGTTCATCTGTGAAAAAATCTTGCCAAAATCCGCTTGCATACAGAATAATAGACCCACTATATGCACACAAAAATATCATTACAGCAGCAACAGTGATAAAAAGAGAAGTGGGAATCGTACCTTTAAACGGATCCATCACGATTTTTATTCCCGGGAAGTATTTTTCAATCAAATTCCAAAGTATTTGCTCAACTTTTGGCATCAAGTGGGCAAACGTTACTGTTTTTGGATCATCTGCTACAATTTTAGTTGTTTTTGATTTAATTTTTGTTTGTCTTCTGTTCCTGGAGACATGTAATCCTTTCGACAGGGTACTTCGACCAGAGGATCGAGTATTTCGACTAGCCGCCTGGCTTCTTGTGGACACCATCATCAAATGGACTTCATCCAGTTCAAGAAAATATTGGTGAAAAAATTCCTAATCCATCTGTATCAGTTTTATAATTCTTTTGAGCTGATTGAAATGAGAAAGCAGCGAGAAAAAATGATTTATCGTACAATGACAGGGTTCGAGGTCGGCCATTATACACTGGTGAATGACGCAAGGAATCATGGAACGCGTGACGACTTTGCATTGCGTTAAGTCACAACCAGGTCATACCTCTCATTTTTTTTTCTATTCAGCGAAATTTTAAAAAAATCAGAAAAAGATATCCAAATTTTTCACTGAAAAACTGCACTTCTGTTCTAAACTGATCAATCAAAGGGAATTTGGTATGAAAGAAAGTTTGTTTTGATATTAGTTCATATACTCACAAAAAGTGCTTTTCTTCATCCAATGCAAACATTAAATTAGATCATTTGAAAAATTGTATTTAAAATAACCATGGAATTATAATGTATTGCCTCACGGGAATTTGATGTTTTCTAAAGCCCTAAGTCATTTAAACATTCCCTTTAGTAATCTTATATTTGTGGAGTCCTAGTTGAATTACAAATTACCGAACTGCCCGTAATAATATTTTACCATAGTTTACAGACTATGATTTTACCAATCACTGAATAAAATCTTCATATCGATTCGGAGGGAGGGGAATTCTGTTTGCTGAAACAATTCCGATCAGGAGGAAGCTAGCCCTCCGCCTAGTGGTCTTCTCCCTTGAATTCGTTGAGGAACTAAGGTGACTGACGACACACGGCAGAACAGATGAAATGATGCGCAAATTAAATTTTACAATCAATCATTTTTTAATGATTATCATTTTTTTTAGCAAACAATGCGCATGCCCCACTGAGTGGTTGTAAACGTGTAGGGGAACACAGGCTGCTTGATATTAGCGGACCCAACACAGGTATTCCTTATAAGTTCTAGCAATATTTTGCCTCGGTTAAATTAATTCAATTAATAAATACATAGCTACGATTTGTGATTAATCTTGGTTGTTTTTTAAGTGAAATCGTTTTGTTTCCAGTCAATTACAATACATTTTTTTTAATTGCCCTCATCAGATAGGCATCTTTCGTTCTTAAACTCTATATTATATCCTTTCCAAATTATGTTGATATAATAGAGTTGTTTAAACAAATTTATCCACATTTTCTGATTGGAATATCATCTGTTTCCGGGTAGCTTATGTTATTTGAGTTTTAAAAACGAAAGATACCTATCTGATGGGGGCAATTAAAAAAAGAAATGCATTAATTGCAATTGATTGGAAACAAAACTGTCGATTGACATTTTTCTGTAAAGTGGTGAGCTCATCCAGTTCCTTTGCTTGGTCATGAACATCGAATGAACAAATTCACAGTACTGTGAAAGTAGGTGAAATTTAAATACGAATATCATGAGAAATATTTCTTTTGAACTTATCGCATAGACTTGATGACACAATTTCTATCATTGAATTAATGAAATCACCTCATTTCTTATATTAGTGAAGTCATTCTAAAATATAGCACTGAATCATGACCTAATCAGTACCGGGAAACTCGAAACACTGGATTGTAATATTTGGTAATAAAAAAACTTACCGTTATAGTGGAATTTTTAGCACGGAGATGCTGCTTCAACAGTTATCGGTCATTGAAGGAGTTTAGTAGGGGACGGACGCTGTTTAGTTTGTAGAATGTTTTCCCCACGCTTTGGCACCTGTAAGCTTGGCATTCTTGCTTGTTTCCAATGCCGCTGGCAAGTAAATGGATACTGTGAAAACCCTTTATATAAGTATCATTTTTCCTTTCATATGCTAATAGCAAAGATAAGTGCTAATTCGCAATTTTTTTTCATTCCAAGAATTCATCGGACGATTCAAATGCATGGCATGTTTGTATGTATGAGAGTCTGAGAAGGAAGTCATTCCATACGGCTATAGCACTATAGCCACACAGCTAAGGTGTTCTTTGTAATTATATAGAGCGTCCAATATATTCTACAAAGTTGACCTTTTTATGTTTTTGCCAAATTTCAGCATATGCTTTGATAGTTGTGCCAAATTATTCGCCCGTTCTGAAATTGTTTATCTTTCACTTTCGAGTCAAATTTAGCCTTTGCATCACGGAATAAGAATATGATGCCCGCTTGTGAAAATATTTTTTGTGCCTATTAAAAAACGAAAGGAAAAACGGATGGATGAGAGATTGTTTGTGCTTAAAATGGGTTACAATTTAATATTGAACAAGTGGTAATTTCAGGGAGTAAAAATAGTTGTGCTAATGAAATTAAAAATTCATGAGTTGTAAGAAGTGTTTGTGTTCGATCTATAGTTAACATTATAACACTTGAATTATGGGATAAGTTTTCCGTCTAACTATCTTAATATAAAATACAAATAAGAACCGATCAGAAAAAAACGGGACTTTTCAATGAGATTTTCCCGTCTAGAAAAACTGTATGCATACTAGTACTGAAGATACATCACTGATTCATTGTAAAAGGAACACATGATAACTTTATAATTTAGCAGCTGAGCCTCATTTGTGCCACTGTCCTGATGGGGTAAATCAATAGAATTAATTTTTTTGGGGCCAGGATTTGGGAAATGCTCACTGGAATCGTGATTTCTCCATTGGAATTGGGAAAGATACTCAAATAATGTAATTTGAATTAATTTATCTCCTATCTCACATCTCATGGCAGAATTCAAAAAGTTTAATGATTGAAACGGAATTTTAAGACTAGCCCAACTGAGCAATTAGTAACTTAAATTAAAATAGGCATTGTTCACACGATATGCTGTACTTAGTTTGGAATTTTTAGTTTGAACATTTGGATTTGGACAAAAATTATGCTGGGATGTGTGATTTGATATCGCTTTTCAGGACCCTCTAACCGATCATCGTGATACATCTATCCGCCATGACTTGATTTGTCTACACCTTACACACTCACGCCTTAAATTCACTTCACTATTTCAATTTCTTCCCTATCATTTTATTCGGTGTTTTTATTCAGTGCTGAATCATTGAATCATTGAAGTTTTTGTGAAGAAAGGGTCTTTTTTTTTGCATTTTATACTGAAACAAACCTTTTCAATTTAACTACGAAGGCCGAGCCCAATAAAGCTAAGCGCAACTCTTTGACAAGGAATGTTGGGGTTCCTGTGTCATGTCATGGGTGACTGCAATGCATTCTGGGTAGGTTTCAGTGTTTCGACGGCGTGGTTGTTTGTTGAAGACGATATTACAGAGGAAGTTGGAGAAATTTCTATTTTTGGACTATAATCAACCATGAGTGAGCCAAATAATCACAATAATGAAGACCAAGGGGTATGTTATCACTGATAGATTTAAAATAAGTTATGAAAGTCAGCAAAATATGTAAATTTCGCTTGTGTAATATCCGCCATTTTTTTCACGTGTTTTGGCGCCACTGAATGTATGACAAGTGTTTGTCAAATTTTACGCAAATTTTAGTCATTTCTCGTTGAGAGACTTATTTACAAAGTTGTAAAATAAGTACTAATTAATATAATTTCTATATGATTTAGTTCTTAAGCTGAAAACTGTTAAAATTTGGTCCATTCAAAATTCCTATTGTAAATTTAACCAATGTATGGTGACGCCAACATATTCAAGGAATGAAACTCGTGTATTTTTTATGTTTTAAAGCATTTAATATTCTTTTCTTAAGAAAAAAAGAAGACCATCTTCTTGTCTTTGTTGTTCAAGCGATAATAATGTTTTGGAAATTTATGTAACTTAACCATAAAATGTAATTTAGAAGGGGAATTAGAACTTGAATAATTGTCTTTTGATTATAGTTTGTATTAATAGATTATTTAAACTTTACTCCGGTTAATTTGCTGCATTTATCAGTAATGGTATTAGGATTCTGAATTTGAGAGTGATTATACTGTATTTTTGGTTTTACATTAGCTATAAAAGATGAATTTATATTTAAGGTTATTGTTAAGGTAATTCCATAGTAATAAAACTAGACATAGAATTTTGATACAACTTTCTACAGTAAAACATTTTGAGTTTTTCATTGAAAATATAAAATAAAAAAATTGGGTCACCATATTGGTTTTCAAGAGAAATTTTTTTAAAGTATACCCACTTTTGTCAATTTAGCGTCTAACATTCGAAAATGGTCATCATTCACAAAAGTGTCTCTTTACTGAGATTGGTCAACACCAAATGTTTTTAAAATGCATTGTAAGGTACTCCTGGGCTACCGATGAAAGCAAAACATTTACACTAAAACTTAACAACGAAAAGAAATAAAGCAAACATTAACAAAATGTTAGAATTTTTACAGGCTTCATGGATGCTTTGACCAGAAGACTTTTCAAAATATCTAAAAATCTAGCCATAGAATTTTGTCATTGATCACATATGTTTTAAAAAACATGATTTCAAATGATTTCATGAAATGAAAAAGATAGATGCCCGTATTAGCTTGCGAGATATTTTAAAGAAATATCCTGAAAATTCAATGAAGATCAAGGTTTTACCAAGCGTGGACTGGGGCGAGTTTAAAAAAATTCATAATTGATCTTTGGGCTATAGTAACAAAAGTGACTGATGCTTTAGAGCATTTACTTAGAACCCAGTGTGCTATTAGATTCAAATAAACTCATTTGTAATTAAGATTTTGTCACTTGTAAAAGTATTCAGATCATAAAGCTTTTTGCTGTATTCACTTGTAGGAAGACAGAGAAAGTCCAGCCAAAGATGAACAGGCAAAGTCAAGATCAAGGTCTAAGTCCACATCCCGATCCAGGTCGAGATCTCGTTCATATTCTTCAAAAGGCTCTTCAAGATCGAGGTCAAGATCGAGATCATCTTCGAGAAGTCGTTCAAGATCAAGATCTCGCAGCCGTGGTAGACGTGATAGAAAACGCAGATCATATTCCAAATCGCGATCACCTAGTCCTTATTACAACAGAAGAAGGTATGCTGCAGTACTTCTTGATATAACAGCATTTGTCAGTCAGAATTATGATAAACGAAGAAATAAAAAGTTGGGAACTAGACTGAACTGCATCTTGCTCTTCGGCAAGCACTCCTGAACTAGTCTCCATTTATTCATCTGAGGCTTGTATGCTGTTGTTTAAGTTGTATACAATGATAACAATTTATGAAGAAGCCATTGTGTACTCAGTACTCAAATTGCTTATCAAAACTGTGTTGTTGGTTTTGTTATGCAATGTTTGCAGAGACTGCTCAAATTCAGACAAATAAAAGTCATGAAAATGGTGCTCTAATACCATTTTTTCTCTTATAATTGTTCTTAGAATACATAGATTAAATGGCATTTTTACTTTTCTTTATTTTTTTGTACAGACCACGGTCAAAGTCTCCTCTTTCAGATAGAAAACGCCATGTTGGAAGCAGGGTAGGTATTCTTATTATTATTACTGGAACAAACTTCACAACTTTCATGACAAACACCAAAGAATCTAAATTGTGTGACAGAAATGTGACAGTTGGAATTCAATGGTATGCTGACTTTTTTGGCGTTAGTCCTTCCTTTGAGGTCATCTAAAATCAGCTAGGACATTAAAGACTTGTGCCTTCTCAAGCATGTTAAGGCTGGGTATTTTGCATTTATTAATTTTAATTGTTATTCGTTTCATATAAAATCCAGCAAAATAAGTATTGTGTCATAAGGTTGTCATGAAGGGATAGTTCAATTTTTAGTGTTGCTTTTTTCATCTTAGGTGGTCATGTGACCTAGAAACGTGAAAATACGTCTTTCTTTTTTTGATAAGAAAGATTTTGTATATGTGTTAAAACCACCACCACCACCACCCTATTTTTTGCACCATAAGGTGACGTGACCACTAAAAGTCACCAAAAATACTCCCAAAAAATTAAGGATGCAATGTTTGTCTAAAATGGTAACTTTTGTGATTGTGTGATTAACAATGTTTGAGATATGTAGGAAAATGTAGTTTTTAGAGTACAGCTTAAAAACCCAGCCTTAACATGCTTGAGTTGTGCATACTTTTCTGTTCTCATCACATTTTGACATCACCTGTGCATCTATAAGAGTAGTGTAGACACATGAAAAATAGAATCTAGTTCTTGTCTTAGCTGACTTTATATATGATTGAATGCTTTATATTTTCTTCATAGGAAGAACCAGCTCCCTCACGATGTCTTGGAGTATTTGGATTGAGCTTGTATACAACAGAAAGAGATATCCGACCACTATTTGAGAAATATGGACCAGTGGAAGACATAAATATTGTGTATGACCATCAGGTAATCAGCTCCAGTTCAAATCTTTGCAGATAATAATTGTTTTTTTAGTTGGATAAATCTTAATGAAATTTTGAATTTGTGTGTAGAGCTCTCACTAAGAAGAAAATGTTACCAAAACCAGTCCCATGTAGAAATGGAACCTTTCAATTCCAGCCCTTTTCTTTGTCATTATTGTTTTTGATCTAGTTGTTCAAATGTTAGTGTTATTTGTTTGTAGACTGGACGTTCAAGAGGGTTTGGGTTTGTTTACTTTGAGTATACAGAAGATGCAGAAGTGGTGAGTAAGATACCTAGGACCAGCACCTTGAGAACGACAGGCTATGATGATGATCATGATGATTTGCAATGAACTTAGTTGATGTGTATGTGTTTGGTGAGGATGTGATTGAATCTTAATAATAATGTTTTTACTTATAACGTGCAAATATCAATAAACGTTTCATCTGCGCAGAGGTTTTTGTTGACACTGTACACGTTTTGACATAACAGATTCATCACACCCTTGTTTCACTTGAACATATCATGGTTGTCATTCTCATGTTTAATGTCCCTACTATGATTTTAAACCTTTCAGCTCATTCTTGCACTATACCTCAATAGAATTCCATCATAAAAAATGGAAAAAATAGTATATTTTATCTTTGCTGTACATTTTCTACAAGTTAACATAACTAATTAAGACATGTTTGTTTACTCAAGGCCAAGGAAAGAACTACAGGCATTGAGCTTGATGGAAGACGTATCAGAGTTGATTTCTCTGTCACAAGAAGAGCCCATACACCAACCCCTGGTATTTATATGGGAAAACCATCGCAGTAAGTCAATATTATTATTAGTTCAACATTTTGTTATTTCCTCACTGATTTACCAAAACAGTGACAGATTAGTAAACTAGTGCAGACTGCACTAAAGAAATTGTTGAAGTACCGGTAACTTAAAGCTGTACCATAGAAATGCCAAACTATCATGGACTTAATCAGTGCTTCTAAAGAAACAAAGAGAGACTAACTTTTGAGGAATATAGAAAATTTCAAAAGTCTCACCGTTAAATGCAAAATATATGGGATTTTTTTTATTAATTATTGATAGAACTTGGAGCATAGTAATTAATGTATATCAACATTTTGTTAATATTCATAGACACCGTGATTATCGGCGTAATCGAAGAGATGACTATGATGACTACAACAGACGTGGTGGGCAAAGCAGCTATGATCGCAACTATCGCTCCAGATCTCGCAGTTATGATCGCTATCGTTCTAGGTCACGATCCTATTCACCAAGAGGTATAATGACATGCTGTATCTCAATTAATTTAATGCATTTTTTCACCTATGTGGGATGAAAAGTAGCCTCATTTTTTAATCACGGTCTTGGTTGCCAGTGTGTACAGACAACACATGAAATGAGAGATCATTTAAATGAAATAATGAACAAGTGAGAAATATCATATGCTCTCAATCATTTGAATACTTGAGCTCACAAAATGTTTACAAGTCTACTCAAATGGATTGTTTGGAAATTTGTTGCAATAACGATTTCATGACTCGAGTCACTTTTCTAGTATTTCTTACTAGTTTTCACCTCTTCTTTACTTCTCACTTTTCTTTTCCTGTCTTATTCCAAAGGAGACAATTTAATTCCTCAGACACTATACCTCTTGTGAACAAGTTCTTAGACGCACGGAATTACAATTGACTGAAGTGAATACATGCTTTGTTAAGTAAACGTGTATTTATCAATATTTTGTTTTCCCTTTTCAGGACGCTACTAAGTACGGTAAACAAGATGGCGTTGGCTTTTCAGTCCATCTTGTTATATCGAAGTTACGAGAAGCCAAAGACTACATATAATGGTAGAGATTTGCTCATCTTAGATGTCCAAAGAATCATTATACACAGACTTTAGTAGAGTGCTTAGTACCATTGACATTTGTAATCATTTTATTATTTTTGTTTTCAGTAATTAGGATATCGTATAGTTTTTAATAGGTGCACACGTGTTTAGTGCAGAGTAGGAATCCAGTGCTTGCATAGTTTAGTTCTTAAGAGATGTGATGTAAATAAAGTGTTAACTTTGTTTCCGCTTTTGCAGACAGGTAAAAAGTGCAAAATTGTATGAAGATAATAAAGAATGAAGAATGGATTGAATCAAGAAAGAAGATTCGATCTTTATTCTAGAGTTAGAAGAATGAAGACCGAGGCCTTAAATATAGAAGTTCTTTTAAGTTAAAATAAGAAGAAAATGGCCCGAGAAGATTTTAGACACAAAATGGCTTGAGAAGATTTTAAGACAAGCTTACAATTTTGAAGAAAAAAGTAGAAAATTCCGAAGATAAACCTTGCGAAGATTAATGATAAAGAAGAAAAGCTTTGAAGATAACGGAAACGAAGAAAACTTCGAATCAGAGGTAAACTCTGCTTTTCAGATCTTCGGTTCATTACCCAGTTTCCTGCCTAAAAGCTATACCGTGTAGGAAGGGGTGGGGATGTCCGTTTGCCTACCCATCCTGTCACTCATTCATCCTTGAAGATAGGGAGTCGAGAGAGACCTCACTTTTTTACTTTTACGTTTTCCCCCATTCACTATGCATGCATTTAGTTTTACTAATATCTCTAAACATGCCGTTAATCTTTCTCGTTTTTCGAGCCATCTAGTGATAAAATTTGAATAATAACTAATACGTAATCTAACTGCAATCTTAAGGCTTTTATTGCTGTGTAGCTGCATATCAAACTGTCGTTTTGGCTTTAGGCCTGAGTCTTCGAATACCCCTAAACGCTCGCATGTGCTCGCTCGGTGCTGCCTGTTTTTGCCACCTGTGAAAACATTGTTGCCGCAACGATGTTGCCTCGTTTAAGGTAATTCCGTAGTTTTGCACTGCGCATAGTTCTGCGCATGTTTCAAAATTTTCGGTTTCAGGACTTTTATCATGTAATCTAGTCAAATTATGTTTGTAAAGTACTTTGAATAAAAAATTCGAAGAATTGCGATATTTTCGAGCGAGAAAACGCGATAATTTTGAAACTCGACCCAGTCCTCTCTTGGAAAACCTGTTTTTTGACAATAAAATGACGATATTTATCGCAATATTTCGCAAACTAGCTCGGTGACCTATGTATTTTATTTGATAAAATTATTTGTTATAACATAACTTCAGATATATCTAAAATTGAGCATGGGTCATCGGGCTAACTTTTGAGAAATTTCCAAAATACTTTCAGCTAAGGACTTTTTCGAATGAATTAGCAGCTCGTGCGCACGTTGGTATTTCGTCAATTTCTTCAAGATCACATCTTTTTTATACATCTGTTCATATGTTTTTAATAAAATTAAGTACAGACATTTGAACAAAACGTGAATTTTGCTCTTAAAAGACAAATTACTGTGTTTTTGTTCCGTTTCTCTTCGATTTTTGAGCTTATTTCTTCACGTTCTCAAGTCACCAAAATGCATGAACTTTGACGTCATATAGCACAAAAACGAAGTCGGTGACCCCCCTTTTTTATTGTATTTTCTGAAAGCTTTTCTCAAAATTGTTTGTTAGAACGAGTATAAAAAAATTTCATCGGGCAGTTTTATTTCTACGGAATTACCTTAACCAGGGTTTTAATGTTACATCTCTGCATATTGGAAAATATTCCTTTGCAGCTTCATTTTCTGTGTCGAGAAGACCAAGGGCTGGAGACTTCGCAAAAAAACGCTATGAGTGGTGGTTACTTTTAATGTATGATTTCGGAAACAATTTTGGCTCAACGCAGATTTCATTGAACAGTACCAATACTGACAGGGGAAGAGTAGAAATATTGTGGTAGATAAGAGTGCTCCGGCCTATTGCAACTCGCTAATCCTAATCAAGTAAAAAAAAAATATATGTTTACCAAATAACGGAAAAACCGAAAATGGTTTTCGCGTACAGCAAAATTTGAAGTAAACGCGTTTCTCGTAAAATTGCTATCTCAACATTCCTGTTGACTAATTGTACTTGTGAAAAGATGAATTCCCGTGAGCTACAAAATTCAAATCGAGAATAGATTCGCCAATCCAGATTCCAGAAAAAGGTATCTGGCCCTGAGCAATGACTGTATTAATCTCCTCGTCATTCCCCTCGCTAGTAAAACGTGTACTGCACAAGTTGCACTAATTCAGTTGGTAACCACTTCTCTATGTTTTTGCGATGTCTACCGATCTAGAAAGGTAAGTCCATTTGCACGTAACGAATGCCTGATCGATACATTTTTATGAACAACAGGACAAATCACTTCGGACATTCTAAATGTTGTGCTGCTTTCCTGTGTGAACCATTGATAAACGTTTTCGAGCCATAGCTTTAAAACTGAGCTACATACTGGATTTAAACCATCTATGAGAAATGTTTTGCCATTGGGGTAAAGTTAAGTTCTTTTAGAAAAAAAATATTTTGACTGAAAAGGTTACTGCAATTTTCAGTTTTCTGACAACTCAAAACTCAGAACTATTTTGGAACTTAACTAAACCCACCAACTCATTGACGTTTGTACGAACTTATATCATGGTTGGTTTTCATTCGTGTGGTAATCGGAATTTTGATTGACGGCTGCGGAAAGCAACAAATGACGGTGGGCGTTTATGTCGCTGGTTTCCCAGAAAACGGAAAACATCGGTAACGTTTACCCTTTGTACCAGGGTCACTGATGTGCTCCGTCCTCGGGCAACCAGGGTAGTTTCGTATGGATTAGGTCTACGTTAAGCTCAAAATTAAGATGACCATTAACCGCTGATATTTGAGACGGTAGAGCTGACTGTGCTGTTGATGAGAGATGGGAAGAAGGAAAAAACTCGCATGACAGTTGTTGAAGTAAAAATAGAAATTAAGTTTGCGTGAGAATTGGAGAGACCATAGTTATGGAGAGACGTAAAAGTGATCTCTACTGATGAACGATTTCGTATCATGCACGAGAATAATGTAGAGGTCGGGCTCCTTGCTGCTCGGCAAACCGAAGTGTTGTGCAACCTAAACCTTCAGTTGGTATTTTTTTGAATGTGAAGTTATTGGAACTGAATTTGTGCAGTTTCTTGGTGTCATCTGCACAAGACCTGCATAGCGCTATCCGACAGCGCTACCCATGGAGCAGATGAATTCTTAACAAATTCTATACAGTGGATAATTTTTTATAACCAGGCTTCGTGCAACCAGGCGGGATGATGTTTATGACGGAATAAATTGATTCCATTCACTCGCAAGTCGGGACGTGGCAGTTACGATATATATTTTAGTCTTATGCTCTGATGCGTTACTTGCTAAACTATTCATTTGTTGAAATGGACTCGATTTTACCTCGTCAAATGTATTTGTAAACGTTGGCTAACTTCATCCACCTAGGCTTGCCTAGTCCGAGAGAAATAAAATGGTTTATTGATAATAAATGTATCTGGTTGTCTTTTTGTAGTTAGTTGGGGGAGTGTAGAGTACAAACACTAAAAGTGTGCACTTTTAGTTTTTGCACTGAATCTGACTAGTACTAACCTA
This sequence comes from Diadumene lineata, assembly GCA_918843875.1. Lineage (NCBI taxonomy): Eukaryota > Metazoa > Cnidaria > Anthozoa > Actiniaria > Diadumenidae > Diadumene > Diadumene lineata. Next base: position 19,885,732 of record OU974069.1, on the reverse strand, counting down.
TTCCAAAAGCGAATTTGACGTGTTTACTGTTTAACTGACGTGCAGATTTGTTATAGTAGAGCATCTTGTGGAAGTTGATCAGAATACTTGTTGCGTTTTTTTTTTTTTTTCAAAATGAAAAAATAAACGTATGAGGCGCGCAAATGATTTAGGTAAACCAGCTCTGACGAGGCGTTAGTCGAAGGAAGAATTCCTCAAATATTTTAAATCATGCAAATAAATAAATGAAATGAAAATTGATTTGCACATCCAGCGCACTTTTTATCGATGTGTCTTCTCCGCGGCAGCGCGCGCGGTCAACGGTGGCGCATTCCAGAATGAAGTTGCGACGCAAACACCACAACGGTTACTGTATATCGTGTAATACACTTCTAATGCCACGAAGGAACATAGCAGGATATGGATAAACAAGAAAATAAAGAGAAAATCTGCGATGGTAATATGTAAAAAGTTGACAATCCAACCTTTGCGTTTATCTGTGTACTAAAGAAACCATCTCTGGTAAGGATTTTGTTATGTTTGAGCTTCGGGCTTCAAACCATTAGCTAGAATGCTATGTGCGTAAATTTTATATTTGCCAGCCCTTTATTTCTTCCTCTAGTAAACAAGCCTTTCTCTTTCTTTTATCGTGGCAAAGTTTTGCAGGCGAGAAGAAGATATCGAAAAACAAGAAAAAGCTCAAGGCAAGGAAACGAAAGCAGAAACAAGCCGAAACTCTACAATCTGAAAGAAATCCTAAACTTGTAAGTGAAATGCAAAGTCATTTTTCTGAACTTGCTTCGCTTTTTGTGTTTGTTTAATTGTTTCACTTGTTTTTGTATATTTTGTTTCTATGATTGTTTTCCTACTTCTATTCAGTTTTGTCAATTATATATTGAAGTAACGTTGCAAGAAAACCTTTTTTCAATATATACTTTTTCTCTTCTTTTAGGATAGCGTAAATTGGGAGGTTAGAGCACGTTGTGACCTGAAACTATTGTGGCAAATTACCGTAAGTTTAAAGGCCGGTACACACTAGGCGACAAGCCGCAGCGACTTGTCCCCGCGACATGTCGCCTCAGTGTGCACTGGTTCAGCAATCCCAACCGGTTGGATTTCATGGGGCAAGTCGCAGCAACAAAATTCTGTCGCGGCGACAACAATTTTCGCCAAAAAATGTTAAGGCCGGCACACACTAGGCGACAAGTCGCAGCGACTTGTTCCCGCGAGAGGTCGTAGCGACAATTTCCCCCCGTGTGCACTAGTTATTTTTGGCGGAAATTGTAGCAGCGACAAAATCAGATGTATTGGCGACAAATATTGAACCAATGCACACTGAGGCGACATGTCGTGACGACAAGTCGCTGCGACTTGTCGCCTAGTGTGTACCGGCCTTTAGTACACACGGGAGGAAATTGTCGCTGCGACATGTCGCGGGGACAAGTCGCTGCGACTTGTCGCCTAGTGTGTACCGGCCTTAATAGTGTGTATTCCCAGATTGACAAATTAACTTCCACTGCTTAACATCACATTCGTCTCGACTTTTCATTTGCAAATACATTTAATTTATTCAGTTTTCTTACATTGGGTTTCAATTATTTGTGGAGAGAAGAGAAAATGCTAATTTCAGTTTACTCGGGCTTTCTTAGTAAAAGTTTGGTTAAGGTTGAAATGCATAATAACTTGAGAATGCTATATTTGTTGTCTTGCAGATGGGTGATGGTATGGATATTTTTCAAAGCGAGCAAGTTGGGCTTTTTGTAAATACTTGGTGAGCCAGTATATATTTAACAGAGGAAAGATTACGAGAAAAATATAATATGCCCTTGGCGAGACTTGAACCCACGTCTTCGGAAATGTACGCTGGAAATGCAGCGTACGGCAACAGAGGGGATTTGTATATACGTAATCTTTTTCTTATCTAGTGAGCTGGCCCTGCTTTAACCAATTTTATTCAAAAACGAAAATCATTTATATGATGCTACACATACTAAGTAGGAGTTCCAGGAAAGATATAATATACTGAAAATTTCTGCGATTTGTTGCTTTTCCCATACATACAGGACACCGACTGAAGAAGACATGAAGTTACTTTCTTCAAAACCGGCACAGGATGATAAGGACAGCAACAACAATAAAGATGAAAACAAATCTGGTGAGAAATAATACTTTATTGACGCACTTGATCGTTATTTACTACGTTATTTTTTGGTGAAAATTTCCATGTGTTGTTGATGTGCATTAAGGCCGGTACACACTAGGCGACAAGTCGCAGCGACAATCTCCCCCCGTGTGTACGAGGTATTTTTGGCGGAAATTGTTGTCGCCGCGACAGAATTTTGTCGCTGCGACTTGCCGCATAATATCCAACCGGTTGGATTTCGTGCGACCAGTCGCAGCGACAAAATCAGATGTATTGGCGACAAATATTGAACCAGTGCACACTGCGACGACATGTCGCGGGGACAAGTCGCTGCGACTTGTCGCCTAGTGTGTACCGGCCTTTAATCTCAAGCTCTCATTTTTGGGTAGTTTTAAAATTATTGTGTGCGACAAATCGCATCGTGTCAATTGAAGACCAACATGCGGTTTGAATGCCATAAAAATCAAAGACCTTGCAAGTCTGCTGTAAGTGTACACTGCAATAAGGAATAAAAAAAAAAGATCGGAAGTTTGAACTTTTTGTCAACGACTAACGTGAACAAGCGGTCGCGTCTGGGTGCCTGCATGTATCTTTGGAGTCACATTTGAAATTACAAATTTCCGTAGAATGATTTATCTGCAACAAATGCCGCATTCAATATTGTATTTCATGTATTTTTCTTATCAGGTTCTATTCAATTCATTTTCAGAACCACCAACTGATTTTCGGCTCCAATGTCCTGAATCATCCAGTGACAAGTGTGGAAAATACTGTTGCTTTTTTGACGAAGGATCTTTCTTGTATTTATGAGATGTTGCAAAACTGTACGTAACTTACTTGTACTTCGGGTGTCCAGTTATCTGTAAATAAATGTATTAAAAATATAGTTAGAATTATGTTTTTTTTTTTGAAAATATGCTTAATTGTTAATAAAGTTTTATACATATAACATTGACCCGTTGTATCATTTTGTGTCGTGAAGCCAGCTTGGTATAGCTACAATCTTGGACAACATGATTTGAGACTGCGTGCGCAAAAACGCCTATTTGTCTCAACTGTTAGAACTGTCCAAGATTGTAGTGAGAATCACGAAAACATCTAAATATACACAGTGCAGACATGTCACACAGCCCCTGGGCCTCCCTCCCCCACTTTTAAAATGAAAAGAACAAAAGAAAAAAACGAAGAAGACGAAAATAGAAGAAGCTGTGAGTGATTCAGACAAATAGGCACTCACTGTCATTTGAACACTGATCAATAATCGGGTGAACAACTATCTCCATATCTACCCACAACTACGCGAGTGAACCTCGTGCTTGGTGCATGCAAAAACCGCGACTTTCCATCCTGGCGAATCTTACCTGCATATAACTATTGTTCATCAAGTTTCTTTGAATTCAATGTTGGCATATTATAATCTTTTTAAAACAATTGTAAATATTTAATGAAACAAATAAATGAAACAAAATTCAAAATACCAGTGAAACATTTAGATCGTCTCATCAGAACATTTTTGTGGTATTCCTGTGTCGAATACTGATTTAGACTTAACGGTATCGAACTGAACTGTGAAATGCCATGCATGCGTATTTAGATCCTCATCTTCTTGGGAGCAATTTTGAATCTGAACATGACGTAAATTCTTATTTGTCAAAATATTGTACCCCCCTCTCCCGGGCGTTTTGCATCAGCCCTGGTGCGTTTCAGCTAGTAATGATCGGTCCCTTATGCAAAAATAAAATTATCTAATGAATAATTGTCGATCCTTTTTTATTAAATGTTATTGTTTACTAGACAAAGAAGTTATAAATATGATAAACCTTGCAATGAGTTAAGTTAACTGCGACCCGTAAAAGGCAAATGTTTGCTACTTGGACTTCTAGAAGCGACCATCGATGTCCTTTCTGCAAGTAACAGATGACGTCATGTTCTTGAGCCTCGTTGCCACACATTATCGTTGGAACAAAAATGGCGGCCAATTGTACAGGGTTTCAAGGTTTTCCAGTTTAGGTCTTGAAAAGAAGCGATTTTGAAATTTTATTGGAACAATAATCATCAGAACAATTACCTGAGGGGTCCGAGGATTCACAAATGGCTCAGTTTGCTCGATGAGACGAGATATTACGAAGGATTTGAGGCTAAACTTCGGTCGTGCCTGGTCAGGCATGTGTTCTTCAGTGCACTAGAGGAATTTGTTTCCTTCAAGATATCAAAGCTTTTTGTTTGTCAACTTGACGAACAACTTCATCTGTAAAGACAGCCATGAAAGATGTAGCATTTCTTGAAGGCATTTTAGCTTCTGTGTGGTCACAGGACACGCAGAGACGGCTCAAAGCAGCCGAGGAGTTGTCTAACTACTTGAGTCATCCCTCAAACGATATAGAATTCGGTGGCTACGAAAAACTTATTGATGGCCTTGTTGCGTGGGTTAATAGCAGTAACTTTAGGGTAAGGATGGACACACTCTTCTATGATTTTCAACCTTATTTTCATTGTTGGATATCGTTAAGTAAGCAAGTGGCAAGAGTCGAAATCAGTGCTAAATGAAGAACGTAAACTTAAAATTTTGTCAAAACGAGGCGTGAAAAACCAGCACTTCTTCAAAACAGGTCATATATTAAACAATTCCATGGTCTGCAGAGTAAAGGGAAGTCTATTTAAAAACAAAATATTCTAGAAACAATTGAAAAATATATATGACTTGTGAAAAATGAAGGGCGATGAAATTCTATTTTTAAGGTGTTGCTTTACTACGTTATGTAAATGTAGCGCTAATTTTTTGCTTTATAATTTACAACTATACATGATTATTCCCATATTTTAATGTCTTGATTTTGTTTATTATATAGATAAGCCTTAGTGGCCTAGACATTCTCCATCAGATTGTCGACAAACTTGAAGGAAGATTCAAAAACAGTCTTCTCCCAGGTAAAGAAATTAACTTTATATTATAGTATGTTATGCTTTTCGATTTTTTATTTTACATACTGTACATGTATCTTCAGCTCAACAAAGTTCATTCAATTTTCAATTAGTTATTAAAAATCAAATATTTTAAGCAAATTTTTTGATTTATTGCAAAGTCTTTTCAATTTGTTTTCCATGTTATCTAGTAGATTTTTATCCAAAATATATCAAAGCTTTAAGCTGGATATATGCGTGCTAATAAGTTGACTAATTACTTTTCCACTTATAATTCCATTCTTAATGTTTTTATCTACTTAGCTGTAAAGTGCTGTTGATTAATGTGAGGATGCTAACATTTTGTACATTATAAAGTCAACAACTTAGTAAAGATATAACAAGTTACACATCTCATTAAATATATATATTTGTTTCATTTCTTTGCCAAAGAAAGGGTTAATGCTAATCTGCTATTGAACCACTGGGCCACTATTGTTCTTAATGTAAACAATCACTGCAGGCTGACTTGAGTAGCTTCAAGAGATTTAACACTTTTCTACAACAATAGCTATGTTTCTCTTGGGATGCCAAATTATCACTTGTTATAGTGTTCTGTGGTAATAGGAAGCATTTCTAAACTCAAAACAAACAGAAATTAGCATAGAACTTTGTGAAGTTTGACTGCTACTTTTATGTCTCGTCCTGCACTCTAATGTGAAATTTGTATTGATCGACATTTTACTGACATAATGAAAAACCTATGCTTGGAATTGAATATGTATTTATTTATTGTGCTATCAGTATCTTGCCTCTGTACAACAAAAATAGATGTCAATGTACTGACTTTTAAGTTTATTTTGAAATTTGAATTAGAGACTGGTGGTACGGAGGCTGGATAGCATAATAACTCCATATCCAGTGAATGCTGACAGTGGATATACCTTGTTACTTTATCCAATCTCAGTACAACTGCCCTTCATATGGTTGAATGATTTTTCTTATTTATTACTATATACAGTAAATTATAGTAATTTATATATATTTTTTTGTTATGGTATAGCAAATCATTATTTATATTTATATATTATAATTGTGATTTGCAGATTTTTTTTACTGTTTCTTGTTTTTGCAATATTTACCAGAAATGTTACCTGAAACTAGATGAATATGTTTGAAAATTGTGATATTTTGAAGGAACACTTTGTCATATATTAAAAAAAAATGTTTTTAGTTTTTAAAACATTTATTTTTATTTTTTAAGTTGATTTTTAATTTTTGCATTCACCCTCTATATCTATATGGAATTACATGTGCATTAGAGTTATCAGACATTTTGATGAACTTGTTTTCTTTTTTCATCATTGTTTTTGTATTTTCATCATTGATTAGTGTTGTCATCATTATAAAGAAACTTCTCTGTACAAATAAATAAATATATATATATATATATATATATATATATATATATATATATATATATATATATATATATATATATATATATATATATATATATATATATATATATATATATATATACTGGTATGTTAAGGCTATCATTGTTTCAATATACCATACATTATCTGGATTTTGAATTTTATTTATTTTTTAATTGGAAAAACTAGATAATTATTTTTAGGTATTATGTGTTTTGTTGATCAATGGAAACTTGTATAAGGTTACTTTACTTCATCAATCAGCTTTATAAACGTGAAGTCAAGCACCGAAAAGAATATAGTAAAATAGCTGCCAGTTTCAGGCTCTAAAGACTGGTGCAATTTGTCATGTGCAGTTTGTAGTGAATGACTTATCAGGAGGTTCACAAGCCTTTAAAACTGGTCATAGGATATTCTAAAACAAATGAATCTTGAACTGATTGTGTTTCCTTTTGAGTTTCAACTTGATTCTTCAACTGACTCTAGTTTGGATGATCTTGTAGAAAATTATGAGGTTACGTAACCTTCAGTAGATTAGATATTGCATGGTCAGATATGGTCTATATCCATGTTGATTATGAACACTGCTACATGTATTTCTTATTTCACTTTGCTATCAACCTTTTTGAATTAGCTGTATAATTCATTGTTACTATGGCAGTTTCATAAGAATAAAATGAGTTATGACATATATAGGTCTATAAATCATTTTGGTATAAATTTATGTACATTTTTGTAGTTTAAAAAAAGGTTATGCAAACGATAAGAGTTATCATAATTATTGACAGTTGTTTTGAATTAAATACAATAACATGTTACATACACTTGATTGCAAAAATGTTGTCATGAAAAAAAAATCACTTTTGAACCACTTTATTTTACTTTTGAAAGCGATTTTGTGACAGGACATATTCCAATGCTACGCCAGAATTTACATTTTATTGAATTACATGTTTGTAATATATTGCAATATGAGCCGCCGGTCTGTATGAAATATGCAATGTTATGCGAAAGGCGAGACATTTTATTGTCCACACAGATCAGACTTGAATATGGTATATTACTCATGAAATGTCTATTTTTTTTGCGATTAGATTTAATTTGGCCAAATTATTTCAAGCTAAACCTTGCGCAAATCAGGATGATTTCTGTATCAGATATACAGATGCCTTCACGGTAGTGATTTTGTTGTGGGCTCATTAATTATTCATGAATTTTACAATTATGTTAGATAGAGATATTTCACAATTTTTTTGAATAGTACAGATTTCATCAAATAAATAAATAGTGCAGTGTTTATATTCATTTTTTGTACAACTACTATAATAATATAATACATGTGCATTCCTTTAGTTCAGGACACTGTTGAAAAATTTTTCAGTTATCCAATTTTAGTATTGAAGAACAGATTGCATTTATTTTGGTGAACTGGATTAATTCTACCATATTTTATTCTTTCAATACTGTTTTATAATTTACCTAAGGTTTTTTTTCACATTGTTTATGATTTGGTTAATAGGTATAATTTAGTTTAGTCTTTATATATCACATTATGTATACAGTTCAGAGTTGAATTTCTATGTGCTGGACTTTGATATGTGCAAAGTTTGTCTAAGTTGTTTACACTTGTCAGTTTACACATGAATTCCATGATTGTTTATTGACATTAGGATGGTTTCTTCCACAACAAGTGACTGTGAAATGTGTAGTAAAATCTACATCATAATAATTGGAGTTTTCTTATCATCTATTGCTGCTTTTCCCATAATCACAAGATCAGAGACAAGCAAAGGTGTTAATGTATTGTAAATCAGTTGTAGGTGAGATCATAGAAATAGTTAAGAATTCTGACAATTTGTTACATTTTTAGCTGTTGTTAATGATGCAGAATTTTGATATCCTAAAAATTGTGTCAAATAGTCCAGTCTGTTGACATGAGTATAAGCTTTGATTTAACAAAATATGTGAACTATACATATATTACAATGCATTGCACACACATATTATATCACATGTAACTACATGTAACAAATTCTCTAGCAAACTAATGTTTTCAGTCTGGTACATCATGTACAAACTAACATAATGTTATGAGTTGATTATCTTCCATCTAAAGCTATTGAGTATTCTATTTTTACTGTATTTATGATAATATTATAAATATATTTGGTACTTTTTTAGAACAAAAAACGTTTATGTATTTTACTGTTTTTGGATGGAATAATTCATCAGTGTTTAATTTTGAAGTCAAAAACAGAAGTCACCTTTGTAAGTCATTCCTTTATCCCTTGTCATCAATAATGTATATAGTTCTGTTTTTTTTCTGTATTGATTTTTATAGTTCATCATCCTCTTTGAACAGTTTGAGTAGCTTATAATTCATCTCATACTTGTTTAAATTGTAGATTAGATTACATATGTGTACATCTAACACCAGATCTTTTTAAATATTCACATCACATGGAGTGTGTAATAAGCAGATTATATGTCCTCCAATTGGTTTATTTTGTTGTATAGGTTGTATAAAATAGGTGTGGTTATATATTCAAATGACCTCTGATGTTTTTTTCTATCAATGGTTGGTACTGCATTGTTGTTTGATGGTTTAGCTTCTAAAAATCGCCATAATTTGAAACAGGTTTGAAACTAGTGTGTTTTTTTTTTTGTTCTCAGTTGTGTAGTGATAGTAATGTTCAAGTAATATGTATGATATTCAAGTTAGTGAAGATTTTATGTTCGTGTAAGCCCTTATTTTCATAACTATGTTTTCTATGATAATTCAATATGAGTATGGAGCTATCCAGAATAGTTGATGCCTTTTTAAAGAATTTTGAATTATTGTACTTTTTGTAACAAATTATAAACTTTATTTAGTGTATACATGTACATTTATTAAGCTAAAATTTAATCAATGCATCATGTTCTTTTTATTCAAATTATTGTAATTTTTTTAGAATACGTATCTTAAAGATTTCCTTCACATCTTGTTTGTTTGTTTGTTTGAAGTTGAAATATGAAGAATGCTTAATACATCCAAACTTTTGGTGCTGATATTATTTAATGCATTATTGTTGCAAATTATCACAGGCTTGAATTTAAATGCAAATTGAAAAAAAATCCACTGAAGATCTATTGCCTCAATTCTTCATAATTTATTTTTAATTTGTACTAAATGTGATATGTTATTTTGTAGTCATTCCTGCTGTAATTGAAAGGCTTGGAGACAGCAAGCAACAGGTTGGACTTAATATATATTATATTATTATGTTTCTTATTGAGAACTTTAAATTTGTGAATGTCAAGGAAAAATTATAAAAAAACGTTTTTAGTTAGCTTTTTTAGTTAGCTACTCCAGCAGATGGGTATGGTTGTGTGAGTAATAATGGGAGTTCAATGTAGTAATGCAGCTGTAATTTTGTCTTGTGGAGTCATCCCATAGTGCTTGCTCTTATGGATATTTTTTTCCTACATTGTACCGCTTAATACCTGGTTATACAACAGATAAATGCAAAAAATTAATGAATTATTTCTTTGCATTTTTTGGTCAATTTATAATATTATGAGATTTTAACCATCTTGTAATTTGAATTCTCATCGTAAAGCATTTGTTAATGTTTGTTGTTTTGTATTTCATGATTGTGTAGGTCAGAGATCATGCACAAGATTTAATCCAGAAGTTTATGTACCCTGTATCAACACCACAGGTACAAACAATTCCTTTACTTACTTTGCTCATTCATTCATTCATTCACTCATTCACTCACACACTCACTCACTCACTCACTCACTCACTCACTCACTCACTCACTCACTCACTCGTTCATTTATTCATTTATTCATTCATTCATTCATTCATTCATTCATTCATTCATTCATTCATTCATTCATTCATTCATTCATTCATTCATTCATTCATTCATCCACTCATTTATTCACCCACTCATTCATTTTTTCATACACTTTCTTTAAATGAATTAATTCATTTAGTAATTCATTCATTTACTTGTAAACACAAACTCATCTGTTTATTTTTCCTGTTGCCCATTCATTCATCCAACCATCCTCCATTTTACATTTTACATTGAAGATTTTTGTTTGTTTTTGATAACAATAATTTGTGGTTTTGTTTTTATCTAGCATGTCCTTGAACAATTAGTGCCTGCTTTTTCACACAAAGCTTGGAGAGTAAGGGAAGAAGTGCTTATTTGTTTTGTCAAGACATTACAAAGGTAATTGTAAGTTCTTAAATTAATGACCACACCACCAAATGTTGTCCTACCCTTAGACAGTACAAATACACTGTGATTACCCACAAATCTGAGGGAGTGTAGACACCCAGACGTACTTCATCTCATTGAAAATAATCAAAATTCTCTATGTGTCGCATAGATGGTCAGGTCAGGAGTTTTTTTTTGAATGACAGCTTTTTATCTCATGCCGGTAGGGTTTAATTTTTCTTGTTGATCCCTCTCCAATAATTAACATTGATTAGACATTTTCGGCTTCGTATGCAAGTTGCCCATTTTAGACCATGTGACAGTCTTTAGGGAATGGTTCTTTTATGAAAAATGTGTCGAAATATTTACACCTTAAAGAATTATTTCCCAAGAGGGACGTTGCATGGTCTGAAATGGGAAAATAAACATTGAAGCGAATAAGGTCATTCCGATCAGTAGTACTTGTAACTAAATGGATTTTCTGGTGGATTGTAAGATTAAGTAACAATTTCTTAAAAATTCTATGCTCACGTTTTCTGGCTTACATTGGCCTGCGTTTACAATAAATCTGTGAAAAATATACTTGCAGTGTTTTGAGTAAAGCACTTCACAACCACATGTGCATACCATAAAAACACTGAAATAGTCAATATTCTTTTTTTTTAATCAAAAAAACAAAAGCAACAGTATCAATTGAAAGTATTTCTCTATCACTTCCATAGTTTTGGTGCTTCATGTCTTTCTATTGCCAAGTTTGTGCCCTATATTTGTAAGTTGCTTGGTGATCCTAATAGTCAAGTAAGAGAAAGTGCTATAGACACCCTGGTAGAAATCTATCGTCATGTTGGTGAGAAAGTGAGAATTGATCTCAGCAAAAAAGGAATACCATCCTCAAGGTATAACATTATAAATGATAGAAAGAAATCATGATTTTAATAGCCCATTTGCACTATGCTGTCATTTAACTTCAACTACCAGCATTTTTGTCAATTCTCTTTCATATTCTTATTTTTGATCCCTTGGAGATTTCTAAACAAAAGGCACAAATAACGTTACTCAATAAAGTGGGCAAAGCATTCTGGTAGCTGTAGTTATTGTTCAAGTCATCTATTGCCATTAAATTGTTGGTATTGAGTATATTTTCATTGATGACATCCATAACAAATTGCTCATTATGATATTAGTAATATCAAATATCCCAGTTAACTTTCAATATCAATACCAGCCAACACTATTACAAGAATGATTGTAAGGACCATCAAAACTGCTGACACTACCTATCATCAAAATCGTCATCATCATCTTGATGATGATAATAATAAGGGTGATGGCGACAATGGCATCTTTGACAATCAAGATGATCAAGTGCTATAATAATGAATAATTTATAAAATTACTGCAATAAGTCATTCATTAATTCATTCATATTCCATTTTGCGTAGGCTATCTGTAATATATGCCAAGTTTGATGAAGTTGCAAGATCAGGAAAAATGGAGTGCTCAGAACCTGATGGTAATGCTTCAATTTATTTTTCTATAATTATTTTGCTATGATTAATCGCCTGTCTTTACAGGCCAAAGTTTCAAGGGTCTTTTAATAAATAACTCAAGCTATGTTATTGGAAGAAAGTCAACAAATGCAACCAGACAGTCAAACAGACAGTTCAGCATAATGTTGCTAATTTTAGACTGGAGTCTGGTTGGTTGTATAATCATAATGCATGGTTATTCATAATTACATATTAATAGCTCATGTCAGATGTTTGTATTTTAGACAGCTGTATGTTAATTGTCCAAAACAAGCTTACAATAATAATTTCAAAAGGGCATCTAAACAACAGAAAAAAACTGCAAAACCTTCTGAAATAGAGCCCACTTCTGTATATTAATTTTGTACTGTGTGCAATCAAAACTAATGCGTGGTTGATGTTGTCTGAAAAAAAAAAAAAAAAAAAAAAAAAACTAGTGAGTGTTCCAGCACCTAAAATCCAGTCCTCCCATGTGAGAACTCTTCTCCAAATCAGGATGGCAGGTGTAGCTTTACAAATTCTGATCAGTTGTAGTTGTAGCTCAATGGTTTTTCTAGTTAATGGTAATAAATTATATTGAGATATTTAATGGCTTACATTGACAATCCTACTACATGTAGTTGAAGTTTATCCTTATTGGTTACAAATTCTTATTTTTAGTTGTGTCACAAATCAACATTAATTCTCCATTTTCATGTGACGTCATCAAAAGTTTGATAAACTCATTTAAATCAACTAAAACATTCCCACACTATGTTATAGCTAATGTTTATAAAAGACTTTTTAGAGATATGGGTCCAAAAATGTTGTTCAATTGCGAGATATTTTGGTCTAAATTGTGTCACACAATGCTATCACGTAATTCACATCGAAGGATAAATATCGAGATATATTTATCTTTGTTATAAGACTTTGGCTCACATAGACTCCTAGTGAGTCAGTTCAAGTACAAAATAAAACATATTATCGAAAATACTGGATTTGCTTTCATTTTTAGACCACCAAAGTTCTATTTGCCATGTTGGATGATATGTTATGTCATCCAACATGGTGGCACCATACATTTTTACCAAATAATACAAATCTTTGATTGTGAAAAGTTCATTTTTTTTAGAAGCTCTAAATTTGGCAGAATTACGTTGTCTTGAATACCTTCAAAAGATGTGAATGTAGTTTTTCAGTAGGATTTAAAATGAAACATTTTGCTTGAATTATCACATGGTTGCAAACAAAGAATTGTAACGCAATTCTTCTTTGTGTAAATAGACTTTAATCCTCTCTGGTTATGATTCCTTATTTTAGTTATGTCACACAATAACATTGTCACACAATCCTACTACATGTGGGTATAGTTTATCCTCTCTGGTTATGATTCCTTATTTTAGTTATGTCACACAATAACATTGTCACACAATCCTACTACATGTGGGTATAGTTTATCCTCTCTGGTTATGATTCATTATTTTAGTTATGTCACACAATAACATTGTCACACAATCCTACTACATGTGGGTATAGTTTATCCTTTCTGGTTATGATTCCTTATTTTAGTTATGTCACACAATAACATTGTCACGCAATCCCACTACATTAGGTATAGTTTATCCTCTCTTATCATGATTCCTTATTTTTCTTTGGATTACTAAAATGCTAGTCTATTAAGCATTTTCTCTTTTCTGATAAACACTGCTCACTGGTCTTTACACCAAAAAGAAATACAGGCCCAGAAAATATTAATTCCTTGAAGATTTCTGACAAGGTTTGTCAGTTACATTGTTGTCTTTAGTGATAGTTTGTTTTGTGAAACATTTGTACTGTTGTGTACATTCCTTTGTTGTCTTGCAAAACGAAATTCATAATCTGTCACAAGTTTTGTATTAGTTGTGTATTCAAAAACAAGTTTTTCTAATTAATGGAATTCTTGTTCATGGTTCTTTGTTTACTTCTTTCCTTGTTGTTAATCTTCATGTTGTTTATGGTTATTAAACTAGTAATTTCTAAGCCACATGGAAGTACATGTGCTCTTGTGTAAACTCACTCATGCATAACACTCTTGGATTAAATACAATCTTGTCTATCAACACTGCAAAAGTCATGCAATAGAGTATATTGTTTATACTTGCTGACTGAATAACAAGGTCACTTGGTAGTACTTTGTAGATGTTTATTGTCAGATTTTACCTATCCTGCAAAATCTCGCTTGCAAACATTGATATCCAGTACTCAAACAAACTAGTCTGTTTTTATCCCATCTTTGTTTTGGCACTATTTCAATGATTTGTAACTTTCATATGCAAATCATTTGTATCATCTTCAAACTGTTCGAGTTTAGATTCAGAAATTCATATAGACATTGTGTGATTAAAAATTTACCTATTCTCAAAATTGAAAGTCTGTTGTGTCTATGAATGGTTGATCAAGTGCTGCTGCATGGCTAACTATTAATTAAAGATTAACTCCTACTCAATGCTAATTGGATACAGAGTTATTTGGAATTCACTGTCACTTTTGAAGTATGGAATTTTTGTACTACAGCACTTGAGGCTAATTCTCTTACATCCAGCTAGTGTATGTTGGAAGTGTTATTGACTGACTCTCTGGCCCTTTTTGCTGATTGGCTGTTGTACTATGATCTGAAGCACTTTCAAAACCTGTTTCAGTATCTACAATATTTCAAGTTTGTAGTGTGTAGTTTTGACTGTACATAAAAACTACTGTACATCTACTCAGAAAGAGTGTTTGCAAGAAGAGTTTGTTACTTATTAGTTCAATTGGGTGACCCATACGAAAACTAAAGAAAGTGTTGTCAAGACATTTGCTTCATGGTTCATTTTGTCAAATGTGTAACTCAAAACTGGAAATGTTTCATTTTCCAAACTGATAAGGAAAAACTCTCATGGACTACTCGATAAGGAGAAAGGTTTTTCTGTGCATGTACAGAACTTTGAAATAGACATTTGAAGCATTGGTGTATCAAGTTGATTGAAGGAAGATTTCTCGTGATTTTGAAGTCCTTATCGAGTCTTTTACTTCATCCTTTATGTGAAACATTCCTACATTGTTAAAATTCTTGAAGAATATTATTGGAAGTTGGTCTGTGATTTGATTTGATGAATTCATCTTTTTACCTTTTCATTGGTTAAACTTTCAGCACTGTGTGACTCTTGAATATTGACCCTATCATTATCATAGCATGCCATTGGAAAGTGGATAATGATTTCATAACGTGATCTATTGAGCCTCACTTCCTCTGCTGACATGGTTGATGATGTCTTCTATTCTAATGATGTTTCCAAGGAATATCTGAATATTCTCAGTCAGATTGAGGAATATTGTAGTAGAGGACCTGAAATCGATATCCCTGCCATAGGAGCACAACATCCAAATGGTACAGTAAAGTTCATGCTATTTTATTGCACAAATTTAGATTATTTGTAGTGATAATTTGTAGTGAAAGAATACATTTGTGCCTTCTATGTTTGAGAATCTCCTCAGTGCAGTGATGTTAATTTTATTTTGCTCTTTAGATATGGAATTTTTTATTAGAGCAGAAATGTAGCAAGAAATGTTACTGGTTTTTATATAAACGTTTTTCATAAAACACATGAAATAACATTATATGCCAGACCAGCTATGATGAGATGCATTTTACCCTGTGACATAAGGAGGATTTAACATTTGACAATAAGTTGCAAAAAGGTGTTTCAGGTGTTATTTGATTAATTATTGTGTGGTTCCAATCTACAAAAACATACATATTTATTAAATGAATAACTTGACAAAATATAAAAAAAAGGTTTGGGATTTTTTTGTAAAACACAATCTTAATTTGTTATATATAATAATTATTGCTCAGCATAGGTTAATGTCAAAATCTTTATTTTGTTGTGTTTTATTATTTCTTACAGTAGAGAGGATTATTTCTTCTTATTTTTTATATTCTGGAAATAGGTTTTCCTTATTTCTTATATAAACAGTGATTTGTTGATTACTTGTTTTTATGGTTGATTTGTCTACACAGTCTGTGTATCATGTATAGAATAGTTGATTGCAGCAAAAAACTGTGTGAAAAACATTTTATTCACAGTTAGTAAATAATGAAAAGGATCACATCCATCGTTATTTATGGACTAGATGTTTTAATAAAGAGATGGTGTGTTCCAATTTCTATAAAACAAAAAAATGAGTTGATACATCAAGGTCATCAGTTCCTCATAAATAAAAAAAAGAGGAAGAAATAATACTTTAAAAACATTGTTCTTTTAATTTCATAAACTGTCCTTACTGTCTATTATTGTTTACATTATTACAACTAATTTATGCTATCTCTGTCTAAAATCTTGTTGTTGTCAAACCATAAAACTGATATGAACTATTTATGGCCTCAAATTATTACCATGCAATTACATCTGTTGAATCTATTTAGGAAGAAGCAAATGTTTTTTCAGAAGACTTTTGATAATAATTATAATCACATTGTAAACGTATGTGCTCAAGTTCCCATAGAGAATTTAATCCTATATATCAGTTACATCTAAGGTCATGGTTTTGTTTTTTCTCTCTGAGGCTATGAGAGCACTTGATGCCTTTGCCAACTTTTCTAGAATATTAATTTATTAATTAATTAATCCATCTAATGCTACTGCCTTGGTATGGTCATGACTATGAATTAATATATACAATATGAGGAGGAGATCTGAATGAAGATTTAAAACCTCATACAGACATAAATATTCTATATTACTTATCAAATATCTAAATTAATGCTGCTATTTTAGATTTAAAATTTTGAAATTAGATGTAATTTGACCAAAATACTGTACTTCAAGCTAAATGAATTATTGATGAATTTGATGTTCTTTTGATTTGTTTTGTTGTTATCCTATATCTTATAGAGGAGCATATTTGTAAGTGCTTTTAAAAATGCAGGTTGATTAGATAGACAGGGCCATTTCACAATTTTGTTTTCATTTGTTCTTCCTAACAAGCTAATTATTGTGTAAACAAGAAGCCTAGTGTTTCAGATTTTGAAAGTAAAATTTCAGGCTTGTGGTTTATCCAGTATTCCCAAGACAAGCAAATGACAAAATTTATAAATAATATTATCTTAACTATTGTTTAGCACAAAAGTAGTAGTTTTACCTTTTTTTTATTACTGAGCAATATTATTTGTTATAAATAATTTTATCAGGAATATGTTTTGTACTTTCATTTACTTTGAAGTGGACACCCACCAACAAAGAAATAACGTACAGACTCATTATTAAATTTGCAACTTGGATACTAAGATAAATTGAAGTTTCTTCCACATAAAAATTTACAAACTTAAATTCAAGCTTTTGGACCACAGGTCCATCTTCAGTGTATACAAAGTGAATGGATAATGGACCTGTGGTCCGAAAGCTTGGTTTTCATTTTATAAACTTTTATGTGGAAGAAACTTAGATATATCTCAAAATATGCCCACATACATTCCAACATTAGAATTAGAATCGAGAATTGGAAATCCGGAACTATTTTTCAAATTTGCATTACCTTTTATATTTTCAGAACTCATGGCTGTCAATATCACATAAGATATAGATAATCATGCCATAATGTCTAAGGCTATTATCAAGTTAATTGATTTTAACAATTGTCATCTGCTAGTTTTAGGCACACTGTCTCTTGAAAAGTATTTTGATCAAAGATAAGACAGCTATCTCAACATTCCTGGATAGCAATCTTAAGTATTTCCTTAAAACAAAACAACAATTTATTGATATTAATTTGTTTTCAATTCATTCCCATACTGATTGTAATCAAAGGAAAATTTAATTTTGATTTGATTTAATATAATTTAGTCAATATTGATTTTAGGTTTAATCTATATCAAATGGAGTACTAAAGACAATGTCTTTTCACTCTGTGTCACGTTTTCACCTTAATTCACAATTTGGCTAGCGCTTTCTAAAAATTGCAATAAAATCCAAAAATCTTAAAAAATTATTTTTGTGTCATCACCATTGATTGTATTTTTTTAATATCTTGTCAGGCCCATCAAGAGTCAATGGAGATATTAGTGTTGAAGGAAAGGTACAGTTTTCTTGAATATTTGCTCTTTACTGTCTTTGTGTAATCTAAAGCTAATGTCAATGTGTTGTTTGTTGTAGTCTGTTCAAGCCATCCCATCAAGAACTGTATCTGCTAAAAAGCAGGCACCCAGTAGAAAAATTAGTGGATCAAGTAACCCAGGTTAGTACACTGTCCCAAGAAGCAAGGTATACCACAGCATCTTGCAATGTCTGATATGATTGGCGATTTAAAACTATATATCATTCTCTTGTCATTCCATTGTTTGATAATGATGGTACTAATCCAGTAGATTTGAGTCTTACTAGCAGTGTGGTATGGCCCCAAGAAGTGAGAAGCAGGCTGACATTTTACCCTGTTCCTGAATACAATACTGTCTTCTGTACTGATAATGATTTGTTGTGTATTGTAGGTACTGCAGCAGGTGCAGTTGATGAAACAGACTTTGTAAACTCGTATGAGGACTGTCCTGATGTCAGGGTAAGAATGCTTTACTCTAGTAATGATGGAAGAACATTTCATTTCAAAGCACTTCAGAATAAGTCAGTGTTGAGTACTTCTTTATTATAGTTTATTAGCCTCATTTGTGGTTAAATTATAAAAGCATTGTGATAAAGCTAGTCTTGTTACAGAACACTGTGACAAAATCCACAATATTTCAATTCACTTTTTAGACATTCAAAAGTCTACAACATTGTACCATTTAAATCTGTTCTTGACCATCTAAATCTTTACTTTTGATAGTGTAATATACATTAAAGGATTGTAGCCAATCAGAATGCATCATTCTATTGAATAATGTTTTTGATTGGCTAAGCTTTGATATATATCTGTCACTCAATCATTTTCAAAAATACAGATTTAAGTAGTCAAGTATAGATTTATATTGTACAATTTTATTCGTTTATGAAGAATGTGCAATAGGGAAATATTGAATAGTAACAGAATATTAGTGAATGTTTTTGTAGTTTTATGATGAACTTTATTTTGTAGATTTATTCAAGCAAAGATTTCAATGAAGAATTTAGTAAAATTCAGAATACGTTATCTGATGATAAGAATGACTGGGAGCAGAGAATAACTGCTGTAAGTCTATCAAAAGTGATACTTCATGTTTAGAAACAAATGAATTCTTATGCTAATGTGCCGACCAGAACTACAATAGACTCTATTGAAATAACAGCCAATCACTGTCTGGTTGCCACATGAATAACAAAGGATTATGTCAACTCAAGTATTGCTATATATATATATATATATATATATGTATAGTGACTCTAGCCTTTTTTTTCACCCCTTTTTGTGGATCAACTTGATGTGTACCTTTAGTCCTCAATATCGTTTTGGTTGATTGCATTGTACATATAGCAAATGTGTTTGTGTATTTTATAGATGAAGAGAATTCGCAGTCTTGTACGTGCTGGTGCCATGGAACAGGATAATTTTGTTAACATTATTAAATCAATGGAAGGAGCATTTAAACTTAACGTAAGTTATTTGACAGGTCTCCACTCATTGGATTGTTAAAGTTTTGTTGTTATAGTGGTTTGTTGCACACTGATAACTGTCATTTCTGACTTACATGAAGGTTGAAAATGTTACAAGTTGAACAGTTTGTGATTATCTTGTAGGCCAAGGATCTGAGATCATCAGTCATTAGAGAAACTTGTGTTACATTAAGGTAAATGAAAAAATTAACTCATGTTATAGCTTGTATTCTCAAGTTACTGTAAAGGATGGACCATGAGGTACTGATGGGGGAAGGGATAGAGGGTTGTGGAAATGACCAAAAAAATATGAGGAAAAATGTTGATTCAGAAAAATATATCATGCAAATGTAAAATGTGACAATTTAAAAAAAGAAAGAGATTGGACAAACCTGTAAATAATGTCATACATATTAAGCAGCCAAAAAATCACCAACCTCCCTCTCCCCCACTACCATCAAAATTCTGACAGTCTGTCCTTAAATTGTGATATTTTCAAATTTTTAATGTTACAATGAAGTGTTTTAAATTTCAATTTAACTTTCAATGTCACAACTTTTAATGACAATGTTGCAAATTTAGATTTCAAAGTTGAAAGTTACCTGCAAATTCAAACTCAAATGTCTTTTTGTTTTTATTTCAGTTTCTTATCCACTCATCTTCGTAACCAATTTGATCATACTGCAGAAGCTGTTCTCCCCACCCTTATTAACTTATTACCCAATAGTGCAAAGGTATGTTTGTGTACAGGTGCTCATGGGGCTTGCTTTTGTGGCATATCTTACTGTAAAAGTGATGTTATTCTTGGTTTTCATGTGACGTCATCATGTGACTTCAAATTTTGCAGAAAAACATAGTTTTACGTATATTTTAATATGAAACTACGCAAATTCTAATCAAGTTCTTATGTAGGGTTTTTTCCAATGACGTCAATGAAAACCACCAAGAGAGCATAAGATAAGAGAGCTTATCCCCGGACCTCATCAGGGGCCCTACTTGTCATGCTATTTTTAGAAATTTATCTTGAGATGTTTTGACCATGCGGCCGCGCCTCCTGCAATCTGGCCAATCACGTTTCGTTCCCAAAATAACTTCAGTTTAAAAATAGAACAAAAAGGTCCCCTGACCAGTGTAGAGCCCAATACGGGTGAAAGCTCTCTGATATTCTCTTGAAACCACCAATAAGGGGTAATTCTCACAAGCGTAACAGTAGTGAGGACAGCATAATAATAACAGTAATAATGAACAATATATTGCGATAGTTTCCTATGAGACATGTACTTATGCTTATGTCCCTAACATATCTTTTACTGTTCCCCATGCAGATTATGGCAACTTCAGGAGATGCCTGTATATGTATTATAATAAAGGTTAGTTGAAACAAGACAAGAGTATCTGCACCTATAATATTGTACTAGAAATGTCTTGAGATTAAGGGATTCTAAAGAGTAGAAATGCACCAAGAACGGATATTATTCATGTGGAGTCCCTTAATGTCGTCATGACTTCATCATCATCATTATCGTTGGCATCATTATTATTGTCATTACGATCAGAATCATCAATTTATCAGCTTGATCTTTGTCTTCAATACCCCCATCACATACTATGTCTGTATATTTTGTTAACTCCATCATCATTTTGTCATCCATTTCATTCATTGTTTCATGCGATTTTTCGTTCATTCTTTTGTTTTGTTTTTCTTAGTGTTGTTATTATTTTGTTGTTTTAGTATACCCATTGTCGTCGTCTAATATCAATCCTGGCAAGTAATATGACGTCCAAGTCAAGTGTTGTAAGAAGGTGTGTACAAATAAATAAACAAACTGTGTTCGTATGGGTGTGAAACAGTGCTGTATCGTATCGTAGCCGTAGTTTGTTAGGAAACATTTGAACTTTCGGTCATATCGAGCGGTATCGTGACTGTACTGTTTCCCACACATACGAAAACGACTCTATCATAAAAATTGTAATCTGTCATTGATTTTTCCATTAACATTTACAAGATGATGTGGTCCGGTGAATGATGATAAAGGCTGTGATAGATTATTATCAATGAAGATAATGATGCGTTAAGATTATCCTGTTTTTGTTAAGGCCGGTACACACGAGGGAGCTTGCTCCTGCAACACGCTCCCGCAACATGCTCCCCGAGCAAAGCTCCCTCGTGTACCAACGAAAAATATGGGAACAAAGGGAACAAAACCCGGGAGCAAAAGTTTTGTTGCGCAACATATTTTTCGTTGGTACACACGAGGGAGCTTTGCTCCGGGAGCATGTTGCGGGAGCGTATACAGGAGCAAGCCCCCTCGTGTGTACCGGCCTTTAAGTGAAACTGAAACAGCAACCTTATAATATGCATTTTGTTTGCTTTCACTAGGCAAGTTTCCAGTAAAATTCTACTAGCTATTGAGACTTGGGATACACATACTATTAAAGGGTAAGTAAAGGAAACCATTCAATTGTTTATCCATCCATTCATTCATTCACTCATTCATTCATTCAACACTGTTGCCCAATTCGATTCCCAGATGTAAACTGCGTTTGTTTCTTGCAACTAAGATTTCTCTTCGTTTTCTAGTGTGTTCTCATCAACATGTGTGCAAATTTTCAAATAAAATACACTGTAGTATATACCTATTTAATCAAACGTTGTCGTTGAAATATAAGGGAATACCTGATGTAGATTTCACGACCAGAAGGTGGGCTACATTAACGATAAAAAATAAGCTTTGATTTTATTCAAATTAGCGTCATTTCCTTGAAGATCTCTGATGGTCGATCAAATGGTATTATTGTATCTTCTGTATCTATTCGTGTAATCGACATCCGCAATCCTTCATTCTCACGGACAATGTTTTTTAAAATATGTGTATGTTTATGTGTTATTTTTCATGTGTATTTTGTCATTTGTTATAACTAAATTACATGAGAAAAAATTACAATAAATAATTTGTAAGAGTTATATAAGAGGAGATATGGCGAGGAGGTTGATGAGAAACCATAAGGCTTGTGGAGCTTATGTGTATATCATGGACTTTAAGTAATTTTAATTCTCCAAAGAGTGGGTTAGTGAGCGCATCAAATTGAGCTTTACTAATAGTTCTCACAGCACGTTTTTGCAGTTTAACAATACGTTTATGTAGGGATAAAGATTGTGAGAGCAATAGATTATTGCCAATTAGTTGGGCTAAAAGTAATGTATTTGTTGATCTATTATTAAAGTATTTAATATTTATCATTCTTGTTCATAAATTTCTTGTTAAAATATTGCAATTGTTTGTATTTTCAGACATATTCCAGAAATAGAAGACTGCATACGTAAAGGAATATCAGACGCGGACTCGGAAGTCAGGGCAATTAATAGACGGTAAAATATTTATTTGCCTAAAAATGGCCTGAGGTTCCGTTTTTCACGGTACCTGACATGGAGAGAAGGTCTTAAGTTCATATTGCTAGTCATTCAAGTTTTCTTCTAGGCGCACTGTGTATACTAAAGACCCAATTGTACAATATTGTACATTATTGATATCATATCGCTCTGAACACATAGTTTGATGTGTGACAAAAAAGAACCCATTGCACAAGAGAAAGTCCCCGTTTGTGGTGATACGTGTGTATCAAAACGAAGCCATGATAGCGCTGCCCACTAGCTTAGATCCCTATTCACCGGATAAGTTCAGCACAATTCCATGCAATAAATAACTGTTCTACTATGGAATCCGTTATTCAGGCATCAGTAAACTGGTTCCTAACAAACTATTCTGTAGGGTGAAGCAAGGGGTGAACGAGCCGCTACCCAGGCTTATTGATCCAGTATCCAAGTAGGCCAACGTTATCATAGACAATGCTAATAAAAGATGTGTTTGTTATTTCAGGATTTTTTGGTCATATCATAATCACTTTCCAGACAAGGCAGAAAGGTATACACTTTGAATCGTTTTTTTTTTTCAGTCGTCTGTGCTAATAGACGCATAGATGACCCTAGATTGTTGTGAAAACAATAAATACGAAAATGACGAAACGACAGTGCAGGCAACAACAATATCATATAGCCTCCTCCGCAGGCGTCTCTCAGTTAGCGAGCGTTTTCCTTTCTAGTTTCTTGGATGGGCTTCCTTTTTTGCAATTGACCTTTGGGGATTATGGGATTACGTCACCTCGAGAAAGAAAAAAGGGCGCCAGGTCTCTCAGTCGAGAGAGCAACAAAGGAATCCTGAACAAGTAGAAAAGGCAAGAAGGACTGAAAAAGGGTTGCCTGCGGAGGAGGCTAAATATCATATAGGTGCATACAATATCAGCAGCAGCAACAAAAACACTCACAACTTATAATTTCAACAGAAACAACAATAAACTGCTACGACGATATTTACAACTTGAAAAGTATCAACAATAACAATTCCGTGTTAAATTATTTACTGCTGCGTGTGTACCGCATTCAAGATATTTTACATGTACACCGCTCTAGTGCGCAGCACCAATATCAAGTCCTTCACCCCTTCCATATATAGATTTAGTATTGTAAGGAGACTCTTTACATTCTTTAAATCAATCCTTACGGAACGTGACACAAATCTTCATTGGCACGTTTACTAGTTTACGACACGAACCATGGCTTGTGTATCGTTATCATCGCCTAGACCTTGGTATGAATATCTTAAGTAAGTTTTCCAATTTTCGTATTTAAAACTGGTGTGAAATATACGCTGCGTGCATGATTGCGAAATTATTCACTTGGTTTTGTAGTCTTATGAGTCCAGCGGTTGATGTTTATAGAATTCTATGCATGGTTTTGAGTATTTTTGGTAGCATTTTTCACTGGTGTTTTTACGAGAGTTCGAGTCGTCCGTACAACTCAGTGTCCTGTACTGAAATTGATTCCCAACATTAACTCCAGAATGCAATATAATAATAATATCACACTAAGAAAAACTCGATATTTCATCGGGTTTTTCTGCTAGAGGAAAAGATGAGTTTAATGAATCGGCTGATAATGTTCGAAGAAGTTGTGTTTTTTATTTTCCTTGATTTCATACCAACTTGCTTGTCAGTATTTTATTTGTACCGAGTAATTTAATAGTCATTTCATTACGTTCAAATTGTATAGATACACCATAATATTTGCAACCAAATTCTTTTTAATCCACACTGTTGTTTCCTCTTTTTCTCTTGTTTCACTGAGGCACGAACGCAAATGTTTGCTATTTTGTTGTGCCATAAAGTATCCAAAGAATTGTTTTCTTTAGCGAACGTCACTAGCCATCGCGAACCGTGAACAGTACATAGACTCAAACTAGCTAACTGACATCACATTTGACGAATATAACAAACTGATAAATGAGCGCGCGCGAGGTAACGAAATAGCTCCACCGTTCCATTTTTGACACATAGGTACCCATTTCGTTTCAGTATCCTAAAATCGCTCGACCCTACCAAGCAGAAACAGCTTGAGAACGATCGCCATATGTCAGGCGCTGTTAGACCGACATCAGGCAGAGCTGCTCCAGTCAGTAAAACAAAAACTAACTTGTCTGTTCGACCGAGAACTGCAAGTACACAGAGTGAAGACGGTGCTACAAGGTATTCAATAACAATTGTTAGTGATTGTGTGGACTGTTATTTCAGATTTATAAAAGATCTCAAAACCCAGCTGATAGTTAGCTGGAAAGTGTTGTAAAAATTGAACAAACGTATGAAAAACTTTGTTTTGCTCAGTTTTTGTGTTAGTTTCATATGTGCGCTTGAACAGGTCATGGCGTTTTGGCGTCATTAATTGCGCGCGCATATTCATTTCTTCACATTTTTTACTGTATTTTCACGTTTCTGTTAGACTTGCCCAAGTCGACCTCTCTGATATTCACAGGGAATTTTGAAGAGGATTTATGGTCCATAATGAATTTATTTTAATGTCATTAAATTCAGCGCGCTAAAAGCACAGGAAGCCCAACAAGCAAGCGCGCGTACATTGCACAGAATCTCCACAGAAGAGGTCGACTTGTACAACTTGCAGGATTTCCATTTGTGTTTCCCGCCAAATAAGCGCGCAGATTATTTTGAAACATGCGTGATCTGAATTGATGGCGCAAAAACGATCGTTTTTCAACGTCTTTAGCCATTTTACCCTCGATCGGCACTTTATTTTTGAGTTTTTCGCCCTTCCATTTTACAAAATATGACAACAATTCCGAAAAATCTTGATCAGTATCAAGAACGAGTTTGCTCTCATTGTTTACAAGAAGTCGCGATCGTTAACACATATTATATAGGTAAGTTTTGTTTCGTCCGGACAGAAAAGTAAGGCTTGTTACAACTTTCAACTTCCCACAGGAACTTTTTTTTAGACAGCAAGACATTTTCAAAACTTTTTTTTGTGAAAATTGGGCTGACAAAATAAATAAAAAAGAACCGCGTTGTTCCTTTGCGTGACAAACTTTCTTGATTGACAGGTTTGTGGAGCGCGCTGATTGACTTATTTCACTTTTCTATAAAAATCGTTTGCTGACCCATTTTTGGGTCAGTAAATTTGGCGGGAATCAAGTTGGAAAAGTCCTTCGTCCTGAGGGAAAATTTGATTGGGGTTCCTGCGTTTTTAAAGGCGCGCGCGGGAATGAGACGAAGGACTTTGAAAAAGTCTACGTTTCTGTTTGTCCGTATGACAAATTTGAAAGACGAAGAAAGTGAAATAAATTTTCACTCATTTTATGAGTTTTTTGTCACAGGACTCACAAGTGTTTACTGATCGAAAAGTTTGTGTTGTAACGAGACTGTACATATTGCAGGTTTAAACTGCGCTTCCAAACTTCCTTTGCGTGGAATTGCGGTTCTGTTGATCTATCATTGTGAAATTTGTGTCATTTTTTATATATTTCGTTTGTAGTGGTAGGTCTGCGCCAAGTCGCAGCACGACATCTGGAGGTTTCACAAGACCAACCAACACACAAGGTATGCTATTTCCATTTATATGAAGTTTAACATCGTGGTACGTGGAACCCTTTTATTATTGCTAGTGTACTGATTACCGGGTTATTTTTACAGCTTCCCGTATATCCCGTAGTGGCACATCTAGTTCGGGGTATCTATCACCGATGTCAACTTACGGTCGATCACGAAGCCATATCGATTCACGAGCAGCAGAACGAGCGTCAAAGCGAGCCAAGGCCAGAGCGACAGCGACCAGACCGCCTTCTCCTCCTCATGCAAGACAGAGTAAAGGACAGTTTCCGATGCGTGCCTACGTATCACAACGTAAGTCAGGCACATCTCCTTGTGGTACATTACTGAACAAAATGTTGATGAACTATGTTAATACTAGAAAGACTTGCGCGAAGATGTGATCACGTTTGAGCGATTTCACACAACAATATATACAAATTTTATCAATTCCATAAAACATTTTACAGTATTAAAGTGTTGAAAGTTGGAAAACAAGGGTCATTACTCCATTGGATCGGCACTAAATAGTCTATAATAGACACAATAATTTTCAATTAAAATAATTCTATGGTAAGGGTTTAGTTAAAGGTTAAGTTTTAGGTTAGGGTTTTGGTAGGGTTGAGTTTAGAGTTGGGTTGACGGTTAGGTTTTGTGTTAGCTTTCAGTATTTTATTACATAGCAATTTTAATTGTTAACCTTCACATATGTTGCCGTGACCTACCCACCAGGAAGTACCAACCGAAATAAGTGAGAGCGCATAACGTTGATTACTTTTCTTATATTTCTATGCTTCTCCAAAGGATGACGTTGTGCAGGCATTACACCCGGGGCTTTACAGCCATCTATCTTAATTATCCTTAAATACATTAGTATCACAAGGATAGGAAATAAATAAATTAATTAATTAATAAATAATGATAAATAATAATTACAATTCACAATTTTTTACCTTTTACCTCAGCGGGCAGTCGGTCCCATTCTCCTGACCGTATGTTACACAAAGAAAGAACAGAAGCTTATGCACACGGCACAAGCCCTACCAGGTCTAAAATACCAACACCAAGGTATGTAGCATGGTGCTCCTTTGGAGCCGTTTCCGTATGATTGCTGAAAACAGTACTGTATCATATCTTAACCGTTATTCCAGCTCTCGAATCAGCAGCTATATCGTTGTTGCCTTGTAAACCAGGACACTTGTGGCCATCCAATGCTCCGTAAAGGACTTACTGTCGACCATACTGTTGCAGCTTACAAGGCCTAGTGCTCCATTCTCTTCGTCGTGTAATTGATTCTTCATTCCTACGTGTACTTTATTCCTGCGTGTACTTCATTCTTACGTGTACTTCATTCTTATGTATACTTCATTCTTACGTGTACTTCATTCTTACGTGTACTTCATTCTTACGTGTACTTCATTCTTACGTGTACTTCATTCTTACGTGTACATCATTCTTACGTGTACTTCATTTTTACGTGTAATTCATTCTTACGCGTGCCGGCTTCTTAGAAGACTATAGCAACTTTTAACGTACTAAAACGTATCTTTATTAACATTTCTACGTCATCAAGCTCATTTTAAATGTTGTGTTAGTACAGTCAACTTCCCACTGACCACTGTAATCACTACCAACACATTGATCTCCACCATCAACACCATTATCCTCAACTACCATTGTCATCTGTACGGCTACTTTATCTACGGCTACTTTATCTACGGCTACTCTATCTCACTATTATCATCACTACCAGCATCATCCTCACAACCACCATAATCATCAGTACGGCTACTCTATCTCACCATTATCATCACTACCAGCATTATCATCACAACTACCATAATCATCAGTACGGCTACTCTATCTCACCATTATCATCACTACCACCATTATCATTACAACTACCATAATCATCAGTACGGCTACTCTATCTCACCATTATCATCACTACCAGCATTATCCTCACAACCACCATAATCATCAGTACGGCTACTCTATCTCACCATTAACATCACTACCAGCAATATCCTCACAACCACCATAATCATCAGTACGGCTACTCTATCTCACCATTATCATCACTATATCACCATTATCCTCACAACTACCATTATCATCAGTACGGCTACTCTATCTCACCATTAACATCACCACTTGCACTATTATCGTCACAACCACCTCCATTTCAACTTCTATTATGTCATCTCCCTCATCGTCATCATTGCTATCACTAAACTGCTTGACATAAGCGTCCTAGTTAATTAACCAACTGATCTAGAGGTCGTTAAAGTAATTCTTGTGCGTGTGTATGTCCGTATCTATGTTATCTTCTGTAGGTTCTATAGCAGCAATGAATTTCTTCTGCCTTCTTCTCCTCTGGATTTGTATCGCTATCCTCAAGCTCCTTCCTCTCCTCGTCTGTGAGTAACTCTCTCTGTAGCTTGTTTTCTAGTCTGCGCAATCAGCTCTTACGGTGAGGTCTCGCAACGAGAATCTGCTGGGCAGTCCAGTTCCTTCTTACTCTGATAATATTAACTCTTAGCGTGCTTTTGATAATGTGATGTTTTTAGTGGAATAGTACAGCGCTGCTGGTCGGGGTGGAATTGAAGGGATTACATCAGCAATTTGTCTAAATGATAAATAAGGATAACCGTAAAAAAAAGAAATAAATAGATAAATAAATAAATAAATAAATAAATAAATAAATAAATAAATAAATAAATAAATAAATAAATAAATAAATAAATAAATAAATAAATAAATAAATAAATAAATAAATAAATAAATAAATAAATAAATAAATAAATAAATAAATAAATAAATAAATAAATAAATAAATAAATAAATAAATAAATAAATAAATAAATAAATAAATAAATAAATAAATAAATAAATAAATAAATAAATAAATAAATAAATAAATAAATAAATAAATAAATAAATAAATAAATAAATAAATAAATAAATAAATAAATAAATAAATAAATAAATAAATAAATAAATAAATAAATAAATAAATAAATAGATAAATAAATAAATAATTAAAATAAAATAAAAACTACAAAAAGATCTTCAAATTATGAGAAATTACCGGAAAACAAGTTTCCTTTTTAAGGATTAGTTCGAAACTTGGTAGCGTATCTTAATATTCATTTCAACCGTGTCTTGAAAATATCGTTGAAAAATGTATGAAAGTGGTATTGCTTGGCGTTTTTTATGGTCGGCTTTCCTTCAAAGAAGCTGGATCAAAGTACCTTAAAAGTTGTCATTTTTGCGTTTTCAATTGACGTCAAGCACTATGACGTCATGGCTTGTTTACATGAATAAAAATGCATCTAGTTCTGGCGAAATATTTTTCCTTTCATACATTTGGCATTGTACTTATACTTAAAATTTGTTCCAATATTATAAGTGGACTTTTACTCTATTTTTTATTGATTTTAAGATATTAAATCCCCTCTTTTGACCATGATTCTTAGCATTAAAATAATAGATTTGTTTACATGTGCCGTCATAGTGCTTGTGGTTATTCATATACTGATGGTGTTATTTTATTCTTTCTTTTGCAGCCGGCCTCGCAATGGATCTCGTTCCAGTTCCCGTGCAAGCTCTCGGTCCAGTTCACGTGGTGCTAGTAGAGATCCTAGTCCTGATCCTTTGAGAAATAGACGAACAAGCGACGGAAAAGGTTATAGTCCAACAAACCTACCTGTCGTGAAGAGAACTGCGCAAAGTAAGGGTTTTGACAAGTGATTGATTATTCATTCGTTTGTTCTTTCTTTCGTTCATTTCTTCCTTCCTCCATCTACTCATCCGTTGTCTGTCTGTCCTTCTGTCCGTCCGTCTGTTTGTCTGTCTGTCTGATACTCAGTAGCTAATTTCTTCAGCAGAGAGTAGCCAATCCGCGCGAAGCCAACCTGGACAACTTGTTAGCGTGACCCTAAGCGGATATAAAATTGTTTGCAAATTGAGTTCTGAAATCAAAATGCAAGCTTTTTACATCATGTCTAATATCTAACGTTCAATCAATCAATCAATCAATCAATCAACCAACGAACCAAGGCTGTAACTTACATCATCTACATTTTACTAACTCGTGTTGTTTATATTTCTAGGTGCTGTTAAGCAACGAACTAAACAAGAGCAGTTGCAACTGCTACAACAGGAACTAGAAGATGAGGCGTGTCTGACCGAAGCTGCTGTATGGGACTCGTGGGTAGGTTCCTCTATTTTTAACACAGTGTCGGGGAGTCATTGCAGGCATTGCATTGTTTACGTACAAGTGGGAAACAATACTGTCAGTGCAGTATCGTATCCGTAATTTCCAAGAAAACATCCAAATTACTGCACCTTTCGGTTGAGCTTGGAATGCCGGAGTTTCATCGAACAGTTTACACAAAAGCTGCATAGATCAGAAATTAATGTTGTCAAGGCGAGTCTAAACTCACGAGTCAAGTGCAAAACAAGGCAGACAAGGCCTAACAACGTTCAGACTTGCCTTGGCAACATTACTTTTATGACATCACAACTTCAATGTTTCAACGGAGAAACTAATCGATAAAACTCTCGGCGTTCCAAGCTCAACCGGCAAGCGCAGTTAGTCATGAAAGATGAAAAGGAAATGCACACTCACTCGTCATCTTATCATTCACATCAACACACCCTGAACGAGAGAGCAACTAGAAGAAGCCATGTTTGTTCTTATGTAAAATGTTCTGTTATATTTCTAGCACCGTAGTCCTTCTCGTAGAACGTACTCATTCGGCTCCACAAACTCCCATGGCTCTGACGATGATGCTGACAGTGACAACGGTAGCTCGGAGATATCGTTTAGTACTAGAGGGAACAGAACTCTTGGCCGAGCAGAACCTGGAAACGTAAGTATTCACCACAAAAAATGGGCTACCTGTGGTTATGAAATGGAGAGAAACTGGAGACAAGCCCAGCCAGGTTTGCAGCACAAAAGTTCCGAAACATAACTGCTGTTTCCTCTTTTTAAGAGATTTCGTTTTCTCAACATCAATTAATTTCTAAATATAGTCCTTTAGTGTTTCCGCTCGTTGTTTTTCTGCGGTGTTTTTTGTTGTAGCTGCACTTCTCAATTACTTAGTATTGTTTTAATTTCTACTCCTGTATTTGGGTAGACAAGTTCATTATTCTTCCCTAAATGGTCTGTAGTATATATTCTTCTATCTTTGATGATAAATGGGTCCGATTGATTGGTGTTTCCTTGCGCTACCAATCATATATAGTTCTTTTTAATATTGCTAGACAAATACATGGTATTACATATATTTGTGACTTGTCTTGTTCACTACCGGTTTGCAAATAGGTTTATAGAGCACTCTTTTGAAACATTCGAGCAGTTTTTAGGCCCGATTGTTGATGCATACACGCATGAATCTGGAAGGATTTAATCTGATTTTATTAGCTTTTTTATTTGTAATTTTTTTTCATCTGATTTTTTCTTTTCTTTTTTTTTTTTTTTCTTTTTTTTTGTAGGTTCTATTGCGTTTTAGGAATACATTTTTTTCCTGTCTTTTTTTATTTTTATAATCGCTATTAATTTTAAAACTACCTGTACTCAATTAATCAAGTGTTACACTGCTTCCTTTTGTGTCTTCATCGTTATTTTTATTAGGAAACACTCGTATTGTGTTCCACTTTGAACGTTAACTCCATATTTCATTTCATATTTCTCTCCTTTCGAGTTTATCCAAATGAAACTGATGTATTTCATTTTTTACGTTTCTGGTTTTTGTTTTACTTGATTAATAACTACAAGTCCTCCAATATTGAATACTTTTTAGCTAAGGTTATTTTCATGTTCTTGAAATTTTGTTTTATTTTGCTGCTGTTCATATTGTCCTTTATGTAAGTGTCAATATTCAGCGTCAATATTTAGTCATTTTACACTGAAGTTGTTGCAATGTTTTATAAACTGACATGGACACGAATAACTTTGTCATTCTCATCATAATTCACTGTCTTCGTTTTTGATGGATCACTTCTTTGACAATTATAGATAGCTCTTCGTCTAATGATATCTGCTTATGTTATTTGTGCTCTGTATAAAGATTGAAACATTTCTGCTGTAGTTTTAAAATGCGCGCTGTTCTTTCTTGTTGTTCAATGTTGCATGTAATATCTACCCTCCCGTAGTTATTATGAATGCCGTTAAACGGGTACCCGATTTAAATTTATACATGTTTTTTTTTATACAACCATAACTAACAAAACTTAGTACTGTTCCCTATAATTAGTGCGATTCATTTTCCGAATATGGCGAAATTTTATTATATTTGACGAAAACAAGATATTTTTATGGAAGGTTTTTCTGTTTGTTTTAATTTTTTTCGTTAGAAACAAAACACACGAAGAAAACACTTCCGTGAAACTTTAGTAATACTTTTTTTCGCAGTGGAAGCGTCATTGTTTTTCTGTTTTTCGACCGTGCAATTCTCAAAAGACGATCAATCGATTGTGCTATATTTATACGCTAGTGAGCCGAGCTCATGAATAAATCATGAGATTTCTTATTTTGCTGTGTTCTTTCAACCTTTCGTTCGTCTTATGCGGCTGTCAAGTTCACTTTGGTCAATGGAAAGGTGTCGAATTGCATGGTATAGCCATAGAAAGTCAACTCTGAGTTCCTAGCGATTTATTCATCCAAAAAGCCATGGCTTGATTGCGTTTTTCGCCAATGTATTGGATTAAGATGTTTCAGTGGGAGCGACGAGTTTTGGTGAAAAACCGTCGCAAACAAATCCAACCTTGTCAGCGATGGCGGTTTATATTCCAAAACTGCGTTAACCTTTTAAACGTGTACCCTGGTAATCCAGTGGAGGAATGGTTATGGTTTAAGCACTGTCGACGAAAAGGCATTCGCTACCGAGCACCAGGGCCGACTAAAATATCGTTATACCGTTGGGTAAGTGATAGTTTTGCGAATATGTTCAACCAACTGATTGCGGTTGATTTAATATTCGTGTTGTGCTCTTGAACGTCGTTGGCAACTCATAAATCGATTACAATCACACTATTTATACTGGTAAATGATGAACTAGCGGCTAGTTGCTGTGTTTTATAATTTCATAATGTCATAAATCGATGTGGACATGAAAACTACCTCGATCTTGCCATTCGCCATAACTATTTTTGTAACGAAGAACAGCTTTGTCACCTTTTAACTCCCTTAGACACGATATTAAAAACTATTGTATTTTTTCTCTTCTCTGATTCAAAAGGATTAGCATTCATATGCAAACTCATAAAATATTTTTTTCGCCTTGATTAAGTCCACAGGGAAAACGTTTATTTGAAACTGTTTGCTTTTTTTGACACAACAAAACAACCGCTCGATTACTTGTAACTATTTACCCAATTGAACATTTTTTATTGATTTTTGAATCTTCTTTTACGGT
This sequence comes from Diadumene lineata, assembly GCA_918843875.1. NCBI lineage: Eukaryota > Metazoa > Cnidaria > Anthozoa > Actiniaria > Diadumenidae > Diadumene > Diadumene lineata. The sequence goes on along the minus strand of OU974069.1, from coordinate 19,851,611 downwards.
TCATGAAATGGTGTTTCTATATTTTGTCTGTATTGATATATTGCGGAATATTGCGAATTGGATTTTATGTTAAATATACTCCTCGCTGTCACAATCGCGTGACACAACAATCAACTCCACTCTCTAGATGTATTTTGTAATTTCAAGTGTTTATTTCTGGCAGAATAAGTACTTGTGAAAAACACTGTTTGCTTTTCTAATTACAAAATATTACTTTCTGTAAACTCTGTATGGATATTTCTCTTTTTGTTGGTAAAATACGGTGTCTTTGACACAATCCTACTCACGGAAAATAACTTGTTTTTCCCGTTTGAGGTACCGTCAAAAATATGACTATAGTAGTTTTTAGTGAAATAACGTCTATTATTTTTCGCTAAAATAATCGTGTAATATTACTCAGCAAACAAATGCTAAGCTTATTTACGCTGTAATATTCATTCATTGATCGATAAAGCAGCGCAACTTTCGGTACTTTAACAAAAGCATAATAATATCCCCTGGAGAGGACGCTGGGGCTCTTTTATTCTCAATATTTCTTTCTTTATTTAAAGAATAATTTAGCTTACTTTCACCATGGTCAGACGGGTGCATTATTAAACCGCCTTTGTGTAGCAGCAAGGCTGAGACAAGCAGTTCACCTTTTTGCCCTCTCTCTTCTCTTGTGCTGATTAATTTTCTTTTTGCTTTATGGATGTTCGGCTTGTTGAATGACTTTATGTACTTTAGTTGAAGTTTCTCTTGAACTAGATTGTTAAAAATTATCCTCCGCCTTTGTTTTCTGTTGGCTGTTTTACGCTTTTACGGCATTCCCTAGTTTTTACTCGAAACGAAGTAATCAAAAATGACATTGGCTTATCCCTGTTTCAATACTGTGATCGTTTCTTGCTCATTATGTCGATCGAGGTCGTTCAAGCCTCATTTCCTGTCAATATGAAGATTGGTTTACTTGTCTGAGTTCAAAGGGAGTTTAGTCTAACACTCGAAAGGCAGAAACCAATTCTTGATAACTGTAGTTACTAAAATTTAAACTTATATTCATGATTTTCAAGAATTAGTGCATCTTTTACCTCCATACTCAATGGTACTCGTGAGATATATTGTCGATTGTTTGGGATTTTTTTTATAAAATCTGGAAAATGGTGGACTTATTATTAATCGTTGAATTATGTTGTTTGCAAAACTGCCATAAACCGACAAACTTAATAATACTGTCGTTTTCTTTCAATTATTAATTTTCTAAAATGAATTAATATAATTTCACTAGACATACTATGCTAATCTTTAGTATCAATTTATAATTTAACGGGTTTTTTGGTGGTTTGTGGAAAATATTTAAATTTTTGTAGTTGTCAAGTCTAGACAAAATATCGGTCACTCCGTTATCTCCAGTACATGCAGCGATTATTCATCATATCTTTAATATCCAGTAGTTTTCAATGGTCGTTCCTTGCTGGTTTTAAATAACTTCAATTTGTTTGATTGTGTACGCGTGGATGAGAGACTAAGTGAAGATAGTAAATCTCTTAACCCTGAGAGCTGTATGAAAGCGGAATAAAAGATTACACAAAAAGCCTTGTTTGTATATAGAGAGATGTAGCAAAAGAAAAACGAAAAGTTAAAGGCAGAAAGAAAAAGAACAAGAAAAAAGATAGAGAAGAAAATTCAACGACAAGAAAACAAAGGAAACGAGAAAAATATAGAAAACGAAAAAAAGAAAAATGAAAAGTTAAGGACAAAAAGGAAAAGAACGAGAAAAAAAGGAAGAAAACAAAGAAAATAACAAGTAAACAAAAGAAGTAGGAATATATTTGGTACACGGTATATTTTTGAACTTATAACTGAATATTGTTTTTTTTTTTCAGGAAATATCCGAAATAGTACGATTATGTAACAACAACAACTCGTGGACAGACAGACGGGATGGTGTCAGTGCGTTGTTGGTGTTTCTAAAGAGTTCTCGAGTAATGAGGTAAGCGTTTAAGAGCTTCCACTTTATTTCATTTACATACACAATCCTATGCAAAAATACTTGAAATACTATTGACGATTGTGTTACTACAACCTCCCCTCCCTCTGAATTTCGTTGTTCTGCTCATTAAATTCCTATGAAGTAATGTGTGTTCAACAATGTACTGGGGTAGAGGGGCGCGAGTGTTCCTTTATTTTTGCATAAGGTTGTAGATGATATAGATACATATTTTGCAATATATTATTGACAATGAGTGATCATTTGAATTAAGGAATGCATTGAGAGACTTTAACCGAAACTTCTAAACATGGGTTTGATTCGCAGTTTTCACAAAAAATATCTCAGAAGATTCGTAAACAGCTTTTTAAAAAATTGCTCTGCTCACTAATGTAACATCAAATTTAGCATTCGATGTTGATTGATATCACTGTTCACCGATTGGTTCAGTATTTTTTACTGATACAAAAATATTCCAATATTTGTCATAACGACAACTGAAAACCTCAACAAGGCTTTCGAAGTGGTATAGGAAGGAGGACAAAGGTTAAACGATATTTTTAAACACGGTTTTAGCTTTCAGCGCTCTCATTTTACGGAATTTTGCTAACAACAAATGTATCATTGTTAAGGCGCGCAACCTTAGTGCGCTGGACATCTTCTGTTTCTTTCAAGCACTTTTCACCTTTTCAATAAATGAGCGGACTAAATCCAGGTCAAAATCTACTCTTAAATATCTAATCTTACCTGTTGTTGGTGCGACTTTTTCTGTTTGTTTTTATTTTTATTTTGTGTGTTCATGTTTAACCTTGTTTGCTTGTTTGTTTGATTGTCTGTATTTGGGGGGGGGGGGGGGGGGGGGGGTTGGTGGTGGTGGTAGTTTGATTGATGTTGTTATTGATTGTTTGTTTGTTTTCTCTTCCTGTCGCCATGTTGTGACAGGAGATCCTCTGAAAAGATGGCTAAAACAAAATTGATTTTAAGGAATTGATGAAAAATGGATGAATGCATAATTGAATGTATGAATAAAAATGCAAATAAATGAATGAGTTAGTGAATGGCTGAGATAATTGAATAGATCGATGGACGAATGAAGGAGAACACAAACATTGTCACAAGGGCTGTGTCTGTATTTATCGTGACGCTTCTGCTACCATATGTCCTCATTAATACTATTTGTTTTCTAATAGCGATCTGGAGTTATCCAAGGTTAAAGATTGTCTTACAAGACTGTTCTTTGATCCACATAATAAGGTATCATAACCCACTCAGATTGGTTTTAATCAATCCATGATGTACATCTGGTTCACTTTGATATTCCTTATCTGTTGCGGAATCAACGATTACAAACACAACAAAAACAGTTTAATGTAAATAAATCGGAACCCAAACAAATAGATGACAACAATCAGAAATAGTTGATTACAGTAAGCAAAGAAATGAAAGTATTTAAAACAAAAATAAATTAAAAAAAGAATATAAAGAAAAGCATACAAAGCAAAAAAAAAAAATAATAAAAAAAATCAAAAAAAAATCGAATGATGCTGTCATTATCAGGTTCTTGGTAAATTTATCTTTATATATATTCAGAATATTTTGTTGAAAATTTAACAAAAATAACTGAAAACGTTTTTTTAAAACAGTTATTTTTTTTAATTTTCCAATGAATTATTATCCTTTTGAATATATAAAGAATTCAAGTTATCCAAAAGGTTTGTTTTAATGTTTTAGAAGCATAATTAAAAGGCTAAATGGAAAGCTTTCATTAGCGTAGGATGTTTCCATTGAAGCAGGTGTTTCGTATTTCTATCTTGATGTCAGTTAGGTGTTGGTCATGTAATGTATACGAATGTATTTCATTAAGTGAAATAAATTGCCAAAATCGATCGAAAGATGAGTTTTGTATAAAGAGTTTTCTTCGGAAAAACCTCAAGCACACTAAGTGTGTTAAGTTACCCGCAATAGCTATTCATGTCTGTCAGTTAATCACTAAGATCTTGCTACATTGTATTGAACACCTTTCCTTTTGACATGCTGGTGTTGCACTTTATTATACTAATTAAACTCGTAGGTTCATGAAACCCACTTTAAATGCGTTTTTCTGTCTCATATAGGTTTATAGCTCATTCTTAGACGCCTTAGCCGAGTTCATTGTGGTCCATAAAATAGACCTACATGATTGGCTGTTTATATTGCTCTCGCGACTCCTCTCTAAACTTGGTACAGACATGCTTAACTCACTCCAGTCTAAAGTAGTGCGTGTACTAGATGTTGTACGGTAAGTCAGTTATCTACAATTTACCAGTCTTTTGGGGAGGGGAAGGGTGGCATGGTTGGCTGAGACTGGCCAACACCCGAGTTGTTGATGGCATGTTCAGTTTTTGTTCTCCTTCTAACTTGGTTTATTCATTTTTTTTATTTGCAGGGACTCATTTCCATATGATTTACAGTTCAGTATTTTAACACGATTTATCACCGATCAAACACAAACACCAAACCTTAAGGTGAGTCATTTGTACATTTATGGACACCAAGTGGAAAGAACTTGAAGAGACATTTATGGACACTGTTGTTGTGCAATCTTTCGAATTCTACAGTCGTTGGTGCTAACACTTCCGAGGCACGAAAAAAATATCACACAAGCCTCATTGCCCTATACCCTTGATCTGAAGTATTTCTTGTTTGTATTGACGTAAACTATATGCATTCTGTTTCAGGTAAAGATTGCTGTCTTACAGTACCTACAAGGCCTTATATCTCTTATGGATCCAAGTGATTTCACGAATTCTGGTGGTATCCTTTATACACACTAAGGAATATATATTTATATAGCTAAAAATAGAAAGTGCGAAATTCCGAAAAATTAGTCAAATTACGCGACATAAATGACTTCTATTTGAGATACATTCGAACCAAGCAACCACCCAACAAAGCAACCATGCAACCAACCAACAAACAAACAAACAGACAATCAAACAAACAAACCAGTGAATCCACTATTTCTCAAGCGGAATTTATAAAGATTCCACACGGTGAAACATTTGAAGTAGTTTCCTTAATGTAACGTTAGAAACACGTCTTGCAGTATCACGAATCATATCATGGACAACAGAACCCAAAAGCGCTGACGTTCGTAAGGTATGTTATAACGAACAACTTTTTTTTAGCCTTACATGGCAAACTAAAAAAATTGCGCGATTCAACACCAATGACATTATAAAAGGGTTTTTTTTGTTACTTTTAGGAATCTGCTGCTGTGATAGTAGCTTTGTTTGAACTCAATACTCCAGAGTTTACTATGATGCTGTCAGTATTACCCAAGTCATTCCAGGTACAATATGATTCTCATTGGTCTGTCTGTCTGTCTGTTTGTCTGTCTGTCCTCGTGTCATTAGTCTACCAGTCGTTCTGTCAACCTATTTATTATAACCACTCGTTTTCGTTTATTTTGTTTCAGGACGGTGCCACAAAGCTTCTCCATACTCATTTGAAAAGTACCAGTCAAGGAACGGAGGTATAGCTTTGTACAGCCTTTTCCATAAACGTTTTTCGCTGCTTCGCCTTTACTTTGTTTTGCTCTTTCCTTGTCCTCTCTCTTGTAATTTATCGGAAATAAAGAAATTTCCCTCCTTCTGGTCTGTTTTTCTAACGACCTTTCTTTTTCTGTTTTAGCCAAACACAGCTAGCCGTGCATCACCAACTACACGTGGCTATACAACAAGTTACGATGAAACAGATAATACAGTTACATCACCAGACCGTCCTAAACTACGGCTAGGCTATCGAAGTATGTCGTCCAACTCATTGAAAGGTTTACCTCCAAAAGACGACGAATCTAGAGATATATCGTCAGCAGCCTCTGACTACAGCGATGACTCAACGTCCAAAACACCCATCAAACCAACACAAACTCCTCGTACCCAAGCTAAGTTTGGCTTCTCGCCAAGAGGGAACCATTCCCCAATACATCGTGAAAATAGTGCTGATAGCGATACGCTTGATAACAGACAAAGTTCACCCTTTCGACTACGAAAGATAAGTAAACAAGATCACACTGACGCTCATGAAGATGCGCCAAGTGTTTCCTCGGGATATAATAGCGATGACGTCAATAGTCACGTGGGAGACGCTTCGTCGCTGACGTCACCTCGTACTACTAGAAAAACCGCTGGCCAGGACTATGATCCTAAGCAGTACCAGGATACTCAATCAGACTTCCATCCAGTAAGAAATCGTTATTGTTTATTTGTTTGTTTTTGGCATTTTGATCAGATGTGATATGTCAATCAAAACTGGGGTAGTCTCCATCCTTCCTCTTTATAAAGGAGTAAAGGAGAAATCACATTCACCCATCCGATGGACGGAGGTAGAAAGCAGGGATTCTTTTGACCGAGGTGTGACAAGTCTCACATCGATAATGATCAATGAGAATTTACCATGTTTTTGATGTTTTACAGATGCCTGAATTGAACGGTTTTGCAACTGGAAGAAAAAAGAAAACCAGCGAAGAAGACGAGTTAGATCGTTCGCTGGAAGGAATGGAAATCACTGATCAACAGTTCGAAAAAGGTAAAAATGTTACTTGACAGTTTCAAACTCTTGTAGGTGCATTTTCTCGTCTAACTGACAAATAGAATCTTGCAAAGATCTGCAATCATTTCGAACTTACTAAAAGTAATCCCAGACCGACGATAAATATTTGGTCAAATTGGTCAAAACTTCCGGCAACTTCCGAGGCATGTTTAAAAGAGGTCCTTTCCTGAGAAATGACTATGCGCTCAAGTAAGCATCAAATTGTTTGTGCCATTTCAGCGGATGCCAAGTTAGATGAAGGAATTACCATCGAGTCATTGATCAGCCCATTACACGATCCGTCCAGCGATAAAATGGAAGATAAGAGAGGAGCTCTGATAGATATCTTGAAAATGATACGTGAAGACTCGCCGTCGTTATGGAACTCGTTCCCTAAAGTCTTTGAAGCTTTGATTAAAGCTGTAGATGATGTACAGGTATGGCCCATATACCAGTAGCTTATAATGACTTTAAATAATGGTATGAAAGAGCATTGATGAAAAGGGCGGGAGGGATTGCCTTGTAGAGAGATCGTTGCTCCTGAAAAAAAAAACTACCAACGCTAAACATAGTTTTTCGACATTTTTCATCCGTTTACTTCATTGTAGTTTGTTTGTCCTATTGTGCATAATACTAATGCATTAGCTCATTACAGTTTTGTCTCTATTTTGTTTCAATGTAGCCATCCATACGATCATTGACATTACGGGTGATTAAAGATATGATACGAGCTCAGCCATTTGTCTTCCACGAAGTGAGCGGCACCACGATCAGTAAAATACTACAAGCGCATAAAGACCCACAGAAAGAGGTGAGTAGTTGCATTGTAGCAGGTCTTCAGCCGAATCAGTCACTGCAATCAGTCTATGACGTATTCAATAAGTAAGTCATTCAAATATTTTATCATTATATCAATTAGTCATACAGTCAGTCAGTCAGTCCATCAGTCAGTCAGGCATTCAGTCAGCATACACCTTGTGCCACTTTTGCTCTTTGTTGTGGGTCTATAACACGGTGGGTAAATACTTTTTTTTCGTTGACGAGATATATTTCTCAATGTGAGTGAGTAAAAATTCCAAAGAAAAGCGTGTTTGTCTTTCAAGAAAGCTAACTCACAAGTAAACGCCATTTACTTGATATGTGTAGTTTATTCGCCATCCGCTATGATACATGACATCGAATGCCCAACTGTGAAGGCGGGAGGCATATGTGTCTGTAACTTTCTGGACATGTGTTTATTATTGTAGATTGTTCGCCAAGCAGAAGAAGCAGCTTCAGCAGTAGCTAAATCACTGTTACCAGAAGATTGTATGAAAGCACTCGGGCCAATCATCAGAGACTCTGACTTTCCTGTTTCATTAGGCGCCATCAAGATGTTAACCAAGGTTGGTATTGCTTCTCTCGCAGTTTTGTTCTTCTCTTCATTCTGTTAATATAATGATTAACTTTTTTTTTCAAAAATGAAAAAGTTTGTCCCTCTCTTATTTTACTGTGTTGCTACATTTCAGGTCATCGAAGGTGTAGACAGTGACACAATCCAAGATAATCTAAGTGATATCATTCCAGGATTGGTCAAAGTATGTTACCCTATGCTCTTATCTTTTGAAAGTACACGTTTAGAAAACCCATTCAAATAATTCTGCAAGTCCGCGGTGAGCGAGTTTTAGTTTGTAGAACAAAGCGTACCGGTACACTAGCTGGACACCCTAGTACCTTACGTTATGCCACCTAAAAATATTCAACATTACTCTATTGTAATGCTATGTTGCAAAAACGTTTATTTTCCATTCAGTAATACATAAGACACGTTTGTTGAATTAATAGAAAATACATTCTGAGTTCCCCATGATCATCTTTGTTGGCCAAAAAGTGGCGCTTGCGCTCATACATTATACAACCACACAACTAAATGTTTTTCTTGAATTCACGAGTTGTTTTTCTGTTCCATTGTTATGATCATATTGAGAGCAGTGTACGTAAGGCCAGTGTATTCACGAGTTGTTTTTCTGTTCCAGTGTTATGATCATATTGAGAGCAGTGTACGTAAGGCCAGTGTATTCTGTCTGGTTGCTATTCATAATATTGTTGGAGAAGAGATTCTGTTACCACATCTAGCTGAACTCTCAGGGACTAAGGTAAATATGTTTTTGTTTACCCTAGGATTTGGGAAACACTAACAAGACTCTTCGAGACTCAATGTATTCACACTCAATACCCCTCGAAAGCCGTGCACTCACTGTGCCGTTTGGTTTATTATCCATCAAATACAGTACCAGACAATTACGTCTTTCTCCATGAGATTTTGCACGTAAGCTAATAGAGCTTTCCATTTATGTGTTTTAGATGAAGCTACTAAATCTTTACATCAAGAGATCCCAGGCCTCCGCTGGCGGAGCAAAACCATGAGGGACTGAACACAAGGAAATGAGGTGTCAATCGAAGGATCGGTCCAGCTCCGCGCGACTGTAGTACCCTAAGAACCAGGGGTTGTAAATATAAGAAACTATATGACGAAATATGATAGACAAGTGTCAATCAAAGGAATGATCCAATTGCTCACGGTTGCAATAACATTATGGACGTGAAAATTTGATCTAACGATGAAAGCCTTTGTGTACATACAAAGGTAGCATAAGAACTATATAAAGAAATGACTCGCAGCGCTAATTTACAACACGATATGATGATAGACAGCTGTCAGTCAATACATTTCGTGGCAAACAGCTGTCTATCAGAAACTGTCCGTCGTTTGTCCGTAGTTTGTACCCTAAATCGATGTAATTGTGATACAAATTAAGATGATGAATTCGACAACTTCTCGTTCGACAACCACGATGAATAATATTCAAATTAAAGACTCAAACCAAACTTAACGGCACAATTACAGTCCATGAGGCCTTATAGTATAATATTCGGCCTTCGAGAGTTTTGCCTCCCGAATAGTTCTCCCACACGAACTTTTTTGTCTTCTACGGATAAGATGAATCTATCTTGTCAATCCTAGCTAGCAGTGCATTCTTAGCATCAACAAGAGTGTCTGCGGGGCGGTGTAACAAGATGTTTTCAAAGACGCAACTTTTTATGTATTTATTATACCTGATTCTTTTCTATGATAATGGTTTAATTATTTAATTTAAAAACTAAACTTCGGTGGGACGGAAAGGATTCTCTTCTTTTTATTTCCTTCTGTCCAGATAAAGCAGGTTAATATATAGTACTGCCTGGAACAAAATTCATTAATTCAGGCTAACCGAAATATTACTAGAATAGATAAATAACATTACACTGAGGAGATGATACATTAGGAATATATCTTCAGTTTCAGTTTTCAATAAATATCTACCTGCCGTTTTGTTTTGGTTGGATACGTTTGCAAGGCTTCACGTTCTTTAGCGCAATGGGCATCGATGTTTTCTAGAGGTGACTTGTTCTTTTGTTTGTCTTTTCTTTTTTTCTTTTCCTTTTAACTTTTTTTTTCTTTGGGGAGGGGGGGGCTGTAGTTTCCACCCTTAATATATGTGGGTCTGGGGGTACGAAGCCTGAATAGTGCTATCCACCAGATGAATAATTCTCATCAAATTCCATACATGAAGCTTATTTCTTTGGTCCAGGCTACATGTAATGGCGGCCACTGCACCTGGATGTTTTAGAAATTCTCAATCTCTAAAATGATACTACTAGACATTAACTTTTTTGTTGTTGATATTGTTATACCTAGAGAAAAACATTGCTAAACATTGAATTGCTGAAATTCTGAAGTTTAAAATTGAAAACATACAGGACAGAGTATTTAAGGCGTTGCATTGAAAAGTACGAAACACCGATAGTTTAGTACTTTTTGGTGCTTTGCTTTTCGTACTTTGTGTGTCAAAAATGGCCGACCAACACTAAAACATGCAGACTTCTTTAATTTGAACACAATAAGTTATACTAGAACATAACAACTTGAGTGTCAAGCTCCCTTTAATACTACTGCTCAAGTCAAAAAGCAGAGAGATTCTTTATATTATTAAGTATGTTCAAATATTTAGTGTTTCTTCTGCTGTATATATAAAGACCAATTTACACGGTGCGATTTGTCTCGCACGATTTGTAGTACATGTATACAACAAGTCTTAACTTCTAAAACTAGTCGCACACGCTGTAAAACATGTTTTAGAAGTTTTCGGACCTCGCGACTAGTCGTATATCGTATGAAAAATCGTATCATATAATCGGTCTTAACACAGAAGTATGAAATAGAAAATAATCTATTATTTGGCTATGTAGAAACTTAAACCAAGGATATATCCTTGATAAGATAGCGTTTTAATCATAAAATATACAGAAATCTACTTGTAATTATTTTTAAATTAATGTAAAACGTCGTTATTTTAAAAGACTCGTATAAATCTAGTGAAATACTGTCCGTTGTATATCTATTATATATTAAGGACTTTGAGCATGAGAACGAGAAAGACGACGACGAGTTTCGACTTTATTTTTTCTCAAAAAAGCATGTGTAATGAGTCATATTTATTCAAAACATATTCACTGTTGACATCAACTACTGAAAGTGCTATTACTTCCTCAAAGAAAGACTTGGGGCACATATAAATCAACTAGGTTTATTGCAACTCGATCGTCGTCGTCATCGCCTCTCGTCCTCGTGCTTAAGGTCCTTATTAGTATCATTTCGCTCACTTAATCGACGTTTGATTTCTAAAAGATTGCAAGGTGATTCCCTGTTTCTTTTACTGCTCGCTGGAATTCCTATGGTACCATATTCGATGATTTTCCTGTATCCAGAACGGGCAATGTAAAACAAAATCGTTTGCTATAGTGTTACTGCGAAGTTTCCAGGGATTGCCGGGTTGACAAGTCTTGCTTGTTTTTCGGGAGAAAAACAGACCACTTAAGGTGGCTGGACACAGTTTCGGAAAGCTACAAATAGACTCCGCAAAATTACAAATAGATTATGAAATCGTTCAATTTGAAAATGTTCCTCTATCTATATTTAAACAATTTTTTCATGAAAGTTTACCTAATAAGTAAAGTTTAAAATGATGCGTATCTTGGGCAGATCCTCATTAATATTCATGAGTTATGGGGAATTCCTGAAAAACAGGTTTCGAGTTTTATCTCCGAAATTCGCCCATAGATTTTTGTCAAACTCTCATATGTCACAATATGAGTAATTTTCGAACTGACAACGGAGTTTCAAGAATTTAAATCTGGGAATTTTTGAGAAATGATGCTTCAAAGTTTGTTTTGGTTTTTCGGACTCCATTCAATGTACAACAAAAAATGAGCCGTAGAAAAATAACGGTTTATGTAATCATTGAAAGTTTTTACACAAACAATGACGCATGTCACAGATTTATTGTAAGCAAATTTGAAAGCGTTAGCTTAAATAGTCTTCAAACTACGGCTCTACGGCTAAAAAGTATATTTTATAACAACATTTGGAAATCCAACATTTTTAGTAAAATCCGCATTTCTCGAAAACTGCTCCATAGTTTTTTTTAAAACTTTCTCATGTTCGAATTTAACCTATTCACAACAAAATAAATTCCTTTTCATCTGACAGAGGACTTTCTAAGTAGCGAAAAATCAAGGATGAATACTGACAACTCAACGGACTCGGCTTTTGTCCCGCACAAGTCCCGAGCTCAGTAAAATCTTAATAAATTTACATAATGTCACGGTCACGCAGTCGCTGTCTGCAGAGAAGCGCAGCCAAGCGGCTTTTTTTTTATTTACAATAGGAGCGTGAAAGATAATCTATTCCGGCAAAAAAGGAAATAAAGAGAGAAGATGAAGAATAATTCATTCTTATTCATTTTTTTTTTCCTTGTTGGAAAGAGTCGTTGCCATAGTGCAGCTACTAGAGATAGTTGTAACAAAAACCACAACGTAATTTTTTTGTTTATTCTTTCTTGCGTCTTTTCAAAGTTTTTGTCATTACGACGAAGCTCGGTGAACAAAATTTTAAACACAGTGACAACAACCAAGCTTGATTTTTTTTATCATTTATTAGCAAAATTCAAGCGTGCGGATGGGCTTCGCTGCAGACAGCGACTGCGTGACCGTGACATTATGTAAATTTATTAAGATTTTACTGAGCTCGGGACTTGTGCGGGACAAAAGCCGAGTCCGTTGAGTTGTCAGTATTTATCCTTGATTTTTCGCTACTTAGAAAGTCCTCTGTCAGATGAAAAGAAATGTATTTTGTTGTGAATAGGTTGAATTCGAACATGAGAAAGTTTAAAAAAAAACTATGGAGCAGTTTTCGAGAAATGCGGATTTTACTAAAAATGTTGGATTTCCAAATGTTGTTATAAAATATACTTTTTTGCCGTAGAGCCGTAGTTTGAAGACTATTTAAGCTAACGCTTTCAAATTTGCTTACAATAAATCTGTGACATGCGTCATTGTTTGTGTAAAAACTTTCAATGATTACATAAACCGTTATTTTTCTACGGCTCATTTTTTGTTGTACATTGAATGGAGTCCGAAAAACCAAAACAAACTTTGAAGCATCATTTCTCAAAAATTCCCAGATTTAAATTCTTGAAACTCCGTTGTCAGTTCGAAAATTACTCATATTGTGACATATGAGAGTTTGACAAAAATCTATGGGCGAATTTCGGAGATAAAACTCGAAACCTGTTTTTCATGAATATTAATGAGGATCTGCCCAAGATACGCATCATTTTAAACTTTACTTATTAGGTAAACTTTCATGAAAAAATTGTTTAAATATAGATAGAGGAACATTTTCAAATTGAACGATTTCATAATCTATTTGTAATTTTGTGGAGTCTATTTGTAGCTTTCCGAAACTGTGTCCAGCCACCTTAAATCCTTTCTATCCCATATAACAAATAAACAAGTTTCGAAATAATTTAATTCGAAGTTTGATGTAAAGATGCACATCATATTGTTTTTTGAACAATTTTTAATGGTTATCATATATACATTGACTATTTCCCCGTAACTATCCCCTTTATATATTGATCCCAATTTGGGACACGTTAATTAACTTCATTATTTATTCATGATTTATAATTTGACACTACATGTCTCAAATGTTGTTAAATTTATCTCTATGGCCATGCCCAAACTAAGCCGGAAAATTTGAAAAAAAGAACAACTTATTATCGAACAAAAGGATTCGCGTACAATTGTTTCGGATTCATGTGGACAGTAGGCCTATCCGAATCAGTAAATTTGCGCTTTCGAATTATCCGGACTGAGTGTGGACATGGCCTGTATTTGAGGACATTCTTTCAACGAATCGAAAAGAGGCCAATACGTTTGTGCATAGATTGTAGTTACTAGATTAAATAATCCACCATCATTCATTTAAGTTCGATTTCGTTAACGTCATGTATATGAGACCTATAGTTCAAACGATTCCACAAGCTGCACCACATTAAGTCTGCAGTTTCAGTCGAATACGAATGTCCACGGGCTCCATTTTAATCCAGTTTTATGCTACCAGCTGAGGCTTTACTCTGTGACATTGGAAAGTATATGATCAATATAAACCTACTCTTGCGCTGTAAAATCCTCAGTCGTTTAACGTGGATTATATTTATATCTCAGTTTCTGTTGGCAATTGACTCGTGTATAATTTCTACTTCATGGGGTTCATTTGGTATAATCTCTTGAAGCTGCGATTATTATATTAATTATATTCAAGTGATAAGATTGCGTTTACAAGCGTCTTGAAAGAGGGTTAAAATATAGCTCTTTAAAGACTTGTCGATTATAAGCAATGAATGGAAGCAATGTCGGATTTTGCGCATTTATAGTACCGAGCATGGCTGAGACATGGCGAGCGATATTTAATCATTCGTGGATTTAAGAAATTAGTATAACTCCTCATGATATTACAATCACGGCAAAGAGACTGGTAAAGACTACTGTACAGGATGCCACGATGCTCTTTGCAGTGCTTCTTATTGATAATTTTGTTACAATTTGATGACGAGCTGAAGGAATCGACTTGTTATGGTGAGATTGAGAGTTACATCCAGACCATTGACAACATGTGAAGCACTTCTTTACTGCCACTGAAACACAATCAAAGTGAGATCAAACGATTGATATGTAATGTAGAGGGGGAAAACGCTCTTTTGCAATGCACTATTCACCAATTTTATTTTTTTGTTGGGGGGGGGGGTAGGTTTTGTGTTGCAAATAACATCAATTATTATTCAATACGCATGATTTCAATGACAATCATTACAATCATGTCAATACGAACTTACTTTTACAAGGCTGAGCCCTGGCACGGGTGCACTGCCTATGTGTAGCACAACCCATCTCATAGCGAACAATATTCCCCTTCTTTTCGCTCTTCGTAAAGCAAATATTTGCTAAACCTGTGTTGCAAACTTTCAATGATTTCTTTTGTGTACATTCTTCAAACGTGGAGTTTTTAGAGCAGTGATGGCAGTGTGGGTACATATCGCTAGATGGGTGTTCAACACTTCCGCGTTGATATAACAAATCGATGTCTTCTTCTCTGCTTGTTTCTGGCTCCTTCCATGTTTCGTCAGGTGTAGCGTTGGCTGCGAAGAAAATTGTATTTAGTAATTATAATTTGATATCTATTATATCATTGGAACTGCCGGTGTCATAATGATATACAAGGCAAATGGCATATATTATTATTGATTACTCTTGGTTGGTGATTTTACACATTTTAAAAATATCTGAATTATGTTGAACTGTATTCAGATTGTCCTATCAAAATATATCCTATATTTGGTGCGTGACATTCATTCATTATAACTAGTACTGATGGGAACCGTTCCTCGTCCTTTCAGCAACACTTTTGCCATAAAACATATTTTTAGTGCTAAGAAAGCCAGGAATTTGAAGTTCAGTTTGCTACTTTTCTATAAGATTATTAATTAATGAAATATTTTGCTGGACCAATTAGTGCAATGTTTACACTGGGCGATCTACTAGTTCGATCTTCATAAGCCCAAAGAAGAGGCAATGTTACACATCGTTGAAATTTTCTCGCAAATGCAAAATACATGAATATCATATTTATGCGCGCAATGAGTTGTTCCAGCATCGCAAGTAAGAAATCATCCCCACAAACCCAGGGTTAATTCAATCTGCTGACAGAGCGATGGGTGCACATTCGTGCATCAGATGACTATGGGAACCGAAGCAATGATGATTAGTAGTGATAGACGGTTAGCTAGTATACACAGTAGACACACGTACCTTTTAATGTGTTAGTGGTTAGTTTAGGATGTTTTATTGTTTTCTTTTTATTGAAAGTCCTGTCCAGCAGGTCTTTAGCGGCGCCATGAGGAAATGTAAAGAATGATATGGTATATGGGTGGGGCTCTTCTTCCTCATCTGTCAAACTGTTTTCACTACTACTGGATGCTGTATGTCCTGGGAGTTGTACCGAACCGTCAATTGCTTTAGTAAAGAAACGAGACTGTAGTTTAGTCAATACGTCAGGTGAAAAGATGAGATGTTGTTGTGTTGTTGGGGGTATTGGAGTTCGTCGTGCAATGATTGTCGTAATTTTTGTATTGTGCAAATGGGAGCATCCACTTAAAAAAATGCAATATTTTGCCAGCTCGTTCCTCTCTAATTTAAGCGGTAATTTACTTAACGGTCTTGAAAGGAGAAAACTTGAAATCACTCTAGGTATAGGATCAAGCTTTTTATTTTAAACATGTTTCGGCAGTCCTACTGCCATCATAAGAAGAATACAAGTGAATAGTACCAATTCACTTGTATTCTTTATTACTGATGATGGCAGCAGGACTTCTGAAACATAATTTACTTAACTTTTACATTTTTAAATAACAATCAATAAATGTACAGCTTGAAAAGGTTGTCCAGTTGAAATACTGACTTAGCGAATTAGCAATGTCATCTGCATATATCAATTTTTCCGTTTTCTTGTTTTAAAACGATACAAAGCTGCACATATCATAAAGTTATATTTACATGAAATGATATTTTGTACACTTTGAGTTGTCATTTCTTAATAAATAAAAAAAACCATGAGATATGCATGCAAATGACTTTATCATTGACTAAATTGTCTTTCAACTGAACAACCATTTTAAGAGCGGCTGTATGTCTATATACAGCTATTCTTGAAATGGTTGTCCAGTTGAAATACCGATTTAGCGAATTGCAAAGTCATTTGCATATCTCATGATTTTTATTTTCTAAGAAATGCTGGGTCAAAATGTACAAAATAATTTCATCATATAATTATAATAATCTATGTAACTATATGATATGTGCAGCTTTGTATTTAAAACAAGAAAACTAAAAACTTTCTATATACAAATGGCATTGTTATTCGCTAAATCAATATTTCAACTGGACAAATCAAGACCTTTTCAAGAATAGCTGTATATAGACATACAGCCACTCTTAAAATGGTTGTTCAGTTGAAAGACAATTTAGTCAATGGTAAAAAAAAGTGCACTAATCAATAATAAAAGTTGTAAAAAGTTGTTGTTTCGGAAATTTTTGCTTTCACATAGTACGAGCGGATTTGGGGGCTGTCCCGCGGAGCGCCGGGCGCATGTGGATTCCAATCCATAAGTTTTTTCCCCCGCTTATATGAATATATATATAGCACACTGCAGGGTGCTACGTATGCTGGAGAACTTGAATTCTGCTTATGTCGCAATCGGGGATTTTGACACACGAATTCCATGCCAACCATAAACGAATATGATTCTGACTGACGCTGCCTGCAAAGGGCCAACGGATTCCCCATTTAATTTCCGTTCATTAATTGAAATAACAGCTCAAGTGATCGAGAAAAAAAAGATCACATAGTTAAATGATGATATAGACTTTTCGGATCACATCAAAGACCCTGGAGGTCGACACTGGGACAATGTGACCACCTGATCTTTGGCCGCGTCCAGATTTATCGGTCATCATGAAACTAAGCCGTGAAGAAACTGAATATAATTCACAACATTTAAGTTAACATCGCCTCTAAACCATCCACATTTTCAAGTGAATCAAATCCACAGATGTTTGTATGAGTCTTGCGCATGTAAAAACTTGAAAAATGTGATCAAAATTGACAAACTAGTGGTCCCCATTAACATAAACAGCATTACGAAGAACACTATTTTTGTGCATCTAAACAAAATAACAACAACTGCTAATTATAAACCAAAGAATAAACTTGAGAGAAGAACTGTTGCTTTAAGTTCATTACTTTAGAATACAACTATTTGCGTAGCTGTGTGGCGCTGTAGGGCCGCTAATCCCCACTCAGACAATACATTGTTATAATCACCATTCTTCTTTCTAATTCATTGCCACTCCTGTTTATCTGATTTGTTGTTAGTAATTCGTTGTTATGCAAGAGCACTGTGATAAAATAGCTTTCGATATTTTATCAGCGGCTCTAGAAAAAGGTCATTATTTGTTTTAGCTGCCAACTGACGATGAGCGAAAATAGAGAAATGACCTCATGCTCCACATTCGTGAATGCACTGTTTTCGTTAAAAAGATTAAGTGAATTCCTATTTTTTCGTAGTTTTTTAGTCACATCAAAACCAAGCGACGCCTTAAATAGTAGGAGGCGACGGGACAACTTCAATTTACGAACTTTGAACGAGAATTTTGAGAGATCAGATTTTGATATTGACTCGAGATGAAATTAAGTCAATGAGATGTTCGATTAGGTAGAATTGAGATTTCTCGTTGTCGATTGCAAAAATTGATGTTAAAATCTTACCGTGTGCCAAGCTGATTATCAGAACAGCCCAGGTTAGATATCGCATCTCCAGGTAGCGAACAAACTGTGATGGATCGATTCGTAAATGGCAAGCAGACGATCAAGCGAGTCCACGGTTATTTAACCACAAGAACAAGTACCCGTAACCCTAATTAAAACACCTTACTTTCATTCGTTATTGGTAATAACAAAAAATACTAGAACACTACAGATATTTTCACCCAAACAAGTCAACTTAGTGGGTTATTTTCAAAACACTAGGCTCGAGTTATTCCATTGATTACATTGGAAACTGGGAGTCTTGTGGTAGATGGCTTATAAGACGGTTCGCTACACCTAAGTGATCATGTCATGTCTATAGTTTGACACTGGTCAAATCAGTGCAGGTTGAAAAAGTAGCTTATTTATTTGTCAGATTATTTTAACATTCATTTACATTTGTTTTAACATTTCATTAATATCACGAATCTATATATACAATATTAGATTACATAAAATAATTAGAAGTGATATTCAATGTACAAAATAGTTATAAAATTGGCAATTCAGTTAACCATTATAGAATTATTTGATCTTTTTTACATTAAAGGCAAATCGAATACATTTTATTATTGTTGGTTACTAGTATTTTGCTTTCAGTGGAATACATCAGTTTATATAAAATAGACTCGGATGGATAGTATAAATAGTGTTAAACACCAATATGTATGTTACATAGTCTACTGTCATTGAATTACCGGAAAAGACTTGACTATATATAAGAACAAAATTTAAATACACATCAAAAGCAGCCAAGAAATCATGGAATAACTTCCCGATTGATGCTAGAAAATATATTTGAAGGTATCCCGTGAATTCTTCACCATTTCTGTATATATATAAAAACTGTTCACAATAGTCGAAATTAAATTGCAGTAGTCTAAATAGCAACATGCATGAAACATCAGAAAACATGGGCAGTATTAATACAGGACCGTACGCCATTTATAGGGATAAACGGTGTAGATGAAAACTTTATCTCTATCGAGACCCTTTTTGATATTGTCCCTGAAATATTAGTTCCCCTCAATCACTCTAAAAAAAAACATAAACAATTGTCATAACGCATCATCTTTGGGTTTTCATTCTTGTCTACTTCGTCTTTCCTTCTCGGTATCCTGCAAACAAAACAGATCAAATAAAATAATCACCTGTTCAGAGATGTAGTTGGGGCGTAGTTTCTGTCACTATATTTTAACAAGCTAAGCGTGGTTCACATCTTGAGACATAGGAAACTACTAAATCCAGTGGAACATTTCACAGCCACATTTGACTATCCGGCGTCCGTTCTGTGCACTTTTCGCGCAATCCAAATAAACTCCGCATTCGAAAAAAAAAGTCGAAAACGTTTATTACAGAAGAAGTTAAGTCCATGGTTTAAAATGTGAGAAATGTAATACGTTGGTGTTTCAAGCTGAATATCTTACTTTGGATGTATTTCTTTCGCTCTTCGTCGTTGAAATACCAGAGAGTGATGGCATACCTTTAAAAGCAAAATAATTTGTGAACATGACCAATTGTTGGTTTGCTTATATATGTTACAGTATTTAACTCGGCATAGGTCGTTTGTTTGTTTTCTCGCATTTATTTATGGTAGTTTCAACATGCCATGAAGTAGTCATTAGACCTCAATAGTGAAAGAAGCGCAAAGGCCTCTCGACCACAAACAAGAAAAGAAGTGTTTGTCAGTGCAACTAGTAGCCGTAGACAGCTGTTTCGTCCTTGAGGGCCTTGTTACACGGCGCAGCTAGCGCACCGCGGAGGGGTTATGGTGGTTGCAACCCCCCTATGAGAGGCAACAACATTGGAAACCATTTCTCCTGAGCCCTTCCCTATCTCTCCACTACCTTAACCAATTCTACAACGCACCCCTTCCCCCCCCCCACCTTTGAAAAAATCCTGGATCCGCCCCTGCACTGGCATGTACCCACTGAAGAACTATACGGCATTTGTTCATGTTAGTGTTTATCGATGTTGAAGCCAAACTGTCACCCCAACCCAGTCAGCCGGTCTGGTTCCCATGCGTAAGTTCCTCAATATTTGAATACGTGGTGCAGGGAAGCATCTTGGAACTGTTGGTGTTTGTTTTTCTAAGAATCACAAATCAATTGCATACCTTGATTTATTCGCTGGTGTAACCTCGTGGGGTGTCCGTCTGTCTGACCAGAAGAACAATAGCCGATCAAACAACGGTTCAACATTAACAGTCTTACGATAAATTCCACTCGGAAACAGTCGAAGTATCCCACCGTCAATCTGAAAATGTAATCACAAACAGTCCGTTTCTGTAGCAGACTAGCCATAAAATTATCAAGAATATTTCATGCAGTGTAGGGAACGAAAGCAAAACTTCACAAAATTTACACGGAGGTCAGAGACGTGGGAGCAGCAACAATTTTATACATCATCATTACCTCGACGTTCCAGGAAGGGTTTAGGTAGTACAATGTAGTAATACAACGACCATCTTTATTAGGATTATCAATGTGTTGTTTGTAGCCAGTGGCGTTACCAGGGTAACAAGCTACCATAGCCTGAAATGCACAAATGCACAATAAGTTTACTCTTACTCTTCCAATTGAAAGATGGCTAGGAGTTTTTTTCAGGTTTCCCACGTCTGGCCATTTGATTGCTCTCCAAAATGCTGTATCCAAATGGAACTGAATTATTTCAAAATATTTTTAATATGAAACCCCAACAAGCCTGGGGCCGGTTGTACGAAATCCAAATATTGCTCGTCTTCACCGGAAAAATCCCCATCCATAGGACAAATTTTTAAAGAAATTCTATATAGAGAGTAACTTGTCACCAGGCTTCCTACAACCGACCACTGACGACCAAAAATTCTGTTTTCCTTCTGAAGCACATGTAGCTACTACTATAATCAATCGTGCACTATTTTCACAACACCTACTCACCTGTGTCCTGGATAAGATCTCACAATCATCGACGTACTCATTACACAATTTTAACAAGAAATCCATTCGACTCATGTGCTTCTTAATCGCCGGCCGTCCACTGCCATCAGTCCATGCTACCAAGTCTTCACGTACAGCCTTATTTGGGGTACCCTCCTTAACGTCCCAGGACGATAATCGTCCTTCTGAAAAACCTTTTTCTGTATGAAACATCCAAACATCGTCTAAAATCTCCTTTGCCAAGGACGTGCCGTGTAAACAATCTATTATACAGTGGTTATGTAAATTTAAACTCTTAACGATGTACTCGGCTATGTCTTTTAAATTGAATCTTCTGAACACTCCTTCTTCTTCTAGCGTTGGATTTCCTGCTAGAACATCATTAGAATCATGTCTTGTTAACTTAAACTGGTCTAAAAGTCTTGGAGCGATTTCGTTATCAGCTGGTAGTGTAGATGATGACGAAGGTTGGAAATCGTCAATTTTACCCATGGTCTTTTTCCTAGTGCTGTGAGAGTGGTTTTCGCTGGGTTCATCGACCGTTGAAAGGAGTTTGTCGTAAAAGAGATTTTCCTCTCTTTGTCTGATTATACCGGAAAGATTTCGAGGTATCTTTGGTTTTGGGTCTTGTAAATCCTCTCCAGGACTATCGTATTGTTCTGCATCTTGTAAGAATGATAACAAAGCATCGTCTAGAGGCACCTGGTCGTCGTCATTGGGATTAGTGGTTTGTATAGTAATTGGTGCATTCTGAATAGTCACAGTTTGTGCATCAGAAGGTAAAGGTGATAAGCTTTTGCTACTTTGTCCAGATTGTAACTGTGAGCCTGAAACATAAGAGTTTGATTGGTCGGAGTCATTCTGATAGTACTGATAATTTAAGTCTTTTCCTTCTTTGGGACTTATCTGAGTTCCTGCCTGATTAACACCGAACTGTCTTGTTGGAGTTTTCGGAGACGATTGTGTTGAACACGATGGTGATATACTGCTTAACGTATCGATCGAATTAGGTTGGCTAAATGATGGCTGATAGTACGGCGGGGGACATCTAAAGTGCTGTTCTTTAGGGCTTATTTGAGGACTTGGATCAGTCTTAACTGGTTGTAGTGTTGGTGATGATTGTGATGAAGACGAAGGTGAAATGCTTCTTAAATTGTCTACTTGAACTGTAGTAGGTGATAATGGAAAATGACCAATATTTTGTTGCTGATGTGGACTAAGCTGCTGCTTTTGCTGCTGTAGTTGCTGCTGATACGAATTATGTCGTCGTCGTTGTTGTTGTTGTAGTAGTATCTGTTGTTGTTGCAGTATCTGTTGTTGTTGTTGTATTTGTTGTTGTTGTTGTTGTATTTGTTGTTGTTGGAAGGCTTGATGTTTTTGTTGGTGCTGCTGTTGTTGATGGGGTTGTTGCTGTTGATTAAGTTGATGCTGTTGATGAAGCTGTTGTCGTTGTTGCTGCTGCTGACATGATTGTTGAAGCTGTTGTTGTTGCTGCTGTTGAAGTTGCTGATATGAAGGGAGCCCGTCCAACTGTGTCCCATAATGTTCATTACTGGTCAATGATTCAAATGCGCCTTCCGTTTCTTGAAAGTGTTGAGGACTATTTCCAAAGCCTGTACATCGTTGCTTATGGAACCTCAAGTCAGCTCGTTTATGTTCCTTTGAACAGTAGTTCGCATTACAATGCACACATTTGTTATTGCTATCAGGTACTTGATTGTTGCAGTAAACACATCGTGATTGGCCAGTCTCGTGTGTACCATTATTAACCATCCACATCGTCTCGTATAAATGAGGCTGAAACATACAAGAAAAATAAAGTTTCAAGTACATTATAAAGTAAAAGCCTGATTTCCACAAACGATCGAGAACGGTCGCAAACAATCGAAAAAAAACTTTACTGGGGCGAAACTAGCCTGAGCAATTACTTCTCCATTGGGGTATAAGTACAAAACAGGAACCAAAACTACAATTTTAACACATTATCATGAACTAATTTCCAAGCAACATGTGAAACTAAAAACAGTGAGGTCATTTTCATTCACGAGTTTCATTGTCCAAAACAAAAACAAAAAATAAACACCAACATCTTTGCTGAAACGTTTTCTTATGTATTTAGTAAATGGTATCCACCTTTTCAAACGCTCAGTCTATAAGTTACCCTGGGTACCAGAGGCCGCGAAGGAAGTACCCTGGGTACCTATGATTGATTGATTGATTTATTTATATAACCATATTTATACAGGTTAATGATAAGAATACCATTGAAATGACAGATAATTGGGTTATCTTCTTTAATATGGAATTAAATTCGACCCATGTAAAAATGGCCTAAGTTTCCAAAAATGTCACATAATTTATAAAACAAACGCTATGAGTCAGCATAAGCGGAATATTTGATCAATTGCTATTAACCTTTCTTAAGAACAAAATGAAATATCAGACTGACTTACTTACAAGTCATGGAACAGTATACATAGTATGCATATAATGCACTTTTGGCGATAAAATTTCTGTAAAAAAATGGCAGTTATAAATTGCCTTATCAAATGATTAATATCCACAATTCAAAATTACCAAAGAACTTTCCAATAAAATATGCTAATCCTTTTGATTCTCATAGGCATTTATTGGCCTGATTTTAGAGTTATGTGTGTTTTAGCTCTGAGCATTGAAGTTCCAGGTCCCACCAGCCCTATGCCCTTCGTCGTCCAAAGGCGTCAATCTTTATTTCATTTCAAATATTAATTTACAATATAAATTAAATATAAGATGATGGAAGTTTAGAGGAACATACGTTATCGATCCAAGCTCCCATTAGTTGAAATTTGAATAATTGAGAAAATAACGTATATCAACATAAAAACACATGAAAGAATTAAGGGAGCTAAAATACAATTATTTTACAGCCAAATTCGTTGTATCGCGACGCGCCGTTTTAAATCTTTATGTTGATTTGGTCTTTTCTGAACCGTCAATCAATTTCAAGGGCGGAGTTTGTTTTGAATTAAACAATGACAGAGTATGTTAGGGCAAGCTCCGCCCTATGAAATTGATTGACGGTTCAGAAAAGACCAAAATGAAAACAAAGTTTTTAAACGGCGGGTCGCGATACAACGAATTTGGCTGTAAATAGATTTCGAAAATGATTAAACAAGAAAACCCTTTTAGTGACGACAAGAAACTTAGCTACAATACCTTACTTTCATTATCATGTCCATTCTACATTTTCGCAGAGCAACCATAAAATCATGTTAAGGACGTTCCTGGGTATTGGTGGCGCGCATCGTTACTGCGCAAGATTGAGCGCGCGCGCTCATTACCGTTGGTCAAATTAATGATAATTTTTCCTTCATTTTATTCATCTAAGTCTCAATTGTCTTCGATTGAAAAGCAATTGAGTTTATTTTTCTGTAGTTTAAAGTCGATTTGCTACAAAAAGAGCAAATATTAAACGTTTTATGCGGTAAACGGTAAATTATTAGAACCCAGTCTCCGCGCGGTATTCAAAATGGCCAGATTTTTTTTCAACTTTGCCGCAAGATATCTCGAAAACAAAGGCGGTGACCCCTATTTTTTTCTTTCGTGAAATAAAGCTTTTTATCAAGACTACAACATATGTGAAACACAAAAAAATGACATTACATGAAACGAAGAACAGTACACTTTTGTAAAAAAAAATCGACCCCTACCTTGGAACGAATCCGGCGACATAGCCTAACTTAAAAGCATCTTTATTTGTAAAGAAAGGCAAAAACAATCCTATTAATTCTTGGAAATGGAAGACAACAGTTTATTAATTTTCTTTCCAAATTTTGAAGAGAGTTGATTTCTGTTTTACAACATTTTTATGACTTTATTCTTTGAAAATGGTTGTGTTTAAATACGCGCGTTTTTTCATCAAAATACCCCATTTTCTACGCCTTGTACCTCAAAAACAAACTCGGTGACCCCCGATTTTTATTGCATTTCTGAAATCCTCATATAATGAAATAGCTTTGAATAAAGTTTCATAAAAATGACATTATAACTTCATTTACCCAGGAACGTCCTTAATTAAAAAAATCATGAAGTTTGTTTTTGAAAACAAGTTATGAATAACAAGTTGAAAACCATGTATGAAGATAGTTAGGTCGGAAAACACCGGATACTCTTTAATCTCTAATTGTCTAAGATTTAAAAAGAAGATGCACTGAGATAAATACAATAGAAGTGATGTAGAGTGTCACCGACACTAAAATCTTTGAGAACGGACGGAAATAAGAAAATAGTACGTTTGAGACGAAGAAATCCAAGTCCATTGAGATTAATGATATATGTGGAAGAAGAAAAAACAAAACAAACAAACCCGATTTTGAACTGACACACACATACAGACAAACAATCTAAACAAATAAACAAAATAAAAGCAAGAACAAAACAAGTGAAACAATACAATAATAACAATAGTAATAAACAATAGTTTGGCTATTTGCAAGTAGTGTCTGCAATTGATCTGATTATTTCTTAGAGTGGGAGGTAAAGCGGCGTTTCTTCTTTATTTCCTAATCTATCCGATGACGTCTATAATCACTAGTCTTATTACGTCACAAAACACGGTTAGAGACCTCTACGAGTGAACACACACAAAAAACATTTCGTTCTCTCGATTTTTTCCACATGCAAAAATGCCCATCACTTTGATAGCTCGCTGCAATACAAACGATTAGTAACATTTCAAAACATAACTTGCGAAAAGATCAAACTACCGCAAAAAATCAGCTTAATGAAATGGAAATGGTTAAAAGGGAATGCCATGATCGGCTGGCAAAGTTATCGAGAAAAACGACTAATATGCAAATACACATAAGCAAATTTAACTTAAATTAAGTTAACTTTAATATCAAAAGATATTCAACGTCAAGATTTCCATGAAATCTTTCTTGTGAAAGATGGAATTCGTCCGAAGACAATTTCCTGATAAGGAGCGGATTAATATTGGATAAAATTAATAAAATGACATGGAATAATATAACACTGCAAAAATTACTAGTTCACTGAAATGTATTTGTTTATTTTATTTATTTATTTATTTATTTATTTGTTTATTTATTTATTTATTTTATTTATTTTAGTTTTGCTCGATTATTTTACTCGCAGATAACTATATTATATCTTAACACAAGGTCAATTTGAATTTTCGATTTTATGTATTACTTTTTGCGCCTAAAGCTATAGCTGCGCATTGTCTTGGCAACAGAAACCAAATTAGGTATATTCTGATACATTTTCAGAAAGGTTATTAGATACACATCTATCAGATCCAAAGGTTTATTTGATTGTCGAGAAAATCTAAGTTAATCAACGAAAACCCAAGAATTAAAATAAAAAAAAACAACCGTTTTAGTATCAGATATCGATGGACGAATGTTATATTATCAAGAAGCCAAGCCAGTTTTGAAAATCTTTAAAATGTTATGATTTCTCATGCAAAACATTAAATAATTAGGAAAAAAGAATTTGATGAATATCTGCGAAAAAGATCTCTTTTGAAATTTGACTGAAAAAGACCAGTGTAAAGGGACAAACAGATACAGAAAGAAAGAAAATGAAAAAAAAATCTATGTGTTGATATATTTTGATTCTTTTTATATTTCGAGAAGAAACTGTCGCATACTTTAGGTAGTCAATCTAGTCAATGATTGCCTACTTATATTTCAGAAATAAAGTACACTACTACGCTTGCCACTTCTATAGTATCACTGAAATGATATGTAGTCACAGTATTTGAAATCAATTGACGAATATTTAGTATGAACACTTGGAAATGGTAACATTTACCTCAGACATATCATCATTGAGAACTGCCGCAAAATATCAAAATGAACATATATTCATAAAATGACCGGCAAAGTATTGCACAGACATCGGTTAAACGATGGACCTAATTTAGATGAAATAAATACCAACTAGAATTTAATGAAACAAGTTGGGTCTTTACCAACACGGATAGACGTTCGATTAAACTGAGACTAAATAGTAAAATAATAACCGCGTGAATCGACAAGGAGATTATTTTGGCCAATTAACTACATTAGTGAGAAATGATCATGCTAACATTCAAACCTTACCCAGTGGACGAGAAAAGGTCGTGAATGAAAGCCATTATAGTACGACGACAAATGGTCATCCATGATTGATTGTCAGTCCTTCCTGGGCATCGGCATCGAATAGATTTGGAAGTGGAAGCAACAGCTCCGTGACTGTCACGCAAGTGTTTCTCTAAACCACCACGCACTGCGGTGCTCCTATTCTACTGATCACCTGATCATTTTACACACCATGTAAAGGTCATGCGCATGAAAAAATGCATGATTCAAGGCATTTTATGAAGTTGATAAGTTTGTTAGCTATATAATTACGTAGAAATTCGAGTCAAGTATGGTTGGAAACCCACCAGAAAGGAAAAGGAAGTGGGCGGTCGATTATGAATTATTGGTAAACTTTTTTATGCTTGGAAAATACTTGGACTTAGACTTTTTTACTCATCCCACCATGTGAAAATGCAGATTAAAAAGTTATCATTATTACTTATAATACAAAACTAAAATTTCTTATGAATTTAATTTTCGACAAATGGATTTTGTATGAGAAACAGTAAGGAAGTCAACAGTGTTTTTCCATCATTCGACAATATTTTTTTTAGAGTTTAGTGGACAGAAAATTGATGAAGATAAACTATTTTTGATTAACCTTGGCCACTTAGAATTGCTTTTGATAAATCTATCTAATAACATCAAATCAAATCACTTATTATCATTTCTGACATCTAGGAAGTTTCCACACTCGAACTTCGGGATGTTTCGCCAATTCGTGGCATTAACCTTCCGTCACGCAAGTTATGCTGTGTGACATGGGACGCATAGTTGCCTGATAAGGGGCGGACGATTAGATATTTGAGGGGGGGGGGAATATTTTTTTTAAATCTCTGTTTAAGGCTCTGCTCGATATTTTTGTAGGTGTTTGCCCAACGCCCCCCCCCCCTTCCTCAAATATCTAATGGCCCGTCCCTAAATCTGCGATTAGAGTGCAAACAATTAATCCGTGAAACTTTAGTAATACTAAATAGTGCTATTTTATGCAAATTCTATTGTTTTCTTTTGTTTAACTAGCACTATTTTGTACTATTTAGTAATTAGTGTTTCAGGGATATATTGATTGCACTCTAGTATGTGACACTAAAGAGGCAATTTATGACAAGAGTCTAAAAAAGAGCATTTTCTATAAAGGCTTTTCTGTAGTCCATAGAACACACGTGTAACTTCTCAATAAGCCTGAAGCGTGGTGACGTTTTACCCCCGTGTCTAGACCAGAATCCTTTTCACATTGCATTTGTTCACTAATTATGACTATTGTTCCTGTATTCTCGAGAGAATACAAAATTTGAATATGAAGGGATTTTAAAAACTATTATGGTATAGAGACGGGGGTAAAACGTCTTCACGCTTCAGGGCTATTGAATAGATTTGCGGTCTACGAACTAGTTTCGACAACTGAAGTTGGCCAGCTTCTCAATTGGCATTGAATTGATGAACGGATATTGAAAAAGATGATAAACACTTATAATTGAATCAAAGTCAATTCCCTCCAATAACCTGAAGAAAGAACAGGAAAAATAATGGAAAATCCTAACAGTATTGACTGTCGATCAAATTAAATTAATTGCCATGTATACAAAAACTGAGAAAAAAAGGAGAAAAAAAGATGATACTAAAACACCGAAAAGTTGTTTTATATACATGTTTTCATCTTCATTCACAATTTTCTCTTGCACGCTTTCATCCAAAATTCGAAAAAAGAATAATAAAAAAGAAACGAAATGTTATTTAATGTGCATATTTTTACCTTATTTCCCAATTTTCTCTTACATGTACTAGTTTTCATCCAAAATTCGAAACTTGACATTTCACAGCAAAACAAATGTTGCACAGGAAGCCCAAAGGAGGATTTCAAAGGGAGTAAAGAGTCAGTCTGCAAAGGAGGCTATTAAAGTCTAACTAAACACATGCGCAAATCACAAACTCCTTAACCTCAATATCAACAAAAACAACAGACACGAGCTGAGCTTATCCTGGTTTTGTTTCAAGTTGACGGCTGTAAATTTCTACAACGAAAAAAATGCTCATTTTGCATATAACGTTTTCTTGTGTTCATTTTCACGATTATTCAAAAGTTTGCACGAAAATTTGCGAAACACGTCTGACCGCGGAAGTTATCAACATCAATTAAAACTAGAATTAAAATATTAATATTAATAATATATATTAATAATTGCATGCAATTTATTGTCATGTGAAAACGAAACTGATACATAATAAGACTAGTCGTCGGAGTGTAGTGTGTTGTAAGAAAATGCACGCTTCAACATATTTAACAATTGAAACAATGAGGCCATTCCTATGAACTTTGATCCCATTTAAAGTGCAAAAAAGCTTGCAACCTAAAGTTGAGTCTAGAAATAAAGGGCTTCAACACACTCGTTATGACACTGACATGCGGCAGAGTTTGAAAATAGAAATGGTACAATACTATATCACATGTTATATTTCAGAGTTATATTCATCTGTTTGCAATGAGGACCTACAATAGGTTTGGCGGGACACGGGATTTGTCTTATTTTGAAGACGGGATCCGGGAGTCGAGCTAAATAAGAAGCGGGATAAAAATAACGAGTGGGAGCGGGATTTGATGGTTTTGAAGATCGGGATTCGAGATTTAAGAGATATTTTTAGCGGTGTGGGAAATATAAAAAATATAAAATCTTTGTGAACACCTAATTGTCAACTGAACTGCAAATTACAAGGCCACCTGTTTTTTTTTTTTTTAAGCTACAAATTATGTCACCAGCTGTTAATCAATCTTCCCCAAAGAGCAGATAAAAAGTGAACAGGGCACGAGTGATGGACAAAACATCCTCAAGCTATTACAATGTTTATAAATATGACAACAGATTTATATCTCACACTCTTGCGCACTCTGCAGATTCTCGTCAGAATTATTTCATAAAAAACACCCACAGTTTTAATATGATATCTTTTTACTTCATCATCATCATCAACATCACCGAAAAGGTTCGTTCAATCAACCATAATCAAATCAAAACTACTTTTAAGTTCTATAGTTCTGATAGGTACAAAAACCCATACAAGTCAGACGATCAATATTAAGAATACTAGCTAGTCACAAGAACATTTTATCTACAAAGAAAAGCATACTCCCTGAGGGAGCATTGTGCAGTAAAGCAAAACAACAACACAATGAGAGGAAATGGCCTGAGGTTATCAAGCCGACAAGATTATTAACCCCACAGACTAATACCAACATGACAAATCTCAGCTTCTCAGTTCAGAGGAACAACAGCTAGCTAGCTCCTCAACTTGAGAACACTCAGAGAGATGAATGGGAGTCATGGTAAGATATTTATTGTAAACATTTGTAAACATATTGCAGAAAACTACTTGTCAACAAAATAAGCATCTCTAAGACTAGAAGAATCACAATGACAATTTCTAAGCTAGCTTTAGAAACTTGAAACAAAACACACCACTAGATGGTGAAAGTAGTAAAGTTGAAAGAAAACACACCACTAAGTACTCAGAGAAGAATGTAGTAATCTCAGATGAACATTTGAACATTGAAAATATCAGACATATTAAGGACTTTTGAGGGTCCTGAATAGTTTGGAATGCTTGAACCTGTGAATTCTCAAAATAGTCATTGAATTGGTATAGGAACAAGTCTGGTACTTGTAACTGTACATGATAATTCATTTTTAACTCAGACATTGAGTAAGCAATGGAGGAGTTAATGAAGTGGGGCATTTCTGTCACTCACTCGCTCACTCACTTTCCAGTAAACTTCAGGTTGTTATAAACAAAGTTAACTTCGCAAATTATAATTTCTTTAGTTGGGCTTCCTGTTTTAAAGAAAAAATATAACTTTGAGGCGGACTTGAACTGGCGGTTTTCTGCATAAAAGGAAAGCATCTAAACACTGTGCTACGATGAACCATGTGATGACGTAAGCAAAAAATAATTTCTTATAGTTGAATAATTGTTTGAATTCATGGGGAGAGGGTTTCAACAGGCTACCTGCACTAAGCGGTAACATGACCAAATCCCAGAAATGAAAATACATATATATCAAAATTAGTAACACTGCAAAATATCAGTTTCTATTTAGCAATACAACAAAAATGACAATAAATTGAAAGTCGTGAAATTTTGTCAAGGTTCTTTCATTGGGGGGGGGGGGGGGGGGGGGGGGGGGGGGGGGGGGGTTAAGAGTACGGGCCAGTGAATTTTCCTGAACGATTCTTAAGAAAAAATGGAAAATTAAAAACATTGCTACTTCTACATACAACAATTTACTTGAAATTGCTATTCCTGTTTCGTTGTGTATGGCAAGTTGAAACTTGACCTCTTTACTAATTACTCGGGGTACCCCCCCTAGGGGGGCCCGAGTCATAGTTTACCTTTCGGTCGGTAGGTACTTCATGTATGCCCAGATTATAATTTAATTTCCTCACATATGTCTTATTGCTATTCAGAGTTTTTGTGAAGTAGTCCTTCGTTTTTTTGTTTTTTTTTGTACTATATTTATCTATATTATCTAAACATGATATTAGTGGTTTTCTCTTTTCATATTTTCTTTTGTAGATTTGTTTATATGCATGTTTTTATAATCAAGGCATACATGAAGTACTTACCTGTGTATCATGCAGAGTTTTGGAAATTTGCCTCGTACTGCGCAAGTCACTCAGAGATCACAGGGAGCCCAATGTCATGCAGAGCCAAATCAAGGTGTCAACGAAAAGCCAAGGACTGTCAATTTCGAATCGAGTTGTTCCGCGAACTCCAAAACTCAAATGAAACTCGGGTGAGCTCAAAGACTTGAAATGAACTCAAATCAAACTCTCTAGTCGGCACAGCGGCAATAACGCCATTTTGAATCGCTCAAGCAGAAAACAAAGTGGCTTCTTCGCTCGCTTCTTACCACGATAAGTCTGTTTTTGTATAGCAACGATTTGTTATCGAGTACTGAGTAGTTTTTTAATGATATTTTGTTCATTTAATGTCTGTTTTTTTTTACCGCTGTATTATCAATTTTGAAAAATCAGTACCGGCTACATGGAGTAGTGTTCGCTGTCGAATAAATCGGCGGTTTAGGCAGGCATTGCACACAAAAAATAAAACACCATGTCAACAACCAGAAGGTTTTAAGTTTATTTTGACATAATGACGTTATAAAATTGACGAAAGAAAATGAAAATGAAGTCCTAAAGTCCACATAGTATGACACAAATACATAGCAGTTACTGGAGTTAAATTTACACTCAGTGTACTCATATGCTGTAGCAAAGCTGCATATTGTTCATTATGCATTCAAGTCATTTACTATTTATCTACTTTAAAAAGTACTTCTGTTCTCCAAGATTCATGTTTATAACTAGCCCAAGTAAACACCTACAGGCTGGACGTCTAAATTTCCTATATAACCATCGCAGACATTATCGTACAAGAGCTAACTGCTTACATGATTTTTCATAAAACTGCTTCAGAAGAATCTATAAGGTACCCCGAGTAAACGCCTACATGGCGTCTAGTTATAGCATGTTTTCATTTCTGGACCTCATTTCTATAACACTTGACAATTAAGAGAACATGAGGTCATCTGACCTCTTAGTGCAAGTGGTCCATTGACTAAATAACCAGTGTTCGAGAGTGAGGACTATAATGAGCATAATTAAAAGTTGTGACTATCAGTCCCAACTCTCCTCCACTCCATGAATGATTGACTGGAACCACTAAGAATATAAAATTAGCCCCAGGGTATTCATTGTTCTAGTTCACTAAGGGTTTTAATCAAAAATCACGTCAAAAAAACTTCGCTTTCTGCGACTGATTGGAAGAGCTCGTTTTAATCGACGACACTAAACGTAAGAATGTCATTTAATATATGTGGAGACGTAAGTTGAGTACAGATCAAAGCTATTGTAATATATGAATTGTCTATTAAATTGTTTTTCTGCTTCATGTAACTTCGTTAGTTGCAAAACAATGACATATAGCTCACCACAATGTACTCATGTGCTCCGTAGATTCATAGTAAACAAGAAACAATCAACATGTCAAATCAATCTCAAGCAACAACCTCTGAGCAACAACTAGACCATTTGTCGCCATGTTGATTTTGATCCGACTTATTTTTGTCTATAGTTGAGATTGCACATTATACAATGATCAATCCCGTTTCTAGTGCTTTCTTATAGAAACCAATGGTAGAAAACATCTGCTTTGCAAACTGCACTTTATACAACCGGCTTCGAACGAAGATACTCGAAAGCAAAAAGCACGAGCTCACGTAAAGATGGACAATGAATATCGGTTCAAGGTTCGAGATTAAAAAAACTGCACGTTTTACACCTTGTATGAAAGAAATTTAGATTATAAAGTAAAAAAAGCAATAGGTACAAGGGTGAAAACTTGAGTAGATGAAAATCCGTGGAAAACGGAACGATCAGCTCCTATTTTCATACTACCTTTTAGGACAACTTGAGGTCGGTATTCTTTTTGCAAGCGGCTAATCGACACCTTTACAATCAAAAATCATTTTATAACACACTCACCTTAGAAACGACACTAGATACGATTACAATGCAGAATTAGGGTAGAAAAACACTTGAATTCGCAAAAAATCTTCGGAAATCCATCAGCAAATGTTTTCGACAACTCAAAATGCTCGAGGTCTAGTATAGTGTTGTTCGCCTTCCAAATATGGATTTTTTACTATCACGTGATGGTATACCTTCAAAATAGTTTGCATGAGTCAGTCCTAGTCGCTGTCAGTCTTTTTTATCGCTACCTACTTGAACGACTTATGGAATCAGTCTAAAATTTCATAAAAAAAGTTCAATAATAACTAGAGATTGCAATTTTCAAATAAAATGCTGTAAGAAGTGTGTGTGCAGTGTGTGGCCAGCCATAGTTAATTAACTATGGGCCAGCAGAAAAAAACGTAGAAAAAGAGCAAATTCAGAGTCGAGGGAGGTGCGGGGTTATTTCACCTATGTTAGGTTTTGTGAAAAAAATTAAAGAAGGGGAAGGAAGGATGATCCATTTAAATAATTTGTACCTTTCGATACCTGCAACCTCTACATGGCAACAATTTGATTGACATCACCCTCGATCGGCCTCGTGACCCAGTCCTTCTCGGAACGACTAATCATCATTGTTGACTCGTATTTTCATAACAAAATTTGCGTAAAAATGGCTACGTTACTTTGGTCTTTCTTGCCAATTTGTGCTGCTTTTTCAGTCGGTGAAGCTGCGAGATTTTTAGTCAGGAAAGGACTGACACGTAGGTCTTCATCATATCGCTACTCAAATGAACTGATTTCGACATTCGAATATTCCGCGGCAGTGTTCGAGGTTGCAGTTATTGGGAAATACTACAGCACGACATTGGGATTTATTGGCAGCTTTGTTTTTCTCTGTCTTAAATTTACAGACTCGATCCTTCATGGATATTCTGCTAACCCTTGTGGACTTATTGAAGACTACGTGAGAAGAAAAGCTGGTAGATCTTGGATAGTTGATTTTGTAACAAAAGTTTGCTCGCAGCTGACTGGTGCTTTGCTCGCCTTTCCGTTCATGCAACTTGTATGGCAATCAACAAACAGTGAGTTACACTATAAACAACTCAACCAAGGTTTATCTTCAAGTCTTCAAGTGCCTATTTTTGTTGGATTTTTGGTGGAGGTAATCACAACGTTTATTTTGACCATGATTGACTTTATGACTCGTGGCGGTCTCGTAGTGTTTAATCCTTACATTCGTGCGGTTTCTTGCGTTGTAATTTGTTATGCCTTGACGGGAACCACTGGTGTCTGGATGAATCCCGTTTTTGCTACAGTTCACTCTTTTATTTTTACTCAAGCGCAAGAGGACTTTATAGAACATATGTTTGTGTTTTGGGTTGGCCCAGTCATTGGAACATTGCTTGCTTTGATTTTGGATGAAAAACTGAGAATTCCTGAAAGAAAACCATCTTCTATGGCGAAAAGTATTAAAAAGAAATTAAGCAAACATTCTCTTTTACAAAACACAAATAAGTTTGTTAATGGTGAACATTCAATGAATGGACAAAATGGGAATTCGGGCAATAACAAAATAAGTAAACATAATCAAATCAGTGAAAACTTACACAAGAAGACGAAATAATATTGAGACCTATAATGACATTTGTTTATATTGTTCGTCGATTACGGTTTACTGATTTTTAAAAATATACGCATAAACGTTTATTTCAATGTAACTGGTTTTGGGGAATTTATTTGTTTTTTTATTTTCAACAATTTACGCTATGCAAATAGGGGATGTTCATTTATATAAACAGGTAACTTAACACTTGGCAACCCTTAGTAGGTGGAATGAAGCATGTATTATAAATGACATGAACAGTGTGTTCACTCATAGTTTCTTGAAAGAATGGAGAGGAAACCTTTTTTTGTTTGTTTGTTTGGTTTTGACATGGAACCAGTCTTGACCATGCACAGCGTTTTATTCATGCTCATCCAAAATTGTGAAATAAGTAAATACAAATTTGGCCGTAACCAGAACTTTTACAAGGGGGTGCACATAAAAAATCCTGGACCACTGATGGTTTTTAAAAGCATTTTTTATTAGTAGCTGTTATATTTGTCAAAAATCAGTGTGCTTTTCAAAAAAACACAAAAACCTGTTTCGCAATTTAATGCTCTTATTGCGCTTTACAGTTGTTTTGAATGACTTTATTCTTTGTATTTTTGGTGATTTTTGTAGTTTTGTGCTCTTGATTCCAAATTTAAAAAAAGAAGTTCTTGTACTAAAAAAATGGAGATTGGCTGTGCACCCCCATTGGTTATGGCCCTGAAACTTTGTCTATGATATGGATTATAGTCAGAATTGTCCAATTTGCTTTTATAAATTATTAAGCCTGGATAAATAAATATTTCATTTTCATCATTTTTTGTTTATTGTGAATATTTTGAATGAATAATAAATCAATTATTGAATTCAGCTTTCACATGATATGAATAATTATGCAAACCTTAGAGTCAATTATACGGCTCCTCCGTTTGCATGATTCTTCATATCATGCTCAGCATCATCCAGTAATTGGTAAATTTAAAGTCGCATAGACAGTGTATCAAAGCAATACTATAAGAAGACCACTGTTGTTGATGCATTATCTTATTACTAAATAAATAGGCTCTCTATTTCTAACCTTCATTGAAATCTACACCTTGTCACTCTCCTATTAATAATTCTCTCTGGCAATGTTTTTAAAATAGATACACATCGAGGAGTACCATTCTATGTGCAAAAAGGATATTTCTTTTGTTATAACCATGATAAGGGGGGAAATGATAAATTCAATGATTTTTGTCATAGAACAATTTTTCACTTTTTATATTAAAGTTGCTATAACAATATTGAGGTGAACAAAGAATGTCATTGGAGAATCTAAAAACAAATGTGATGATTTAAATATATATAAAACACAACATTTGGATGATTGTTTATATAACAAAACTTTTGGCCTTATTCTTCCCTAACTGGGATTCAAAACAATACAAATTTCTTGCTATTGATTTGGACCCTAGTCTCTTGCATCTCTTTTAGTTGTGGGTTTCCTGTTTTGCTGAGAGGTGAAACATCCAAGTACTAAAAAAAAAAGATTTGAGAGAATGTTTGACCAAAAAATAGAGAATAAATGCAATCGTCTTATAATAATATACTTGAAAAAAATTCCCCGATTCTGATTGGTCGAGAGCAGTGCCCTACGGGCTCATGCAATTACAAACTCTTTGAAAAACAAACTTGTGCAAATTAATTCCAAATTGAACTCGAAACCATCTAATAATTACCTATACTAATAACATAGTTCTAACTTTTACCAAAAATATTTTTTTCTCAATAGTCCAAATGAAAATAAAACTACTATTTAAGGCTACTAGAATATACCAATGAAATATCCACTAACAAATAGTGCTATTAAAATTAGCACCAAATAGGAATGCAGCTAATTATCAATGTGTGAACATGTTCATTTTGAATAATGGCACAATACACAAAAATAAAAAAATTATTCTATCTGTATTTCTAAAAATTATTTTAAATTAGAGCAAGATATTATCAATCTGAAGTTACAATCCTTTGAATTAAAACTTCGCGTACGTCCAAAGTTAGCACTAATTAGCATTAATTAGTTAAATATTTCACAGGTACAATACTTGCAATCTATCTAAATGTGAAAGCTATTTATCCAAAACATGCAAAGCAGACTAAAATATTATTAATAATACCAACCATGTTTTGCAAATTCATTTCTTTTCAGCAATTTATTTTTACTTGATGTTATCTAATACATTTATTATGTAGCAGGGTCTATGATACAATATAGTATTCTGCCTACACCTTCAATTAATAGATTACAAAAACCTTTGACCACCAATAATTCATGCACATAGTTCTACGTATACCTTCCAATCAGTCTTTAGTCAATTGCTTAGACATAGAAGTATAAGCACATTAATAGTTCTGATAAGTGGTCACATAATTTTCGTGTTGTGCTGTAATTTGACATTGACTAACATTGGATTACTGAGTATATCTATTTGAACCAGCTATGGTACTATTAGAAGAGTAAGTTTGGTTTGTAGAAGGTATACTGTCATTACAGCTTAAAAACAGCATTGGAACAAATGTAACACTACCATCTGACCAGCCCTACGATTTAAAAATATGTAACTCAATCAATGAAGTATAAAAAACACTGATTATTTATATTGTTTTTATTTAGAAATGCCACCATTGTTATTCTGTTTGATTCTGTAATCTTTTTAGAACTCATTCAGTCATTCATTCATTCAGTCAATCATTCATTCAATCATTCATTACCTTATAGATCTATTTCACATGACAGTTTATAAAAAAAAGATTGATTAAGTCAGTCAGTCAGTCAGTCAGTCAGCCAGTCCTCTCTTCTACATGGCATCAATTTATTCATTTTTATCCATTTCATTATTTTTTATGCATCTATCCATTCATTGATTCATCCATTCATACTTCCAGGTCAATGACATATTCATTATATTGTATATTAAATAACTTCATACACTGATTCTACCATCCACTTCATTCCTACATTTCACTGTACATTTTGTTGACTGATTCATATTTGTTTCATTACATGTACATCTAGAATAGTTGTATTGCAAACGGGTGCCTTTGCAACATCGACTGGATTTTGTTTTGTTTTTTTCTATGACGGTTGGTGTCGCAGAAAAAATTCAATCAAAATTGTAAATGCAGCCAGTTGCGATGCAACGATTTTAGCTGTAATTCACTATGTGTTTGTTCATTCATTCATTTATTTCATTTGTTTACTCATGGCAACAATAGTCACCTAGACACTCACCACAGTCAGAAGGGCTCCTTTGTCAAACTGCTTTTGAAATGTCACAACTTCAGGAAAAGTATCCAGTGGACCTCTTACAAAACCACTAAAAGCCAATAAATGTAAAAAGAGAAAAGATTTAGAATGTTACACCTTGCAAGCACATAAATCATGCAAAGTGGCTTAGTAGCTAAGTGCGGTTACTGTATAATTGAAGAAATGTATTACTTTCAATATTTTATTAATGGAGAAAAATAAACTAAACTCCCAATGCCACACCTTGAGATGACTTCAAAAGTAGGTTTTAACCTTGTCTTGAATATAGCAACCACTTCCTGGGCCTTATACTTCTCATCTAATTTCAAAAGAAGGACAAACAATTTAAAACTTATAATATATTAACTACCGGTATACATAATCACATTGCCATGCACAGGAAAAAATTTGTGATTCCCAGAATGGGTTTATTTTGGGTTATCGTTGGGAAAGTGCTACAAAATCCAACATTGGGTTCAAATTTTCCCATAACTTTAAACCCAATGTTGGATTTTGTAGCACTTTCCCAACGATAATCCAAAATAAACCCATTATGGGAATCACAATTTTTTTCCTGTGATGATAGTGAAATAGGGCGAATACACCCAATAAGAAATACCATACCAAATAAATAATGTTACCCTACGTTACATTATATGAACAAGGCTTGAAATAATGGCCAGACATTGAAATCATTCATTTTTTTAAATCCGTAGGTTTTTTCCTCTCCTACCTACTTAGTTCAACCTGTCCTTTCAAAACTCTTCTGGCTTGTCAAGTAGTAAATTTGGAGGGGAATTGCCCTTGAGCTGCCCTAACTTCAAGCCCTACCTTCAAATATGACTGCTAATCTTTCTCCAAGTGGATCCCATGCCATACTCTTCACTATACCGCCAACTGTCAATTCGTCATCAAAGACAAAGGTGTGTGGAGACAGGTCTGCACATTTAACAGCCAGATGAGCACCAGATCCTTGAATACTCTCATCTAAAATACAGATAACATCCAATTAGATGGAGGACTGAGATCTAATCCAAAGAAAGAATCCATCATTGATTGTCTTTGTATAATTGTCCAACTAAATTGACAAATGGTTATTTGATGGATGACTGCATTGGTAAATACAATCTAACTTTTGGAACAATTATAAGCAGCGTACCTTTCCAAACATTCTCAAATTTGAGTGAGTACAAGGCTGGTTCTTCGGCAACAGCAAAGATGAGGATATCTCCATGAGGGCTCCAGCAAGCAGCCTTTGGATTAATGCAACAGCAAATAAGTCTAATGATAGAGTTTGTTTTTATTTCATTTTTTTTCTATGTTTGCTCTATATCACCATGTTATCATTTTCTAAAATAACTATTATTATGCTCAATCACCAATCATTCAATCAACCACTCAAACAATAAACCAATCAAATATAAATTAGATGTTCAATGACAGTTCTTCATCCATGCTTGTATAGTCACTGTGTACTAAATCAATCAATCAATCAATCAATCAATCAACTAGCCAATCAATTAATCAAACCTCAAAAACAGAGAGTTAATACCTTACATCTGCCTGCCAGATTTGACCATTTTTCACAAGTCCAACTCTCTGTTTCCCATACCCTGAAACGAAAATGTATACTGACTACAGTACACTGTAATAATCAGTATCATAATCTGGTAGCTTTTTTTGTGTTTATTATGCATCAATTATGATGCTTTTTTGTAATCACAACTCTTGACCAGAAATATGCAAGAGGCTCTTCTTCCATGTCAACTGCCTTTCTTTGTTGAAGAATAGTAAAATGTACACACAATGTAGGAGATAGAAATCAAACGGCTCCAACCCCCCATTTCAATGGCATCTACGGCTTGAAATGGCAAGACATATGCCGGTCAAGATGGCAGCCTTTCTAATATATATTTTGCAAGTCAACAAAGTCTTGAAAGTTCAAATAAGTTAATTTGTGATAAATCTTTTTAGTCAAGCTTCTGGTAGCAAAGATCTGATTTGACTGGTCAAGTAGCAAATTTGGAGGGACATTTGACTTGCCCTTATTTCAAGCCCTGATCGTAGAACCTATAGAAAAAAAAACTTTTTGGCTGTCTCTGATAGCAGTCTACAACTCATTTTTTCCTGTTGATATCAGATTTCCTATGTAACATATAGTACTGATAGTGTTTTACCTAAACATTGATCCAGGAGTTGCAACAAACAAGTTCCTAACATCAGGAGACCAGCATGTAAGAGAAATCCCTCCACCAGCTCTGTACAAAGGAGTGACGCTCCCCATATTGACATCCCACACCTAAACAAGATTATTTAATAAAAGAAAATTAATGTACAACCACTGAATCACTGTCAAAAAGGACACAGGAGGAACAACACAAAAATAATTGCATCAATCAGATTTACATTTTATGTACAATTTAATGAAAATTAGTAATCAGCATTTCTAACCTCTAGTAAGTCTATAAACAATAATATTTCAAAAGGGTACTAAATCCTGCTCATCAAAACTATGGTATTGAGTTCAACTCAAGAAACTCTTCGAGAGTATCCTGAGTGTATGTTTTTTCAACATAATTTAATAACTTCCGAGCTTATACACACTTTAGTTTTGCTCTTATAGTAAGTTATATAATTAAAAATAATATACAGTATCATATATATGTTAGTTTAGGAAATCAAAAATTAACATTTTGATAAATGGCATACAATCTTACCATCATGGAACTATCAGCAGGTGAACCAGATACTAGTAACTGACCATTAGGGGACCAGCAAATAGTGGTAACTGGATTATGACATGGCTGGGATAGATGACGAACTGAGCTACTGCCCAATCTGAAAAAAGCAACCATTACAGTGATCTTGAGAAAAAATTAAACAAAAAACAATATCTATTAAAATCAAATCATTTTGGAACTTTTGTGTGGTTGCTCACTAGACGTGAAAGCCACACTTTGTAATGATCTGACAAAAAGTGTAAGGAGCCATTTCGAACCAGCTTTAACAGTCGTCTGATGAAGGAGGTAATATCACGTTCATACGTGTTTCTAGTCTGCCACCAAAAGTTCCAATTTCCGTCAAACAACCATGCATTGAAAAAAATTTTTTTGTGTGTAGTCGATTCTTACACACTGCTTATGCATTCAACAATATTTAAATTTAGTCATTTTGTTGTCAATCAATAACAGGGATTTTCAATGGAGAATTGGGGCAAAGGTTACAAAATATCACCCTTTTGCTCAAAGATATTGCAAATGTTGGTACATGTAATTTTCTTTTAAAGCATTTTTCAAAATAATCTAATTATTCAAAAGGAATTCATGTAAAACTCTATCAACTTTTAAACGTGAAGAAAAATGAAAGTACAGAACTATGGAATTTCATTAAACATTTAGTGATCAAGAGAAACATAGATTAATAAAAAAATTTAATATCTGGTATATATTGAATTTACCTAGTCACTGGAGAATTGGGATCAACTGTCCATACAAAGATTCCAGTATTACATCCAACAGCCAGAACAGCAGCTGACAATGGCCTAGATCCATCAGAAATAAACCAAATATGTTATTTACACCATGATTTACAAGGTCATTATAAGGTTACTGCATAATTCCCATAAACGCCCTATAAACAGTAAGAACAACACAACATTTTGTTTGGCCAAAAGGAGAGGTTTATTAACAACAAGCAGAAACACTAAAGAACCACGAAGTGAAACTAAAAACTACAAGCAAAATAAACCTCTCCGCCCACACCATATGTTTGATTAATACAAGGAGAAACAAAAGGAACAAAGTATTAACCAGAATATGGGTGGGAGGGTGGGAAAATAAACTAACTAGAACGATAATGTAGCTAACACACAATAGTGACCTGCACTTGAGTGGCGACACAACTAAAGGACAAAGCCTGACCTCAAGACACACAACACCACAACAACATCCTAAGTAAAATATTAACTGCTAGGCTATGTAAATTAAATATTTTGAATGAATCCAAAATTAGACAATTAACTCCACAATCATTGTCTGTCAGGCATGAAGATTGAGTCAGTACATACCTCCAAGCAAGGCAGGTAATTGCTTGTTGTTTTCTATGCTTTAGAAGTGGTACTGATCCACTGTGGATTAGAGAAATATGAAATAGTTAAAAGTTGATCAAGATAAACAACTGATATTGCATTTTTTTATATTTTCCAATTCTGCATTGTATTCTGCCATGGAAATACCTATTATTGATACCTTTTTAGTGAGTAGACTTCAACTCTGTCATCCTACAAAACATTCAATGATATTTATTGGAAAATGCATTGCACTATAGTTTTCAATAAATCTTCACAGTGATACGTCAGCTTACAAAACTGCTAGACTTTACTGCAGTATTTGACTGTTTTTTTATTCTACAAACTCAGACAAAATATACACTCACCACCATTTAGTGTTTTTTGCTCCAGCTGTCAATCAAAACTTTGATTATCACGTGAATACACACTAACCAATCATGATCCGTCATGATTACATTCAGAAACATGTCAGAATGACTTGGTGGGTTTAGATGAAGATCAAAAGCAGTTCGATTAAGATGGAAATTTGGTTGCCTGGGGCAAAAACCATGATGGCTGTTTGAGTGCTTGAGTTTGCAGAAAGTGAAAATTTGTAGTAAAGATTATTAAAGGCAACTAGGATTTAATCTTTTATTTTTGAATTCAGTCATACCTGCCATGCAATTGCAAATTTTCCAATAAAAGAGTGCCATTCTAATGCTCTGATTGGAGAAGATGGCCTGTTTATGACAAAGAAAATATACAAAACAATTCTATTGTGCAAACTCAGACTGAAAGCTCATAATGGATATTATTATGATCATTATTTTTTAGCTGAAGGATGATGATATCATTTACCAGTGGGAAACACAAGAAAATGCTGTAATCATTTCTTCTCTTGTAAGCTGGTGAATAAAAACCAAAATATCAGGAAAAAATGCAATAAAAAAAATCAAGAAACAAAGTACATTATTTCATTTTACATTGTATAAGTCAAATGATTCAAAAACTTGATAAGGGTTTATATTAATTATTATAATGTTTGATAAAATCATGATTATTAATGTTCATCAATTGGTAAATTGTACTGATTGTACAGTTTGTATGCCAATGATTAAGTGCAATGTTTTTTTTTACATTTTAATACTTACATTTAAGTGAGGGAAAACCTTTCCATATAAAGAATCAAATAAACCAGTTACAGCATCAACTCCACTGCCAACAATGTTCAACCATTGTGGTGCTAAAAAGTATCATTACATTAAAATTTTGACAATTATTTAAAGTAGCTGCTTCAACCACGATGCTTTGTGTGCCTCTGTTATTGTTTACATATGAACAAAATAAACAAATGTACAAAATATCTTCAAAAATCAACCAACAACCAATATGAAACTCTTAAAAAATCACTTGTATGGTGTGAGTGAGACAATGTGGAGAATACA
The DNA here is from genome assembly GCA_918843875.1 of Diadumene lineata. Taxonomy (NCBI): domain Eukaryota; kingdom Metazoa; phylum Cnidaria; class Anthozoa; order Actiniaria; family Diadumenidae; genus Diadumene; species Diadumene lineata. The sequence goes on along the minus strand of OU974069.1, from coordinate 19,807,360 downwards.
AAGAGATTTTATTTCTCTAGCTGCAAATTCAGTCACCTGAATGGCCGGTCTATCATATGATAATTACAGGACCGCAAAGCATCCTGGCTGAGATAATGCTCCTTTAATTCAATGAAGTTAATTCATATATAAAAATCTAGATCCCAAAAAAAGATTGTTTTGATAGTTTTGTTAAACAACAATACTACCTTCATCTTTGCTCTTTTTCAGTTCTTGCAGTATACCTGTAAAACCTCTATTTGTTCTAAGTAAACAAAAAAATATTTAATTCATTGCATGCGTCATATCCATCCAGGAGGGTTAGTGATCTTTCTAAGGTGGAGTAACTAGAATCATATGGTTTTCTCCAGCGTAGCAGAACAATTATGTCAATAGCTGGCATGCTCTTAAAAGTCCCTCAAGTCTTCTTGAAAACAAAATGACCTCAACACAAACAAAAAAATTGTAGTTTTTTTTCCAGTTCGAAAATAAAGCATCTTTGATAAACTTACAAGGCAATAAATAATTTCTTCCACAAGTTTGTGTCGTCGTCTGTCTTGACAAGAAATGGACTCCAATCTTCATCAAATTTTGATAAACTTCGGCCCGTTTTTACACCTTCTTTATCTATACTAATATCTGGATAGTCCAGACCCTGAAATACAATAAAAATGTCTAATGAGCAATCACAAAGTTTGGATGCATAAGTTTTTCAATATCCGCAAATCGTCACTTACATGAGTTACGGGTACATGTTTTTTGACATCTGCAGATTCGACATTCTCGGAGACATATTTTGCATTATATTCACACAAGGTGATCTGGTCGGAGCTTGGTGGCTTCGGGAACAAAGATAGCAACGACATTACTTTGAAATAACTCAATGTTTCTCACAGGAATTGGTCAAAATTCAGTGAAAATCATCATGTTCATCTCTACCGAAAATTTGGCGGGCTGGCCATTTAAAACAGGCGTTTCACGCATAGCGAGTGTAGACTGGTGACTGGTCGCTCCAGTTTTCTTTATTTGTGCTTGGAACGCCTGTTATTGGATGCTATTTTGGCGCGATGTCTGAAGCGAAAATTAGGTAAATATAACATCAAATATATCCAAACTGATATCGACCTCGTTTGTCAACAAAGCAGCCGCGAAGTGAAGCTGTCATTAGTTGGACAATAAGTAATTATTTGGATATTTTTTGTCTGCAAAAGAAAGTAAATATAGGTCAAAGCAGCCATATTGCTTATGTTGTGGACTAGCTGAAACATGGCTTCCTCTGCTACAATAAGAAACGAAGATGACGACCATACAATCGCTGCTCTACAGTCGTTTTTAGAAGAACATCATCTCCGTGATATTAGACATATTCTTCTTCAAGACGACTCCTCAGAACATTACGCATTAACAGTGAACACGCTAGAACTATTTGATTCAAATATTCACATAAGCCAACGTCTAATAGCAGAACCAACGAAAACACTACCATTGTTTGATAGCGCTCTTGTACAGGCAGCTCTGACTGTTATGCAGGATACAGATACGCCGAATAATATGTCATTCAAACCACATCTACATATAAGGTTGTCTAATTTACCAGTATGCCCTGAGCTGAAGAGAAACAATATCCCCAAGTCTTCAGATATTGGCAAATTCTTGTCCATTTCAGGTATGATATCCGAAATAATCAACTGAAACCCTGACCCCTGGGAAGGGCCAGGATTTAGACATCAGTCAATTGAATCCTTATCCCGGGATTAGTGAGGAACATAACATTTCACCAGTGCTAAAGTTACAGCTATTCTCCAGCCCTTAGGCACAGTATCTCACTCTTAACAGCATCATTTGATAAAGCATTAATTTTCACATCTCCCCATGGAAAGATGGTGTTAAAATAGCATCAAAACCCAGGTTTTGGCAAGATAAAATTGTGGTTTGGGAGGCCAGAAATTCAATTGAATGATGAATTAAAAAGTGTAATAGGGTAAAGCAAGGGATTTGTATACAGCTTCAAAGTACCAGAATGTGTACACAACAAAATGAACCATTCAAGAGCTGATAGTGGATGGATGAATGTGATGCTAGCCTCTCCTGGTCCTTTGAACTGCAGAAACCTTAACCAAGACTCCAGAGCTGTTTATAATATTTGAATAAACAGCTACATGTATTCTTTTTCTTTTAAGGTACCATTATTAGAGTATCAACAATCAAGATGCTAGAGCATGAAAAGGAATACATTTGTACCAAGTGTAAACATGTTTTTGCTGTCAAAGCTGACTTAGAACAGTTTTACATCATTCCTAAACCAACAAAGTGTCCTTCGTCGGGAGATTGCAACTCATACAAGTTTTCACTACTTTCAGAAGCAGGTATATTTGTCTTTTATTTGCTTGACATTTTTGCGCGGTTCACTAGCTTTTTGTTTCTTGTTTTGTTTCATCTATTTATTCATCTTTATTCTCTGCAGCATTCATTCTATTCCTTAATCTAGTCATTCACTTTATTTGATGTTCATTTTTTTTATATTTGTTATATTGTAGGATCAATTATTTTCCTTTCATTCATTCATCTATTTATTCATTCATTTTATTCATTCATTTATCCAGCAGTGATTTGCTCTTCCATCCATTTATTTATTCATTCATTTATGATTATATGCAATTTGCATGATGTTGCTGAATACTACAACTACCAGAATTCTTTGATGACTTTCTTATTTGTATTTCAATTAGGGCAAATTCTTTTATTAATCTCCACAGGGTTTAAAAATTTGAATATAATATATAATATAAAGTGGCAAAGAATGCTGTTATTTGTAATAAAATGACACCATGATGCAAATTGCCTATTTTGTTCACAACTTTGTTCATATTTGATATATACATATATTCAACAATCGGATGCCAGGTAGCATGCCAACAAGATGTCGTGACTACCAAGAAGTCAAGATTCAAGAACAAGTACAAAAACTAGCAGTAGGAACAATACCACGATCCATGTGGGTTGTACTAGAAGATGATCTTGTTGACTGCTGTAAGGCTGGTGATGATGTCACTATATGTGGTGTTGTCATGAGGCGATGGAGACCAACCATACCAGAGGTATCAGTGTGGTCAATGTAAACAGTATAGCACCACTAGTGCCTATCACCCCTAGTAAGATTTTAGACATCATAGATTTCAAATGATGTATTAATCAAGTGATTTGAATAAATGTAGGGCAAGGTATTTCATTGTTCAAGGGTCCATTTTGGGTTTCCTGTTTCATATGACAATTACATCAAAGCGTACACTCAAACATCCGCATGGGTTAACTTTCTTTTGAATGAACAATTTCAAAAATAGCCAGAAAAACTAAAGGGCATGGATGGTGATATAAACCTGCTGGGTGTGAGTATGGTTCCCTTTATATCTGTCCTTTTTCAAAAGTTACAGGCATATTTGACAATGAAATGGTACAGGATGATGTCACTTGACACAAACTCCAAACTCCCTGCTAGGGGTGGTCTTAAAACTTCAAAAAATCAACAAACAAAAAATATTTGTGAATTACTTGAGTGGACTTTTTGCATGTCTCTATTAAGACAGTTGAATTTAGAATTTACAACACTGTGTAGGCTCGATACAAAATATTACCAACAAATATCTTTTTTTTGAAACCATTCCAGGTGAAGTGTGATCTTGAAGTAATCATCAAAGCCAACCATGTGGCTGTCAACAATGAGCAGCGCTCAGCTATTGTTTTAACCGATGAAATCAAACAAGAATTCAATGAGTTTTGGTTGAAACATAAAGATACTCCCCTCAGAGGTAGAAACCACATCCTTGCTAGTTTTTGCCCTCAGGTGTATGGTTTGTATGCTGTAAAACTTGCTGTTGCTCTGATTCTGATTGGAGGAGTTCAAAGAGTTGATAATAGCGGTACAAGGGTGAGAGGAGAATCACACATGTTACTTGTTGGTGATCCAGGTAAAATATTGTTGTGGACTAGTTATGTTTCACCAGTTTTAAAACAGATTAATGGAACCTAAAGAACATAATTGTTCAATAAAAGGTAAATTCTTATTGGTTGTGCAGTGCTTTTTCACACTCACACAACCTTCTTAAAAGATACAAATTTTAACAATCAAGTACATATTCTGAAGGCCCAGTGGAAGATTAGCTAGGCTAAACTGGCGCACTTTTGTAAAGTGTTTTTTAACCTTCATATTTTATTGGTACAATAATCGCTGTCAAAAGGATTCAATGACTTATAAAACTGTATTCCTTGCATTGTGTTTTCTGTTAGGTACTGGTAAGTCTCAATTTCTAAAATATGCAGCTAAAGTCGTTCCACGGTCTGTTCTTACTACTGGTATCGGTTCCACTAGTGCTGGTCTGACAGTCACTGCTGTGAGAGATGGAGGAGAATGGCAGCTTGAAGCAGGAGCGTTAGTACTTGCTGATGGTGGACTGTGCTGTATTGATGAATTCAACAGCATACGAGAACATGATCGAGCTAGTGAGTCGTTAATTATTATTATTATTTATCAGTATTTTTATCACGTGACATGCGAATGCCTTGCTGAGGATCGAAGCCATTGAGGTCTGCGTGTAATCAGGTTCTTGAAGTAAGGGGAATGAAAGCTTAATGCTAAAATCGATGCCAAACGTGCAGGGGGAAGGTTAATATCAGAGTTGCTGAGTTGTCTCAGTTCTTGTGAGATCTATTTCCTTGTATGTCTCTCAAGAATTGGTCAGATAGTAATAATTAATAATAATTATGAACTTATAAGGTGCAAGTTTCCATGGCGAGATGATCATTTGCGCCATAACAAAACATGAGATGAATAAATAAAATAAAGCTAAAATATAGATATGTACAAATAGTTATAATAAAATTGCAATAAAATTTGAACTTGAAATATAATAACTTAATAAAATAAATTAATAAATTAAAATGATTAAAAAATTATATTGTGTAATTATTTAAAAGCTATTTTATATAAATATGTTTTTAAGTGTTTTTTGAATTGGTCAAGTTTGTTTGATAGTCACGGAAGAACGTTGCGCAAACGCACTAAGTCACTAATTTCGTCAAAACACAATCTACATTGTTATGATTAAAACCATTGTCAGCAATATCATCAGTATCACCTTGACTTATAAATCATTGATGTCAATGGCAGTTGACGTTATTTATTGTTATATTGGATGTTTTTTAGGTATCCATGAAGCCATGGAGCAGCAAACAATCAGCGTTGCTAAAGCTGGTATGGTCTGCAAGCTCAGTTCAAAGACGAGCATTCTAGCGGCTACAAATCCAAAAGGACCGTACGACTCTGAAGAATCCCTTAGCGTGAATATTGCATTAGCTAGCCCATTGTTGAGTAGATTTGACTTGGTGTTTGTGCTTCTAGACGCTAAAAACGAGGAATGGGATAAGTAAGTGGTTACTGAAAATGATAGGTGGGGCAAGCAGAATAAGATGATAATGGGGGATTCAGGATTGAAAATATTTGTAAAAAAAAGATCACAAGTGAAAAAATATACTATGTCACGATTCTGGTATACCAGTAAAAGAATGTTGAGAAGTGACGATGGCTGCTTGTCACTTGTTGCAAGAAAGAAATGTGGAAAAGTAATACACAATCATTGAAATGTATGGTGTGTCAAGCTAAGAAATACTCAAAAGCCAATGAATGACTATCCAGCTTATATGTCTGTAGCTTCATTTAATTCAGCGTATTTCTTTTACAAGAATCGTGTCATCATTTATCCTGGAAGGTAAAGGGCCATTGCTTTCATCCAAGGACAACGAGGAGCCTTTGTGGAGCATGGAGAGAATGCAAGCGTACTTATGCCACGCCAAGACGTTCCAACCAAAACTTACTGAGGACAGTAATAGGTAAGAGAGATAAAAGTCCAATAGGTAAGAGAGATAAAAGTCCAAAAGTCCAAAAGAGCTTTACAATATATCGAAAAATATAAAAGTATAGAGTCCATGCACTTAAAGTGTGCAACATAAATACCACTAAATAGTGCTATTTTATGCTAATTCTATTATTTTCTTTTGCTCAATTTAGTGTTATTTACTACTAAATAGTAACAAATGTTGCAAACAGTGTTTGCAGACTAAACTATTAAAAACAAAAAAAACATTTTTTTTTAGATATAAATGTAATATAATTATATAAAAATACATTTGTATGATAAGAAGTTGATCAAAGTGTTTTTTTAAATAATCAAGTTTTGACATGTAAACGTTTTCTCAATCTAATCTATTTCAATGGCACTCTTTGTATGTCTATCGTGAATTCATTGAAATTTTGAAACGAATAAGTTTTGATTTGAAAAGGGAAAAGGTCCGACTATTTGGGTGGACGAATGAAGGCTTCTTTCGAATGAAGACCTTCACATGCAGTTATTTCAACATTTTTCTTAGAGATTTTCACGATAGCATAGTTTCAAGAGGATTATTTAAATCATTCACTTTCACCCACTCTTAAAGCAGAAATCTTAAATTAAGCAAAAGTTTCTTATTTCTAGATCCTGAGACAAGATCGCAGATCTTACATTAAGCAAAAACCCATTGTTTTACTTAATTTAAGATCTGCTGTCTTGTTTCAGGATCTAGAAATAAGAAACTTTTGCTCAATTTAAGATTTCTGCTTTAAGAGTGACCAAGAATTCGAACTGGAATGAATCGCTGATTGATGTAAAACAATGACATACTGACGAAATTGTTTAATATGTTAATATCACTGTCCTGGTCCTCTTTATCTCATAGAGATATCAACCTATTTCCTTCTTGGTCGTCTGTCATTCCTGTGGGTTGCGTGTTCTTTTTCCTTTCGATAAGGCGATACAGCCAACTGTTTCCGATCAGGATGTATTGATTATTGGTTCTGCTTGACATTGCAATGTAATGCATTAAATTCCGAACTACGCATCTACTTATACATTTACCACAAGAGCTGCTTCCTAACCAGAAGCTGTCATATTTTAAACAGTTTCGAGAGTTTGGCGAATGATGATTAAGCGGCTGAAAATGTGAAACATCTGACCCAGCCAACTGGAATTGCCTTAATAAAAGCAAGGTGCTCCCGAATCACGTTCAACTCAACACATCTGCTCGTAGAGCGTGGTCCCTAAATGCCTGTTCGAACAACGGAGCTTGCTCATAAAACACACTTCCGCAACATGTTCCCAAAGCAAGGTAATCCCTTGTCTGTAGCTTCCTATACAAACAAGCTCTTGTTATAAATTGGCTTTTGGAACTTGCTCCCTCATTTCAGTTTGATCGGAGCGGCCAAAATCAGCAGCAAAACCTTTTTTTTCTTGTGAAGTCTCTAGTACAAATAAGGAACGGCTTGCTCCGCGAACATTTTTTGTGATCGTGTTTCATGCAGGAAGCAACCAATGATGACAAATTATGAGGTACTAAAATATGAATGAATGAACGGATTATTTGAATGAATGAAATAAAAAAATGAATAGATTGCTTGAATGTATAATTGAATAAATGAATGAAGGAATGAGTGGATTTTTTAAATGAATGATTGCATGAATGAATGAATGAACGAACCAATGAACGAATGAATGAATGTCAATGAGTAATAAATGAATGAAGAAATGATTAAATAATTGAACGAAGAAATGTGTGCATGAACGAATGAGTACGAAAATTGATGCCAAATGGAAAGAAAGGCATATGTATGGCAGAATAAATCTGAGCGGATGGTTGGATAAGTAGAACAATTAGCGAATATATAGTAGGTACTACTTAATGCTGTATTCGAAGTCACGTCTTCGTTATTCTTCTCGGGTATATTAACCACTATACACCACAAGATAAAGATTGAATTAGATAAAAGATGACATAATAAATAAATTATTAATGTTCTTGCTAGAAATTTAATAGGGTACTAAGAGCCTGTTCATATGAGGCAAGCCAGCCCGGTTTTACGCTCTTATAGCTTGAACACAAAAGAAACCAGCCCGCTAAACTGGGCTGGCTCTCTCCATATAATCAGTACCTAAGTCGTTTTCTTACAAGTTACGGCTACGATGGGATACGGTGTTATTTCTCACTCATACGAAAATTACTACTAATTCAAAGGGGTTCTACTTAAACAGCCCTATACTACTTCTGGAAAGTCTAATCTTTCTTCCGCTCAAGAGGGTTATTTTAAATTTCCTTTCTTCGTGTCTTTTAGGGTTCTAAGTCGATATTATCATAATCAGAGACAAGCCGATTCAAGAAGTGCTGCTCGTACTACCCTACGACTTCTGGAAAGTCTAATACGCCTTGCGCAAGCCCATGCTAGGTTAATGTGTCGCCACGTTGTGACCATCCAAGATGCCATTGTGGCTGTGACGTGCGTGGAATGCTCTATGCAAAATTCGGCTTTATTGGGTGCTACTAATGCGCTTCACACCAAGTTTCCTGAGGATCCTGAAGAGGAGTACAAAGCACAGGCTGAAATGATCTTAAAACGGCTTCGATTGAACGATCTTTTGGGCAAACTAGCGTCTAATGGCAACAATCATGATGTTACTGAAGGATACACTAGTAATAGTCAACATGTAGAACAAAATCGAAATGTTTCTGAAAATCCTCACACGTCACAGCCTTGTGAAGGTCGACTAAGTACAAGTCGATTGGATTTACAAAGTGGAGATGAACAAGATCTCTCGAGTCCGCCAGTTCAGGCCTTTGATCTGGATGTAGAGGCGTCAACGGCGCAGTCTAATGTAATTGATTCAGGATCGGTTACAAATTTAAGAAACTTTGCTACCAATACAGACTTGATTTCACAAGATACTGGTGTTGCATTAGGGCGAAGTACAGACGTTGCTGCTTCAGATTCAAACACACGACAAAATTTCGATAATGAAGAGACGAATACACAAAACCTTAATACGGCTGCAGCAACATCCAATGAGCTTGATACCACTTCTTCAGATGTTCTTGAAAGCAGTGATGTTGCTCTGCCAAACTCTGAAACCGTTGATAATGTTGCTTCAGGTGCGTCATTTGCACCCGTGTCTACTGTGTTGGATGCACGAGAAAACAGAAATAAGGAGTCAAGTGGTACAGATTGCAGTGTCCATACAAAAACAATTTGCTCTAAGTGGAAACGTCCACAGAAAAGTGGCTCTTTGCCTCGGAGTTCTTCCTCGTTTCGTCTGGAACAGTTTGCTTTTGCAAAGACTAAAAATTCGAGAGACGACACTACCGCTGACAACGCTTTCGGTGATTGTACAACTCAATCAGGAAATTATCAATTGCAAAATGCCGGCAGAAAAGATAATTCAAGAGATTTAGTAAGTGAGAAAAACGCAGAGAAAACGTTGAATAATAATGGTGAGAAACCTCGAAATGCTCAGAGAAGTTTGAAAAATGCAAACGAGAGTCCGTCATCAGGGAGTAAAGAAAGGTTAATCAGTCTTTTTCGTAGAGGAGAACACAAGAAGATAGAGCAGATAAACAGTAATACAAGTAATACTCCCTCAGCGCAAGTTTCTACCCTTTCACGGGTGAAATCGCAGGCTTGTGCGACACCTAAGAACAGCATTTTCACAACAGAATGTAATATCGACGATGATTTAGATCTTGAATGGCCTGATGGGTTTTTGTCAAAAATATCCAAACAAAATAACACGACAAATTGCAATAAAAGAGCCTCCAGTAATATTGATGAACCGAGTAAGAAGAAAAGGAAAGACCTTTAAAGGGACAGTTTCAATAGACTGATCGATCGATAGATTCACTCATTCAATCATTCATTCATTCACCTATTTGTGCGAATTGATGGGCGAGTAGTAAATGATAATTGATTGGTCATTTGATTGGGTTAGGTTTTGACCCCTAAAAGCGAAGAGAATCCCCCTACTTCCTGAGCACTACAATTCCAGCTAGAAATTACAACAGAATCAAATATAGGACTCTTTATTTAGGTTTTACAATGTAAATGATTCGATATGATTTTTATGATACATATATTTCCGCTTTGTTCCTCTTTCCTACCCCTGACAATTTTTTCACATTATTACAATTTAAATTACAATTGAGAAAATTTTTCTCGATACGCACCTTTTATATTACTTCACAGCATAAAGATAGATCAGTCTTACTGACGTAGAGACGTTTAAGCAATAGTAAAGCAATGATTAAGAACAATTCGATTAACGAAAATGAGCTGTCATCGTCCATGTCTTGGTAGAGCGAGTAAGCGGGTTTGCTACCCGAAATAAACATAGCATCCTCGCATTAAAATGTTTGATGAATTGGAACAATCTTTGTGTTATGATGGTGTTGTTTTTTTGATGTTGCATGTTCTTGCATGTTGTTGCATGTTATTGCATGTTGTATATCATGTGAAGTTGTAAATCCTGTTGGTGTTTTTTACGGTTATTCAAAACTACGTCATGAATTATACTTTGCCTCTCCTATTGCTTAAACTTCCATATTTCTTAAATATAACAATAAGTACATTAAACAAATATTAGAATTAGAACTTCACCTTAAATATGCCTTTCTTTCAAAACATTGAATGATAATATAATAAGGTTTGATGAAAGTTCTTTTCTTGTTGTTCCCAATCTTATCAGTAATTAGAAAACGAGCAATATCTGTGAAAATATATGATTTACCTACTTTTAATCTGGTATTCACTTCACGTTTTAGTTCTAATGTAAGCGCATGCGTAAAGTAATTTGTGAGTCTCACAGTTTCCCACATGGGCGTCTAAGATTTTAGTGGTTTAGTTTTTACGCATGCGAATTGATACAATTGTTTTTATTGTGCTTCTACCGTGAGAATGATAAGTTATTAAAATAAATGTATGTTCCCATATTCTTTAATATTATATCACTGATTCAATCAACTTTGTTAATTAAAGAACACTTCCTTTCGGAAAATAAATATACTGAGATAAATACGATTTATTTTTCTGCGAGCTTCTAAAGCTAATGTTGACTTAATGTTTATGCTAGCAAAGGCTGGCTTAGATTTTACGAAATGAGAAAGCTGAACCTAGTTCTAACAGGGTAGGTTTCTATGTGCGCGGTTTAGTCTAAACTTTACTGAATATTTTTACATAATTTCGCCTGTTGTTTTTCCAACAAAGTTGATTAGATCAGTCAGTCATTATTTTATGTCTGCATCATACATTCACAGCCTACAGGAATCAGTTTGTCGAAAGTCACCCATTTGCTGCAATCGGCACCCTTTGGTTTCTTTTGGAAGTATACTCGTCTGTATTGAGTTACACAGTCCATAATATTCATGCAAGATTGTCTTTTGTAGTTCTTCTTCCATGTTGTGCCTGTGCATTTTTTAATGCCAATTTTTGTTGGCACGACGACGTGTTTCGGTAGATTTAGATATGTAGCAGAATTTTTTTCTTCTATTGTTAGGGCGCAAGGGTTGTAATGTGTAGCACTTGAACGTTGAACCACTGAGCTTCTTTTGTATCCAAAGTTTCTAGCAGAATAAGATAAGAAAATAACTATTTAGAATTATGTTATCAATTTTGTAAGATAAGAAAAGAAACATTCAGAATTATGTTATCAATTTTGTAAAATAATTTTATAAGACAAGAAATGAAACATTAAAAAAATATTAAAAAATTATTTTATTAATTTTGTTTCTACCACGTTTTAATTTTAAAAAGCCAAGAATTGTTTTCAAAGCAAGAAAGCATTTTCAAGGTTACTACAAACATGAGAAAATATAATATTCCTTCCTCAGAAACCCATTGTTTGAATTTGGTGACATCTAAAATTCTTTGTGATTTGAAATTTCTGAATCAAGATATTCATTCTTTGTCATTTCAAGGAAATCAAAATTCAAATTGTATATGTATTCAAGGTTTCAACGGCTATATATATCTTGCTACTTAATATTCTTTTCAGTAAAATCTTCACGAAGAAACTAAAAATATGACATTCAAAACTATAATTTAAGTAATGTGAATAAAAAATTCATACGATAACAATAGTTCTAGGAGACAATGAGTTTTGTGATTTTCAACAATGTAAATAAAGCAGACGACGCAATTTGACGCAAGAAAAACATAATTTTCCCTCCTTCCGCATCCTCTCACGTTCTTTAATTTGCGTCATCTTTCACTTGTACTGAAGAATTATTAAACATTACCAATGAAAGCTGGAGTTTAAAGTTGCTCTTTTAGGCTATATAATATATTATGTCAAACATTTCGAAATATAAGTTTACCATAAACATAAATTACATCTTCATTAAAATGTTATGTCAGATTAAAACAACTTCAGAATTCGCCCTATAGTGTTTCCTCATGATTTTTGTTTCAAAATATTGTTTCAATCGGACAAAACACAACGTGAATGAAGCTATATATAACATTAATTACTGGTCTCATTGATTCAAATCGATTTTGCTCCACCGGATACCAATATAAAACGATAAAGTTATTTAGTTTGAAAAACTAAAATTGCAAAGTTATTAAATCATATCCTCAAGCTGTGCATACAACTTCATGCAACAACAAAACGCTTTTATTGTTTTGTACAAAATCATTGAAAAAGTATTTTATTGTGTAAACACATTGTTGAATTGTCATAAATACAGTTTGCGTTTTATTATGGAAAGATAAATCATCAATAATTTGATTAATAAGTAGTGTGTGTTCAAAAACAGAACTTTAAATTAAATTAGTAAAAAGACGTATTTTATTTTGATAAAAAAATAGTTGAATAATCGAGGGTAGTGCTTGTGTTCAGCAGCATTTTGTTAATTTAGAAAGTTATTGTAAACCGAACAAAATACTGGATATCGAGCAAAGACTTAAAGAGATAAAAAAAACGTGCTTGACAGATGTGCAAATAAAAAATATCGAGCAGTGAGGAAGAAAATATCCTGCACAACCATCACATGGAAAACAATTTCCTGCACAAAAGAATTGCCCACCCCCCCCTCAAATATTTTAATGGTCTGTCCCTAACCAGTTTCATTTCAGTAAAATCAAATCCATAGTTCCAAAACCGTTATACCAATAAATAATTTAAGATCACTCAAAATTAAATAAAAATGAAAACATTAAAAAAATCTGCATTCAAAATTGAAAAAAGAATTTTGTCAAAGTTAGATGATAAGAAAATATTATCTAGTCGTTAAATTCATTAAATTTTCTTTACAAATTAAGAAAACAACCATTCAAAATCAAATAGACAGAAAATAATGTTAAATAATTTGAAGATAAATATTCAAAAAATGAATTATTGTTTCAAACACCAAAGTGAATAGTGTGACCATATGCAAAGTTCAATCAAGTGATCCTCATTCAAGTTGCCACAACAGAAAACGATCTAATCTATCCACTCGATGTTTCTCGATTTTAATTTCTCTTGAAAGTATCAACACTTCCTGAACGATTTGCAATGTGTTGAAAGATAATGAGTGTTGGAAGGAACTGCACATAAAAGCAATTACTTTGATGTGAAATGAACTAGTTCACTAAATAAAAGAGTGGTGGGCGACAAATTATTTTACTAATGACTCATTGTTTTGTCACCATTTACTGAAAAAATGAGTACTTCCTTGATTTTTGCCGGTTTAATTCTGTGATTAAACTTCAACGTTTGAAAGTTTTGTCAATCGTACTGCAGTTTTAAATTTACTGGTCACTGAGACACATAAACGCTTACCGCCACACCAATCAAAAGTCCGATTGCCTCACGAATGGAAACTAACCAATCATGATTCATCATGACTGAGTTCGTACAAACGTCGGTATGACTAGGGATCATGAGCGGGCGGGTTTGGGCGGTGCACGGTGTCTATCGGAGTAGTTTTGATTGACGGGTGCAAAAATTACAATAGGCGATGTGTTTGAATTCAAAGAACGGTCAATTTCAGTATTAAGTGCAGTGAAATTGCCTAGTTTAACAGTATTTCTCGCCAGTAAAGTAATTTAGGCATTTGCAAGTATAAGGCATTTGTTACGTAATTTATTCTTTCTTTGTACTTTGACAACTTTTAAATGTTGTTATTCTATAGATGATACCCAATTATCTTAAACTTACTTGAGCAAATTCATTGGCCAATATTTTCTCACTAAATGTGTGGATTTTTTAATTTGTTTGCAAAGAAATTTGTATAATGTAGAAGGTTTTGTTTCTTCCGGTGTTGGATATGTCATCTGTTTAAATGATCTGTTAGATAAGATGCCTCTGTTTATACACCGTGTAAGCTATTTATACGCCTTATGTTTAAGGAAATTAAATCGTTTTTTTAAATTAATTGTTTTGGGCTTTCTAAAGTGCTTTTAAATACCAGTTTCGATGACTGATAAAACTGATGCTAATATTTTAATTCGAGTTCCTGATTTCATATTTTTTTGTACTATTTTGACGTACATAATTGAATATCTGTTACATGTATAAGAAAAAATTGGTAAAAGTTAGTTTAGTTTTCAGAAAAAGAGAAACATATGGCAACTGAACTGAAATGAAAAAAATGGCTAGATAGAGCAAACACATTCATGGAAGACTCGGCTGAAACAATATTTAAAGATTGCGAGGATATTCAATCGAAGGACAAATTGTAAAGTTTGAGAAAAGAAAAACATTTTTTTCGTTTTGCCTTTCTCTGTTCAGTTAATATCACTTCCTCATTTTATCTCTCTTTTCTTTTTTTCCTTTTCAAAATGATAATATAGCCTGTTATGTATATCACAATCATTACCTGTTTTCAGTGTCTTCCTTTATTGTGTTTTCCAATATATCTCTAGTTAGATGATCCAATTCATCTAGGACATTGTCGTCGCTTGTATCTATCGACCTTGATTGTAAATCGGTTGGCTGTGCGCCACAAGCGGCACAAAATAGTATCACTAGCCAAAACATCTGGAAAACCAAAGGAAAAAACGTATAACGTGAGTTTTCAGCTAGAAAAAAAGTAACTAAACGGCTTGCTTCAATGGCTTATAAAGTACATTCCGCTTAGTCCAGCTCATTGATCAAATAGTTTGGCATCTTAAAGTACCTTCAATTATTTCCTTTTTTGTGGTTGTTTGATGTAAGAGGGAAGACGTTTTAGTGCTTCTCATTTTTACCGGTGTTCAAGCATTGAGTTCAGAGTGCTATTCATCAACATCTCAACTATTAGAAAACATGGACTTTGGATAAACTAGCTCTTGAAAAATTATGTTTCTTTTTATAATTTGCCCCAAGTGTCCTGAAGTGCGATTGCGAAAAGAAACTCTACATTTGTTTTAAGTGGCAACTAATTTTGTCAATAATCGCCTGTAAAGTGGCAGGACGGTATCAAAAATAACTTAACCTCAAATATTTATCCTAGGATCTCATTTCAAATTGTTTAACTTTTTTCCCTTCTTTTTTTTAAATACTGATAGTGAAAAACATATGCTTAGCTCATGAAAATTTCACGCGATTATAGATAGATAAGTTATTAAAGAATTACCCTTATTGCCTTGCACGAGACGGTTAACTGTGTGGACAAGTCGTTCCTTTAATCGTTCTGGACGAATGTCAGAGAGGAGCAGTTTAGCAGAGGTACAAAAATTTAACAAGTTTGAAGATCGTTGAATGGTACACTTAATGCTAGCTAAGAGAGCCCCACTGCCATGTTCTTATATACGTGGTTATTGAAACACCTCGAATGTACTTGAACCTTAAGGTGAAATAGTTTTTCTATGATTTCACTTGGAACACTTACCGTGCCTGCCTACGATCTTTTGTTCGGACGCAGTTTCACAGAGCGTTAAATGCTAAACAAAGACTGGCACTGATATCTACCCCCTGGCGAAATTTTCTAGTAGAGTGATTTCTTTCTGATTGCTGTACTCTTTAACTTGTCAGCGATATAAGTAGCAAAAACATTAACGAGGCGACGCCCTTATAGCGTAAACAATCTTACTGCCATCCAAAATGAGAAATGTGAACAAAGCAGTGAAACATATAACGTTATTAAGAGTTGCAGAAGGATGATTTCGTGAAACAATCATATCGTTAACTATGATGTATAGACCTATTCAATGATGTAGAATTTTGGTTAGCGAATAATGGGAACCAATCAGATTGTTTGTTCGTAATTACGAGCGTTTCTTTTGATGAAACTAACAGTGTATAGGATTGTGTAGGAGTTGATTGTTTGTTCCGAAAGTTACAGCGTGGTCAATATCGAACACTGTGTTTCCATTTCACACCAATTTTGGACAAAACGGTTTCAGTAATTTGAAGTATCACGCATACTATTGATTAGAATAAACTGGCAGGCCCATGGAATGACTCGAACTAAAAAAAACGTTTTCTATTTATTTTTGATCAAACAGCGCAAAACAGCAAGCGGAGGCAGCCGACAACCCCACGCCAACGAGAAACTTTTAATCGACTTTGATCCCGCCGAGTCACTTTATTGATGAATATGGTCCGATTTAAACGATGTCATCGCAACGAGTCTAAATTGAATCTTATGACTTCAAATAAAGCATTGTCAATGCGATACTACAACAGTGATGCCTTGTGTCTGTTGTTTTATCACCCATGATTAATTGACTGAGGGAACTATGCTCCGAAATAGTAGTAAATATACATATTTTAAAACCTCGTAAAACCAAGTCATGGTGGTGTTTTACACCCTAAATGATTGCAGTGCAGTCGTTTCTTCAATTAACCCTAAAGGTTTAAGCTATGAATAATATTAACATTAATTATAAACAAAGCTAGGGAAAACACAACCTACGTTTTGAAAAATATTATTTCCATGAAGCATCATAACAAAAATGTATGTCTTACTATATAATACTTTCGTTTCGTGGGATCATTGTTGAAATCTTCAATTTCAAATATTCAATGCTATTCTGATAATCAGCAAGAGTGGCTATACGCCTTTATAAATATATCTTCCTAAGGCCAAATTGAAAATATAAAGTATTTATAAACTTTCTGTCCGTGAATCATATATGAAAACAATATCGATAGAATTCGGTTTAAAAATGACTTGTTTGCCGTTAAGCTGAAAGTTTAGCTCCAGGACAAGAGTGGTGCAACTTACTCATGAAAGTGTGTTTTGTTCATTCTAAAGTTAAGAGCTTGCACATGTTCGCGTTGGATTCTTTTCCATATTTGCTAAGGTTTATCTTTAATTTCCGCTAGATAATAGGATTGGCTATTTCGGTTGGAATTGTTGTACAATTTTTTTAGGCTCAATTATGTCATTTCAAATATTTTATGAATTCTCTATGTTTGTTTGCACGTTGTTGTTGTTAATAACTTCCCATAACAACTTGACCTTTTGTATATGCATTAATACCTTCTAAGCTGTTTTAACCATACTAATGATCAGTTTATGTGACTTTTCGAGTTTGTTTTCTCATCTAGGGTAGATCTTCGGTGATTTTTTTTAAGAAAGGATACAAAAATAACGCATTTTTCAACACTTGACTCATAGCACTGACAAAATTACAGAACATCTGTTCGCCATCGGTTATAAAAAGGCGTAAAAACAATGATTGATTTTGAACTACGAGTGTCGTCATCATATCTTTTATAAAGGGGGGTACCCCCTTTTTGGCTAAAATGTGCAATGGAGTTCATCCATGAAGTTCGTCCAGAGTTAGAAAATAATCAGCCAAAATCATAACCTCGTTGAAAAATATGCGAAAACTCCGCATCTTTCAGCAGTTTCAGACGAACGCTCCTGCTCCTAAAGATTGAATACCCTTTTTTAAGATTCTGTCCTGGAGTTGATTTTCAAAACTTTTCTCAGGCTCTAAAGTAAAAAAATGTCTGATGTGGGCTCAGTGTAACCGTGTCTAGAATAAAAGTCCCTTTTGATGCCTGATGCAGATCAATTTAATAGATATTCTTCCAAAAGTCAGTTTGTCAAAAATCTTGACAGTTGCTAGTTTATGAACAATGTACTGAAGTGTTTGATAGACACGAATCATGCATCTTTTTCAAAGAATGAAATGATTTCTTAATAAAATATTGAAAAAAAAAATCAAACAAACGAAGAACATTAAACGAAGAACGAGTGACATAACCTGGCATTGAATGGGAAAATCTACATTGTAAGGTGGAGCTCCAGGACGACTTGACGATATCCGAGATTGCATGTTATAATAAAGTCAATAAATTCTCTTGTAGTGTCCGATGAATGGAGTCTGGGAGCCCTCCCCCCCCCCCCCCTCCTGGAAACTCTCTGCTGCTATATACGGGAACAGAATTGTTAAGACACGACATTTACAGATGTTTAAAATTCTTGAGTTCAAAAAGTTCGTTTTATAACCACGCGCCGACTCGTGCCGACGTCTAAGACTGAATTAGCAACAATGACCTTACAGGAATCGAGCTCATAGTTGCTTTTCCTGTACATGTTTATTTCGAATTACCTTGTTTAATGCTATGGTTGAGATCAATTACGTAATGGATCGCGCATGCGCCATATCGGAACACATTGGTTTTTTTATCATACCGATCCGTTGTAATTTTAAAGTTCTGTGAGTTAGATCTAAATGTTGTATAAAAATGTAGACATACATTCATGAGTTATTCAACTATACTTCTGTTTAACCAATTACGGCATCGTGCATTTGTACAGTCCGTTATTTTTGTGAAGCGTATTTTATTTATAGTTTTGATGCTTTCTTTTTTTAACACTGCACATGTTATGTCTTCATAATTGTTTCATAACCTCAAGTTGTTTCTAAGTCTAAAAACAAATATATAGGCCTAGTTTTCTTGGACCTTTTTTGCAATATGTGTAGACTGATTAAAACTATTGTTTATTGGGCTCCTAGCTTGGAACACGACGTTTGTTACAATACTGCTATGTGTCACGAGAGAAACGGTTACCATTACCATGGCTTCTCTTCTTCACAAGTCTGAGAACGAGAGTGTGTACTGCTCAAAAGAGCTGGCGAAAGTGCATGGAGAATTTTTCATCTGAATAAGGAGTTTGTCAACTGAATTTTGTTCTAACATTCTAAGTTCAAATTCAACTTACTGCACATTTCACGAAGAATATAGATGGAAGTTGTCAACTCACATACTGTACAGGTCGGTTCCAAACCAATCATTTTACACACAAAAACTGCCTTGTATTCAAAGCTAAACAGTTATGCCCGATGATTCTTTGTTCATCTTTTATCTAACCTCGCTCTTAGTGTCTCGTAGGCTTGACGTGTCTGAGTTATTAACCTATATATGCCTTACCTTCAATAGAGTTCTGCAGATCAATATTAGCATTGCTATTCTCAAAATCACAAACGATCAAATAACACTTTTGGGACGTTTTTTTCAACTAAGACTTTTAGTGACTTACAAACGAATAAATGGGTCAAACTATCCTTGAAGTGTTGGTCGGTGATCCCTCCATCACCACAATCAAATTGAAGGAATGATGCTTAAATGTGCCGGTTGTAAAGAGGTATTTTGTAACCCAATATGGTATAGAATGTGGAAAAGAATTTGTTGCTGAATATACACAAAACAGAAGATTAATTTAATTTAAATTAATTTAAGTTAGCCATAGTTAAAAGCTCCAATAAGTTTGTTATTACAATTTTCTGTACAGAAATTCTAAAGCTTTCAAAAAATCGGTTCAATGTTAGAATTTAACAACTGATCGTGGCCAGTTTAACTCATAAAAAATGTTCTCTTGATCATAAGTCGTGGGCGATCTTGTAGCGTGTACACGTGCCTTCCTCAGCCATTGTAGCTCAATTAGATACAGATCTCGAATCCTTCAACAAAATACTAACTAGACTACAGACTTTTATTGAAACGCCCATCGAGACAATTGGAAGCTGCATGGATAGCCCTCGTCCGAGGACCGCGCCCTATATCAAAAGGTACAAATTCCCTATATAGTTTTACGTAACACTGTAGTGATGATTTCAACACCTTCTTGACTGCACATGCTTGATAAATGGAATACCGCGGAAATATCCTCATTCTTAACACGAACTTGAACTTTATGAATAGTTAGACAAATATAATTATCGTCTTTACAATCTCTGAATACCTGGTTGAACTGTTTGCTTTCTTTCATTTTCATACCATATGAGACTACACCAGAGTAATTTGATGTTAGATGTAATGGTAATGAAAATAATGGAACTTGAATTCTCAATGAACTTAACAGCACTAAGGGATTTTTAATCTATTATATATATAACTAAAATATAGAATATAGTATATCATATGCGATATAGAATGATGACGGCAAAAAAAAACAAAAAAAACAATGCGTTGAGAGAATTGTAGAATTGTTCTACTATTTCATGCGAGTTTGTATGTTATTTCATATTGTTAGACGGTACAAACAGCATGTTTATAGACAATAACAGTGCAAGTACAGCTTACCAAACGCCACGTGTTCAAAGGGATTCTAGAAAAATCCTGATCTGTGGATCAACTTGGCAGGAGCCGAAAAATACTCGAAAACGCGTGATTAGAAACGTTTTTTAATATGTCAAAACGTGTTATTTGAGATGATCTCAAGATTTCTTTAGGAGTCTGACGAGAGTCAATTCATCTCATTTCTGATTCTTCTGACTTCAAAAAGCCCAACTAGATAGGACGTGACTAGTACATGGGGCTGACCATGTTAGTTTTGAGAAGATGATTTTGTCCATGCACGCAAGAAATATTTTTTATCCTTCGTGTGCACAATTCACGCACCCATCCCCTCACAAGTCACATGGTTGGCCCTTTATAGTAGTGCTCTTCATTTTAGCACCATAATAACAGATGTCCCTTTGGTTCCGTCTTGTATATCAATAGTTTTAAGGTAATCAAAACACTATAGTTACTGTTAAACATATTATCAAATAAATAAATAACAAAGTTACAGCGTCTAATAGGATTGGCTCTTCAGCTATGTATTTTAAATCAATAAAAAGTCATTGATGACAAGAGGCTAAGTAAACTAAATTGTTGTACAAATCTTTGAACAATTTTGTTTTTGTCATATCCAGTAACCAAGGTCAAAAAAACTCGTCAGTCGACAGTCGTTACGATGAAAACAAACCACTCTTGTTAAACACGTTATACGTCGACCTTATAAAGTAATCCTCTTTACTGCTTGTATATAAATAGCTATGTAATGATTTCAAAAACTGCTGCCGACCTTGTGAGAGAGCGACGAGAATTATTGGGAGGCAGATATAACTGAATGACTAGTTTTCCTTGACAAGTAAATTACAATTGCTCGGTGACATGGTGAAAGTTTAGAAAAAAATGACAGTTTTTCTTGTCACGTTAAAGCTAGCAAGACAGCTTTTTTCCTTGACAAGGAAAGTTTGTCATTTTTTCTCCGCCTACATTTCTTTTTTTTTTCATTTTTCCATGTCGGTCACAGCTATCAATACAATGTGGTCGTGAGTGAGATAAACAACAAACGAAATATGGCATGAAATTAAGGAACGTAACATGCAAGCCAGTGACTAATTTAATATACAACAAAAAAATAATGTTCAAAGCCGGTATTGATGTTTGTCAACTCAAGGCTGACCGTTTTTCACTATTTACATCAATTTTGCACGGGCAGTTTTACGAGGAAAACTGACGTTTGGATTGTAAATGTCAAAAAAGTAATAATTATCTTCTGGTCATTCCCGTACAGTGAAGCTGTCAAGTAAAGACTGTCAAAGCATATCTGAATGCTGTCACAAGCAATAAAATTATCGAAGAAAAAATGTTGGTTGTCTTTTCAAACAGGAACTGATAATCCAACAAAATCCAACTTAAAGTGCTAACAAATATTTTGAAGCTGTCAAACTATACACGTAATTAACAAGAAAGACAGTGCTCGTCTTTCGAGATCGAAAAAACCTTTCTTACTAGTTCCTAGTAATATAACAAACCTCGACTGACCTTAAATTCTACCGGCATTAATTGCCAGCGCGATGATATGGTGATAAACACTAGCAATTTCGGTTATCACTGATAATTTTTTTTTTACAAATAAGAAACAACATTCAACATTTCAACACTGATTTCATACAAGTTCGGCTGGACGATTGATTTTGTTGACGTCGACAGATTTACTGGAAAACGGGCAGGGCCGACTCCATTAGTTTGTACAAAACGTACGTGTCAAATCTCAAAATTTTCAGATTATTTGATGTCACATGTACATAGCTTTCGTTGCTGGCGGTTTGTACTTATCGAAAAAAACCCTTCTTTTGACTGGAGCTTTTCTACCTGAGCGTTACAAAACAACCATTGAAGATATTACCGTTATGTAAATTAGACATCAGCTTGTTCCAAAACGCTTTTTCTTTAGTGAAAAAAAGAAAGCCTCACCTTTGTTTCACTAAGTGAAGTGAGCAACAGTGCTTTATGCTTGAAGTAGTCGATGTTGGGATACGGCATAAACTATTTAACTTTTATATAATATATACAAGTCCCACGGCCACGGACTTAAATTGTCTAATGATTTCGTCAATTCAAAGAAGAGCTAGCATTTTATGAGTTGCACACAACGGATGCTTAGCTCTGTTCAGCTGGCCAAAAAAAAAACAAAAGAGCGTTTCATTATAAGAAGAATCAAGCAGCCTAAATATAATTGTGTTTTGTTATCACATCCAATCAGTTTGAATTCGTGACGTGTGTAATCTCATTGAACTAATTGTCGGACGTCCTATTCGTGATATCAGTGGATCATTTATCTCGGATTCCTCTTACTTTTTTCAATTTCATCTCGTTGGACCCGATCGTTTTCGCAGGTGAAAGGCAAAATTGCAATTGTTCACTTGTCTTCACGAGATCGTTGATCAATATACTGTAATTCCTCTTTGTTTTGAGTACAGTGCCATGTAAATTATTTTTACATTCTCGTCTGATCACTATGGTTGAAATTGTTACGGTTTTGCCGAGACACTATGAAACGCATGTTGTAATAAATAAATGTGCAAGTCAATGTTGATCTAACGATCTATATAATGTATAAAATGCACAAAATTGAATTATTTGAACTACACTGATCAGATATGACGCACAATGCTTCACAACAAAAACAAGTATTTTAAACGTTTTTCTTTTCTTTTCTTTTCAATTAAGACTTATTGTATAGTTAAGTTTAAAATCAGTTGTGTTAAAATAGAACTAGATTAGTTTATATTATAAAACAGCTGACCTTTTTGCTAGCATTTGGGCTTTTTCTATTTATAACTGAAAATACATGACAAGAATTGACTAAATAAACCCGCGTAAGCAATAACAAAAATGATATTGGAATCAATACCAAATAATAATCATTGACATGACTGCACTTTACTAACTAAAGTATACTAAAGGTAAAGATGACCGTAACTGATTTACTTTTTGAGGGAAAGTTCGAAATGAATTCGAAATGCAACTAAAGAAACTACAAATTGGATCTTTTGGAATCATTAATTCCATAAATGTTAGCACATGTCATGGTATCCAAATGTCATTGTCACAACTCGGCCAGTTGTTAGTACACAGATAAATTTTCGTCGCAATCACAATTATTGCTTTCGCTTTCATTCGCATACAACGAATGCATCTTGGGAAAACATTTAAATACCATTGAGAGGTAGCAGTTAAACACCTTTTTTGAGTCTTAATTTTGATGCACAAATAGAGCACTTAGAGAGCAAAATAAAGGAAAAGAAGAAGACAAACCACATTTTGTTTAAGAGGTAGAAAAAGGACCAAGAGTTCGAATATTGAAATTCGTGCCTTGGGAGAATGCTCACAGGCCTCGGGTCTAGGATCTCAGGCTTGGGTAGCCTGCTCTTGGGATCAAACATCAGGGCTGAGATGATTAGCTTTGTATATCAGGAATCACAGACTTTTATATGGGATGAGAAATATCACGGGCTAGGAGTTAGGCGTCACAGGCGTGTGATCCAAAATCGCAGTTCGTCTGGATTGCAGACCTGGAATTTAGATCCGCAGATTAACCCATACTGCTTCTGTGCACACGTTAGTAAACCAAACGCTTTAATTTCGCGATACAATTGAGTTTTATAACAGCGTGACATTGAGATGGCTATAATAACCTTGGTCATGCTAGACGCTACATTCATACACAAGCGTTTATTTTGATTATTTTAAATCATTATGGCCATATGGTTTATAAAAGTTTTCATATAAGCCAATTGTTTACTCTAGTCAATTGTTTCCGTGGTTAATGATAACAACCGATCAATTTTGGGTATCTTGACAAAGATAAGCCTTATAATCCACATGTATATTAGCTAGAACTCCATTATTGGTACAATTCAACTTCACCTGTTGGTTCAGAATGTCACAAAATATCAGATAGTTTATGCTAATGGCACCAAGTTGTGAACGATTATTCAGACTCGATTAATTATAGATAGAGTGATTTTTGCATGAGGGTGGGAAACGGCACGGTTACAATACCGCTACGATACGGCAAATTAGAGTCGTTTTCGTACGAGTGGGAAACAGTATGTATACCGTATCGTGACCGTAGTTTTTAAGAAAACATTCGAATGTCCTGTCGTATTGTAGCGGTACGTGTATATGATTCAAAGCAAATTTCTTATACAGTGAAAAAGGTTTCAATTAAAATTCTTTTATGGAATCAAACACTGAAATTATGATATAGTTTTTGTTGTTGCTACAGTAATCACACAGTTTATGATAATAACTATAGATACCAAAAATGTGGGTACAAAGCTGAATTCGTCTGGGATAAATGGCACGACATCCTTTACTGTAGAGAAATGTGATGCTCACCCCAATAGTTTGAAATTCCTCACACCCGGGAAGAGGGGAGGGGAGACTCCGGGGAGAAACGATCGGTGATGCTCGTCGGAATTTTTCAAAAATACCGCTAAAAGATACCTAACGTTTTCCGTGGCTTCGCAAAATTTTTATCTTCAAAAGATACCAAAATTAGGAATTTCAGTGCTATTGAACCCCTAAAAGATACTAAAACTGTGAGAATTTGGCAACTTTTATATTTTAAACCCTAAAAGATACCAAATCGCAGATTTATACCCCTAAAAGACACGACGAGCATCCCCGATCGTTTACCATCGGAGTCCCCCCCCCGTGTCCTCTTATCGGATTCCAAACAGACATTTGATTGATGAGAACTTTACGGTCGCAATAGGCACACAAAGCGGTACGTTTAAGAGGTGCTTGAATGTAAAATTCTGAAGGAACCCAAACGTCTAAATCTCTTGTACGTACATTCAAATTGGATTTCAAACGGATATTTGCTGGTTGAAACCTCTACTGTCAATATAGACACGCAAAGCGACTGTTATCATTGTGCTTGTACAGTACTTACTTGAGCACATTACTCCATTCAAATCCAACCCCCTTGGACCGCGCGTGGCCGCCGTGAGAAGCATATGCTCTTTAGATTCCATCTGGTTTTATCGAATTGTGTTGACAAAATAATGACAATATAAGGATTTTGTGGAAACGAGTTCGATCTGATATAGTGTCCTATCTTTTATTGTGCATGATAATATATTCTATTGTATTGTATGATATATTATATTGTATTATATTAAAATTATGATAGTGCGCCTGATAATCGTCATCCTTGGAGTGCCCCAAGGATCCATTCTCGGAACTTAACCATAGATATTGTATATAGTTTTTAGTGTATTTTGAATTGCTGTTTTAGAGTGGCGTTTTGCATATCTTTATAGATTGTAGAGGAAAAAATTCCGCTGATTTACAAAACGAAAGCTTTCAGAGTGTTACGTTGCCGCTGGATACAACAATAATAATAATAATAATAATAATAATAATAATAATAATAATAATAATAATAATAATAATAATAATAATAATAATAATAAGTCTTTATTCGGTTATTGTAAAAAGTACATACAATAAACTTACATCTGAACATATATATAATAATAAAACTACATCTAATATTAACATAATACTAAAGCTAAATACTAAAATGCTCAATCATATTTAAAAATTAATCTGTTTATAAAGCTATTTTTAAAACGTTCTGTATTAACTTTAGGATATAAGCTACTTCAATGCATTTTGAAATTTAGAAGGACCAAACATTTTATATTTGTTACTCTGAAAATCGATTTTGTTCTTGCGTTGATAGTTACATAATCATTGATGAAACAAATGTCTAAAAAAAGCCTTCGTTACATATAAGTATTGTGGGAAAAATACGTCTTAAAAGACATACGGCTGTTGCCGCTGAACAATAAGCTCTTGACATCACTTTGCATTCTTTTCTCTAAACATGAAAATGAAAAATTTGCGAAGCCAGACCCTTTTGAAAAACGTCAGGTATCTTTTAGGGGTATTTTTGAAAAATTCCGACGAGCATCCCCGATCTTTTTTCTCCGGAGTCCCCCTCCCCGGGATATTAGCCCGATCAATTTGTGATATATAACAAATTATTGAGGAATCATGAAAATGAATGTTAATTACCATAGATACATGTACTTTTCGTCTCGTTCTACGGCTGCTTTTTTCGGCTACGTTTCTACTAGTAATGTATCAGCCATGTGATTCTGATTCACTAACCAATGATATAAATTAAAATTAATCCTGGAGTAGTAAGTAGTTGTCCAGGTAAATCTTGCATGGTTATAAGTCGGACTTAGTGTTATTGTACAATTGATGATCGCGCAAATTCATAATATGAAATCTCCTAGAGAATCTGGGTAAAGTTCTATCCTATGGATAGCTAAATGGTCTAACTGGCCTGGATGATAAATGCGAGGAAGAAAATGGGTATAGTTAAATATGCAGCACTGGTTGTAGCTACTCTTTAAGTGGCTACATCATAAAGATATCTCTATTCCTCCTATTTTGCACCAAAGTGTTTGTCCACTGAAGAATGTAGCTTAAACTGATAATATACTCATTGGAAAAAAACCTAAAAAGGTAAAAAATGAAATGAAAGGCTGTCGAAGAAATGTTACCCGTGAATGCCAAGAAATAGCGTCTGAGCGACGCCGACCGCTAGTACCATAGTGGCCTCGATATCTTCCAATAGTAAGTCCAACTGAAATGGTTCCTCACTATTTTGTGTAACTGATCAAAAATTTTAGTCATTTGTCTATTGCTATTTGTCATCTTGTGATTGGTGAACAAACCTATGATCTTAGGGTCGGATCATTTGATATTTGACAGGGGGGATTGGGGATTTATGGTCGTGCTGGATTTTAATTGTTTTTTTTTGTTTTTTTGCCATTGTCGTGCACGCTTCGTTTTTATTCTCACTGATTTTGCACAATATTTGTCTGAGGTACGTTTATCCTCCACGAAGTTTTTATATTTTTCAGTCTTTGATCAATAATTTTTAGTTGTTTTTCGCCCAACAAACAACCCCCCTCACTCCCCCATCAAAGATCAAATGGTCCATTACTGCTAGCTGATATACTCATGAATAATTCAGTAAACATCTCGTAAACAATCACTAATGGATTAATATCATAATGGACAACAATAAGGAACAAGTAGTTTCTTGGACGGGTATTCTATAGTTCATCGGCTTTTGTTAGTCAGTAGTATCTAATAATATTAGTCAATATAACGCAAGCAGCTTAATTGTAGTTTTCTGGTTAATGTCATGAATTGTTTGAGTTTTATACATTCGACATTACTCATCCCTGTTTGTTACATTCACAATCCCATATATTCACTGAAATTCCTTGGTTTGATCCCGCATCAAACATTTTTCCTCTTGATGAATATCTCAATATCTCTTACAAACTTAACTCATTTCCGGCTTTTACACATTTCTGGTACACACATTTATTGCACTATTTCGTTGATTATTCTTTTATATTTCGTGTATAGTAAAAGATTGTAATCAATAGCTATTATTAACATTATCGCCGCAGTCATTAGATCAAATAAATTTGTGTAAGTTGTAGTACGTTTCGCGATGACTTTGCGATTTCCACCTTTGTATGTATCGTTCAATTATGCATTTCTAAGCCAAGCTTTCAACAAAAATTTCTTTGTTCGTTTGCCTTGTATTGAGAGAGTCCTGAGATGGCCATGCACATTGGCCGCGAAAGTTTTGGCTTAAAAGCCGGGTTGAAATTGCAAAGTCATCAGTGCTTTTATTGAAGTATTTATTTAAGTTCCAAAAAAGGGAAATTGGGAAAGAGAAGAGGAGATGTCTAAACTCAAGATTTCACTTATTCGAGTCACAATCTATTCAAATAGCTAAAACCCTCAGTAATTTTGATTATGTTATGACCTCATCAGTTCGTTTGGTCAACTTTTGTGTGCTAGAAAACAATTTTGTTAGTAACGTACCAGACGAGAGATCAGGTACCCTTTTAAAATCAAGTAGTTCAGTTGCACTTTAGCTTATGTTTTCATCTAAATCAGTTAATTTACAGATAATGAAACTTCCATGTTGAATAATTAATTAGATACAATTTGAATTGTTTTGTGCTCGTTTGCCACATCTAAAAAGGTTGTACAATTCACACGTCACACACGTATAGAACAGCAGAAAGCAAATTTTGCAGACATCAACTTGAAAGACCCTAAAGATCCTACTAAATTAAATGCAGTTCACCACCCCTCAAAGTCCTGGAACTTTTCGATCAGCTCGGGGGGCACTCCTATATCGGAGGGCGGGGATGCTCGTTATACCTTTTAATTTAGGGTTCAAAATCAAAGATCTGGTATCTTTTAGGGTGTTCAGAGATATTCAAAAACAAGGTATCGATTTTATGAGCATTATATCCAATTGTTCGTATTTGAATTGGTACCTTTTAGGAAATAAACCATCTGTTGCCACAGCCATCTGAATAGAACTTTGACACCTTTCAGTGGTCATTTCCCAAAATTCCGACGAGCATCTCCGCCATTTTTCGATCGTAGTACCCCCCCCTCTCGCCGGGCTTTTATGGGGGTACTAAAATGCATTCTATTTTGCCCTTCATTTTGATATTTCGAACGTATCAGTTTTTCTCAAAAGGATATTTGAGATATTTTTACATGAGTACTGTAACATTAAATCCCGAATTTCCTCTTGACCAGCGTCGAGAGGAACGAAGCCTCTGGCCACTGGGGAACGAAAGAGCTTAGGCCCTGGGAACTAGTTCGTGACTTTGCATTTCTACTCGCATAGACTGCCGGGTAAAATAACTTTTTCCAAGATGGCGACCGAACTGGAAAAAGCAAAAGAGATCGAAAATACCTCTCCCGAACAAGCTATGGAGCTTCTTTCGTCCATAGGTAAGCCAAAAAGAAAATATTGATATCTTAACCTTATATTGTTCAATTAAATTTACGTTTGTAAAAGGAAATTCGTGACCTTCTGGCTTCATGTATAAATTTTGTTCAATGACATTGTAGTTTTTACCGGCTTTTTTTCTCTTCTTTACAGTGAAAAGAAACATCAGTAATAATGACGACGAGGGATTGAAAATGAAGGAACAAGCTATATTAAATCTCTCAGCTCTCCTTTCCAAAACAAACAAAGCAGAAGGTACAAAATATTATCGAAGTGAATTTGAATGATTTCAGGTCTTTTAGTGTATTGTGGCCTTGTCGTGGATTTTTTGACGAAAACTGAGTGAATATTAGCTGTCAGAGATATAAGCAGTTGAATGTAAAAATGTTGAAATATCGCATATTTTATAACATATGCTAAAATCAGAGGAAAAAGGTGATATTCTTATATTTTCCATTCAACTACTTATATCTCGCCCTATATTCACCCATTTTTTTGTCAAATTTTCAACATAATTCATATTATTGGTGTTGGTGTTGTTTTGTAATGTCATCACTCAAGTGCTCTATTGAGAATACCAATGGATGAAACAGCTAAAAAAGTTAAGCATCTATTATATATTTATAATTATTAATATATAGTAATAATTTCAAGGAAACTTGATTAATAGATGGTTTGCATCTGTAATCTAGTCTAATGTTCTCAATATTCTTGTTAAATAGAACTTGGAGGACTTATCAAGTTCATCAGACCGTTCTTACGTCAAGTGTCAAAGGCTAAAGCAGCTAAACTAGTCAGAACATTGGTGGATAGTTTTCTTGATATGGAAGCATCCACAGGAATGGAGGTAAATGTACAAAAGATGACACACATATACATATAGTTAACTTTAATAATGAGCCTGACAGTTGATTAAGTTCTACCACAGTGACTCTAAACTGTGATTCTTTTTTTATTTTCTACTCTTTTTTTACTTTGACTATCATTCAGGATGCCTTTTCAAACGAATAAAAAGTTTTGATATGTGAAATTGTGTATGATGGTAAAACACCATGCTACAGTTATTTTTCCTACTAGCATCGTACCTATCTTTTATTCAAGGAAGATTTACATGTAGCTTCCTATGCATCCATACATACAATCCAATGTCTGCTTACTCGAATGCAATTTTGTTCCAGGAAAATCATTGTATTTACCTATAAGACGAAGCCTTACTTGTACTGTAAATGACAGTGACGATCTTTCTACTCATGGTCGATTGCTGGATAGCAAAATTTCAACATTTCAAAATTCAAGGAAGTGAAATTTTGAAATTCTGAACAAAAATTTCAACAATAATGTAATGGTCAATAAAAATATTTTATTTTTGTAAATTTGCATAATTTTTGTTCAATATTTTGTGTGTGTGTGTTGCAGGTTGAGCTTTGCATGGAATGTATTGAATGGGCAAAACAGGAAAAAAGGACTTTTCTACGACAAGCCCTTGAGGTACTTTTAATTAGCAAATATCAATAATTTTTTAGTCTGTTTCTCACTTAACAAAATGTACCAGTTGTCACTTATGTTTGTCTTGAAATGCATTTTTATTATGAAACATTCAAATTATTTGTTTATTTTTTGGCTATTCTAGGCAAGATTAGTTGGCTTGTATCATGACACTAAGAAATACACTGAAGCTTTACAAATAGGTAAGTTGGTATATAAAAATCATTTGTTAAAACTTTTCATACGGTAGAAGTATGGAAAGAGTTTCAGATTATATATTATTGTGCTTCCAATGCAATGAAATCGTTAGTTTGACAGATCATCAATATTAAATAAAATACAATTCCAAAGATTCTAAGTCGAGTGAACTAAGAAATGGGTGACCATAAAAAAAAATGTCCAAGTTTCATTTATCTCTTTAATAATTTGAAGCATCTAACTAGAGATGTCTTCATTGACATAACACAAAGTGAAACTCATCCTAGGCTTATGGCATGAACATTGTATTGTATCAATGTAGTTTTGCTGTATTGAAAGCACAAACTCTGATACATTCCATTCCACTACATTTTAAAAGATTTCATAAAAAAATAAAACTTGTGTTTCTTTATTTAATGTAGGTTCTAAGTTATTAAAGGAATTAAAGAAATTGGATGACAAAGTTTTACTTGTTGAAGTACAACTACTGGAAAGTAAAGTATATCAAGAACTATCAAATATCCCTAAATCAAGGTATGTTTTACAATTGTCATGCAAATTGTATGATGATGTGTTTGTGCAAAAGCCACATATAACTTACTTACTGCATGGACCACATAAAAAATACCACCTGTATTTAACAACTGAAAATGTGCAGAATTTAATGGTCAAGTACAGATCTTAACAAGTACAATGTATTAATTATTTTTGTACTGTATATTGACAGAGCCGCTTTGACATCAGCAAGAACAACAGCCAATGGGATATACTGTCCTCCTAAACTACAAGCATCACTTGATCAACAATCAGGTAACTTTTTTACAAGTCTCTCACTTGCCACAAGACCTTTGTGAGCCCGCCATGTCAGTTATATTACATGTAAGACTATTATTTCAAAATACAAAGTCTGAGAAAATGCCAGATACCGGATGCCACATGGAAATTGCTCCAGTGAAATGTCTCGGTAACAAACCAATATATATATGCAGTGTACTATCTTATAATGGTAAATGGAAGGTCAGTGAGGCAGTTTCTTGCTAGCAGAGTCTCACGTTTATAATTCCTGACGAGAAAAAGACTCTGCCGACTCAAGCACCTTTGTTTGATATGCCGCCATCCACAACTGTGGATGAATATAGCCAGTTTCCTGTCCAGGTTGACTAGATTGACTGAAATAAGCCAATTAGCTGCCTAATTAGGTAACATCACTGCTGGACATTTGACCCCACTTTATCATGTGCATTCATGTTGCTTAGATACCAAAGAGTGTGCACAGTAAGAAAAGCAGGCTCGAGTTGGAGTCTCTTTTTTTCTTGTCAGGAATCACAAATGTGAGAGACACTGTTAGCAGGGATGTGAGGCATCCACTTTCAGTTTGCATATCAAGGCCATAATCTGATAATCCAGGAGCACGATTTTCAAAAACTTAAGTTGACCCAGATTTCAAATTATTAGAGTTTTCTTTATATCAGCCAGGGTAAATGTTTTTGTTCTAGCTTTGACTTGACTTACTTACATCAGGTGTTCTTCATGCAGAAGAGGAAGATTTTAAAACTACATATTCCTAGTTTTTACTTTTATACGTACTGTGGCTTTGACTTGTATACAATTTACATGTACATGTATGTGAATTTCTTCTGTGTAATGGTGAATATTATTTATTATGCATCAGGTATTCTTCATGCTGAAGAGAAAGATTTTAAAACTGCATATTCATACTTTTATGAAGGATTTGAGGTACAGTTGATACTGTTGTTATACATGCTAATATACAACTGGAAGCTTGTTACTGGTAGTGTGTTCAATTTAGTTAATTTTCAACCATTTTACTCCATTTGAAATAGGTTGCACTGTAAAATTTGCCACACAGTGCCTATATAGGTCATTTCACTTTACCCAGGGCATCTGGTATAGTGCGGCAAAAAATCCAAAATTATGTGGCACCTATCCATTCATTATGCGGCAATTAGGACCAATTATGCGGCAAATTATGCTATTTTATATAAATCAACATATATAATCATTTTGATTGATTAAATGTAGTTATAGTGTCAGATATAAATCCCATAAGCATATAAAATCCTTTACTCCCTCTATTATGTCCATATGCAACTATTTTTTAAGGGATAATTTAATTATTTGTTTATTTATTTCGTGGGCGCAGTTAGAGCTATAGCTGAATAAATAACAAACAATTAGATTATCCCTTATTCTTTTTAATATAATAAGCATAACTTTATTTCCTACTTCCTACAAACTACGCACGTAGCAGAGGATTGTTAGTGCATAAATACATGTTACCTATGCTTAATTATATTGAATAACTCCCTGACGAACTTTACAGAGTTAGACGAAACGTTTTGGAGAAATAAAAAAGTTTGCAATCAATTTCTGCATCAGTAGTGCTGCTCACTGGTTTATATTAAAAAATTAAAAAAAAATTGAAAATAATAATAATAATAATAATAAAAATTTCAAAATTTGAAAAGTAAAAAGAAATTAAAATTAAAAAAATACAAACAATAAAAATTAAGAAAAAAATTAAAATTTTAAAAAAGTAAAGAAAATTAAATTAAAAAAAAATAATTAAAAAAATATGTGGATTTGTCAGCATCAATGATTGGTTAGTCACTCAAATAAATAAACCAATCAAAAACGATGTTATTTAGCAATACTCGGCCCACTCTCTGCTCTGTCCTGCAAGGAATGCCTTGTACATCGATCCGCATCGTGTTTTCGTATTTGAAGTTTTCTACATTTTTATGGCTTTTTCAAGGTCAATTGCCATTCAAAAGTCGAAATAACCTCCTATTTTAGATTTAAAAAAATATTTCATCAAGGATTTATGTTTCATTCGGAAACATTTTTCTTAAATTATGCGATTTTTCTTCAGTTGTGTGATTTTTAGGAAATTATGCGATTTTATGCGATTTTGGTCTGATTGTGCGAAATCGCATCATCGCACTATACCAGATGCCCTGTTTACCACATGTTTTATAAAATATGTACTCTCGTAAATGAATAAATTATTTATTAAATTACACATTACTGTATTAAATTATATACTAATTAAATTATATGGTACTTTATCAGGGTTTTGACTCCATTGATCATCCCAAGGCTATCTCAGCACTCAAGTATATGTTGCTTTGTAAGATTATGCTGGATTGGTAAGTGTCTGAAATAACAATGTCTAACAACCTTATTACTCCGATGAAGGACTTACATGTATGTCCGAAACTTTAGTATTGCTTTCATAACATTACAATGTCAAAATTACATATTTTATGACTGCTTCTAACAATGTACGGTCAGCTTCATGAATCTGGTATTTAATGATGGTTGCGCAAAACATTTTTTTTATGTTTGTATTAACAACAATATGAGTAGTTCAAAAAGCAGCTTATAAAAGTTCATTGCTTTGATTTACAAATATTAGCGTTCTAGCATTTGAGTTGCAGAAAACAGGAAACTGCAGCAGTAGTCGTAACTCAAGGGAATCTCTGCCTCACTACTATTCTGATATAGGAAAGGCTGTGAAAAGGGCTAGACAAGATTATTATGATCAAATGCAACTGAGCAACTTCTTTTTTATTCTTTAAATTATAATATTTTCTCTTTTCTAGTCCTGATGATGTTCAATCAATCATTAGTAGAAAGTTGGCATTAAGATACTCTGGCCCTCAGGTAAGGATGTTTTTCTTCATATATTTAATACCAACATGCACACAGGGAGGGAGTGGATTTATTGATTGATTGATTGACTGATCAACCGATTTATTTATTTATTTATTTATTTATTTATTTATTTATTTATTTATTTATTTATTTATTTATTTATTTATTTATTTATTTATTTATTTATTTATTTATTTATTTATTTATTTATTTATTTATTTATTTATTTATTTATTTATTTATTTATTTATTTATTTATTTATTTATTTATTTATTTATTTATTTATTTATTTATTTATTTATTTATTTATTTATTTATTTATTTATTTATTTATTTATTTATTTATTTATTTATTTATTTATTTATTTATTTATTTATTTATTGGTTGATTTATTAATTGATAATTATTTTTTTGATTGATTGCTTAACAGTTTCATTACTTGATTGATTGATAATAATTTGATTTGTGGAATTATTGATTTATTGATGGTCTAATATTATTGACAGATTGTCTGATTGTTTATTGATGTAATCATGTTAACAAATAGTTCAATAGTGTATTTAAAACTTGTGAGTGATGTGTTAACTGGAAGTGTTTTAATTTCAGTTGATAGCTATGAAAAGCATTGCCAATGCAAGTCACAACAGGTCTTTATCAGAATTCCAAAAGGTAAATAATCCCTCTTATTTATAGTGCATTTCAAAAGTACATGAAATATTCTTTTTATAAGCATATTGCATGCCAAGACACTTTTTCCACTACCCATAGTTTCTTTTTTTGTTTTGTTATGATAATTGTTGCTCTTATTCAATATTATGTACTATATAAAAAACAAGCAGCAGTGTTTTATCAAGTATAAAAACACATCCTGCGAGTTTTTTATATGACTTCAAAAACTCCAACACTTATAAAACCAAATGTTTCAAATACAATTTTGAAAAATAAGCGAAAAAAAGTTAGAAAATTGACTAGTGGTCATTCTGATCATGAGCAGAATTTCTAATGTGTGTTGAATATGCGTCCCACATTTGAGTCTGGTCCTTGAGAGTTCAAGGGATACAAACTTTCTTGAATAACAGGTTCAATTCCTTGGACCATTTTGGTCACATGATTGAACAGAGGTTGCTTCGTACCATGCAAACTAATCTCATTACTATTCAATGAACCTTTATATAAAGACTCTAGAGTCTTTATATATAGATTCATTGAATACAAATGAGAGTATTTTATGGGTATAAAACCTTATGCATGTGACCAAAATTAGACCACGGATTGGACTAAATGCTCATGAATTATTAATGAGTTTTTGAAACTTAATATCATACTTTGTATCACCCATGTTGTTGGTTTATAGAAAAATAATTTTTTCTTGCACATTTTCACCTTGCAATGTGGTCACAGTTGGAGTCTGTTTCCATGACTGTACTGGTCAAAGAGAGCATAGATAATCAGCCAATCAGAACTTGTGTTATATCAAAGCAACTATAAATACTATAGGAAATGTACATTATTGCTTTTGTCTTTGCAGGCTCTGGACACTTACAAGAAAGAACTGACTGAAGACCCTATCATACAGGTATATAAAATACTATTAATTTTACTGTACATAATGTAATGTGTGGTCCTTATAAAGCGCATTCCTTAAACTAAAAGTCTCAATGCGCTTTACTGACCGCTATTAAGGTGCATTTTGCAATTATGAGGCTGCATCAAGTGGTGAGGAAATCAACGAACCAACATGGAATACATTTTATTTATTCTAGTTTTTTTTTTTTTTTTATTACACGAAAATTTGAATATCAATGAGTGTGGAACGTAAACCACATTGAAATAAAGTCATGTGAAAGACATTTATATTTTACAATTAGAAATGAGAAGTGCTTTGCTTCTTGGAAGATTCAAAGCAACTTATAGTATTAGCAGCTATTTCTTATTTCTTTGTAGTCTTTTTTTTCAAAAACCCATTGAGAATACAAAAGCATTAATATTTATTTAAAAAATGTTCCAAATATAAATAATAAATGTACTAGATAAAAACCTTGATCCTATAATATTTACTTGCAGCATCATTTGGATGCTTTATATGACAATCTGCTGACACAAAACTTACTGAGAATTATTGAGCCATTCAGCCGTGTCGAGGTAAGTTGCTAAATATCATTATCAATAAATAGACAATAATTTTCTACTTTAGTGGTTATTTTAGAATTGTTATTCACACTCACTACCTCTATGTGTCAAGTATCTTATATCACACCTCAATAGACTGATTCGTTTTGGAAAAGAGGGAATCCAGTCTAGAACCCCCTTCCTCCCTCTCTCTGCCTAATGGCATGAGAGAGGACACCTCAAATAATTCTGTTCAACACCAGCCACATGCCGATTTTTGCTAAGGGAGGAAAATATGTCACTCAATAATTTTAAAAGTATTATTAAATCTTAAAAAAGTAAAGTTAAAATAATATTAGGTAACTAGCAAACTAGTGTGAGCTGTGTCAGTGTTTCTAATGAAACAGTTTTAATAAAAATTCCTTCTGATTAAAGACTAATGTCTGAAACGTTAGTAAGTACACACTTTCTTCTTTTTATGGTGTAAAACTTAGTACCATAACTGTTGAATTAATATTCATTTGTTAGAAAAAACATTATTTGATTTCAGAGGTTGTGGTTGTTTTCATAGTAGATCTTGTGGATGGAGATTTTGATGAACTTATAATCAATGTAATTCTTGTCTTCAGATTGAACATGTTGCTAAGCTTATCAGTCTACCACAGGTGGGTTGATAGAAATATATTTTTTTATGAGTTGTTATAAACAGCATTCTTCCATTTTACATTTTTGTAATCTGTTGGTAAATCTGGTAGATCTGTAAATTAAAAAATCAAAATCGATATGAATATTTTTAAAGTTAGCCAATCAGAATGCATTACTTTACCTGTACTTATAATGCATTTTAATTCACTAAGTTCTTGGATATTCTTGTCATAGAGCATTTGTATGGTACATAACATTTAAATGGTGTATTTAACATGGCCACTATCATAGTCCTGTTCTCATGCCCTAATAACATAGGGAGTTTTTAAAAACACAAGAAAACATTTTTGATTCCCAAAATCAGTTTATTTTGGATCATCATTGGACAAGTGCTACAAAATCCAACATTGGGTTCAAATTTGGGATTCCCAGAATGGGTTCACTTTGGATTATCCTTGGGAAAATGCTACAAAATCCAAAATAAACCCATTTTGGGAATCACATTTTTTTTCCTGTGAAAGAACCCTAACAGCACAAGGGTAAACCAACAAGGTCAAGTTTGCATGCTCAAACCTCAGATGAAGGCTTGTCAAACACTAGATATGGTGATTTATTAAAAGTACTATCAGAATGCTGCATATATTCACTACATGCGTTGTTCATACATTTTCTGTCTCGTTTCTTGCCTTTGGCTTTGCTTAAACTCCCTAACACCACTTGGACTCTAACAACTAGAATGTCTCTTTTTAAACTCTGAAATGGACGCTGCTTATCAACATTCTTGCCTGTCTATGTAGCACATTTGAGGGCTAACAACTATAGATTAGTATGTAACAATTTATTGCTCAATTCACTGAAATTGTTTATTCCTTTCAGAATGTGGTAGAGAAAAAACTTTCTCAAATGATCTTAGACAAGAAACTTCATGGTATGTACATTGTAGATGATTTACAATATTGCTGTGATGGTTGTCCAGGATTATGATGATGATGATGATATTGACAATGCTGCTACTTATGATTTTAAAGAATGTCTAATGATGATGACAATGGTAATTGTGATGAAACTGATGATGATGATGATGACAGTGATGCTGATAGTGATCAGTGATAATGATGATGGTAATTGTGATGAATCTTGATATTTCTGTTGATTATGATGATGGAGATGATAATGTTGATGCTGACAGTGACCAGTGAATATTATGATGATGGTGATGATGAAGATGATTACATTGCAGGTAATGATTGGAAAATGTTGGCATAATGATAGCTGATAGTGGTGGTTGTAGTGAGT
The DNA here is from genome assembly GCA_918843875.1 of Diadumene lineata. NCBI lineage: Eukaryota > Metazoa > Cnidaria > Anthozoa > Actiniaria > Diadumenidae > Diadumene > Diadumene lineata. The sequence continues at coordinate 19,768,778 of OU974069.1, read as the reverse complement.
GCTGAGAAATTGAATGATGATAATATATTTAATTCTCTTTGTATCAGGTATTCTTGACCAAGGTTCTGGTGTCCTTGTGGTATTCGATGATGCCCCTCCAGACAAGACCTATAAACATACAGAGGATCTTGTTCATCAGATGGGAATTGTTGTTGATGCTTTGTACAACAAGGCAAAGAAGTTGTCATAAACGCATGTCAACCCACACTAAAGGAAAGTTAAATGGTACTCTACTTTGCAAAATCTGGGAAGCTCTGTTATGTATTTGGGGTGTTTGTTAAGAACATCGTCAAAGCCAAATGTCATGTACTGCTTACAAATCTCTAGCCTGATTGATTAGATGGAGATATCCAACCTACTTCTAAATACCTGCTTATGGATGTTCAGTACATGGACTGCAAGCTACTGCAAGGTGTTTTGTTTTTAGTATGTTAGTGTTCATAGCTACAAAAAAAGATTAAATAAGTGCAAACAAAATACTGGATAGCAGAGCATACCCTACATTAAACACATGTACATTGGAATAAATGAGAATGATGATATACATGTTGTGGGTACATGAGAATTATTGGCATTTGTTCCTAGCGCCCGTGTGACAAATACGATATAATAATATGTGTGAAATGAATCCTGACTTCAAGTTGTATTTGTATCTGTAACAAAACTTGTAAGTTTTTCAAAATAAGGGAATATTCTGGTTTTAGTACTGCTTTTATGTTAACTGTGAATTCCGTTTTTTTCTTTCGGTATGAGTAATAAACAGTATGATGTTATTGGCTAATTTGTTTATATAATTATGTGGTACTGGTATTTTTAGTACATGTTTTTTGGACTGCATTTTTGTTCCATTTTTCTCCAACAAGAGGCACGCAGGGACAGTGAAAGAGCTTTTGCGCTGTGTGGTTTGATAGATCAAGCCGACGTATACATACAGTTGCATGGAAACAACTTCAGAACAGACTGATAGTTTTCCTTGATCAGATGAACATTTACAAACGACACAGATCAATTTTCACAGCATCCACGCTTATTTATTTCATCTATAAATTCGTTGATATAGTTATCGAAACACGTTTACTACTCGATGAATAGGTTGTCTTTAATTTATAATACGGTGCACCATATTTACTCCACTATCACCAACACCAAACCAACACTTGTCTGAAGGACCGTATTTGTTGTAGGTGTCTACAGCAGAAGGACCACTCCAACATTCACCATAGAACTGGATCCCAAAATATTCATAGCTGTACAAAAAGCAAAAAAGCATTGGTATGTTTTAATGTCCGTTCATGTCTGGTGATTCATTTGAATCAATTACTTTATGTACTATATAAAAGACGAGCAGCAGTGTTTTAGTAAGTATAACAACTCACGCAGCGAGAGGTTTTATACTTGATAAAACACGTCCTGCGAGTTTTTTATAGGACTTAAAAATTCCAACACTTGTAAAACCAAATATTTCAAATACAATTTTTAAAAATAAGCAAAAAAATTGAAGGTTAGAAAATTGACTGGTGGTCATTCTGATCATGCGCAGAATTTGTGTTCGATATGCGTAACACATCTGACTCTGGTTCTGGAGAGTTCAATTGAAACCAAGTTTCTTAACTAGCAGGTTCAATTTCTTGGCCCATTTTGGTCACACTTTTTCTCATTAGTGTGTCTTTATACAAAACATCTAATGCAAATGAGAATGCTTTATGGGGTATAAAACCTCATGCATGTAACCATGTGACCACGGATTGGACTAGATGCTCGGAAATTATTAATGAACTTTTTTAATGCTAAATTAAAAAAAAAAAAAAAACACACATTAAAATATAATGAGGTAGAGAATGTAAAATGCGTGTCCATTCAGAACGATCGACATAGGGAAAAGCCCTTAACAAAAAATTAAACTGTTCCCAGTCAAGATTGTATTCATTCGAAGCAATGGTTGAAAACCATAAATATCGCAATTCTAACTATTATAGTTTTGTTCCAAGTTGCAAGTTTTGGTGATTCATTGGTAAATTTGGGTTATTCAAATATATGTAGCGTCCAATCCTACCCCTTCTTCTTTGCTAACTTGGCACATTTGTCCACTACAGATTTTTTGAGATCATGCCAGTCAATGACCGGTCTGAAGTTCTCAAGCAATTCAGGAAGTGCTCTATCGTTGCCGTTGTCATTGAAGCATCCTACTTCCTTGGAAATATCTGTAAAATATATATATATATATATATATATATAAATATATATAGATGTTGAATATTGCTATTTGTTAACCCCCCATAGTATGTAACGAGGACCATAACGGGTTACTATAACATTTTAAAATCTTTTTAAGCCATTTCTACGCATGCTGCACACCGTCTATTGGATTGCTTGGTTATTTAGCGCTGCACCCGTGGGGGGAGGGGAACTCCGGTGATAAACGATCAGGGATGCTCGTTGTATCTTTTGGGGGGTGAAAATCAGCGATTTGGTCTCTTTTAGGGTAAATATGAAATTTGCCAATTCATTTTTTAGATGTGAAAAATTTGCAAAGCCACGCCCTTTTGAAAAACGTCCGTTATCTTTTAGGGGTATTTTTGAAACATTCCGACGAGCATCACCGATCGTTTATCCACGGAGTCCCCAAACCGGGGCGCTGCAAGTGAAGAATGATTGCCCCTTCCATACAAGAGATTGCATGCATGTCTGCTATGGTATGAAAGGATACTAAAGGTTTATTTGAAAGTAAAATAAAGAGATGCACTTGTTGATTTACCTTCTGGTGCTTGTGGCTCTAATAAAAAGAAGAAAAAATAAAATAAATATTAGCAATGTGGTGTTACGACCACCTCACCACAATGTGACAATTTGGCATTTTGATTCCCATTTGAAGCTTATTTTTGCTTATTAAATCTTATCCTTAACAAGTAATGAGAGTACATATTAAAGGGCCCCAGCTTGTACTATTTAATAGATAATCACTTCGTCACACAGCATTCGTGGATATAATGCAGGCAGCTGAGGACGCAGCCCGAAGCTGCCTGCATTATACCCACGAATGCTGTGTGACGAAGTGATTATCTAGTATAATTATTGTTCTTTTCGTTGTCTTATTCGTTTTCGTTATATTGACTGCTAGGGAACGCGCTGCATTATTAAAAATAATGCTTTTAGCTAGAAGCATTATTTTTGATAATGCAGTTTGCTGTTTGTTGAAGTGTGACCTATGCATTCGTTGGGATAATGCTGAGTAAAAACAATGGGTTGTGATGAGAACAGTGATTATAAATTAAAAAGGCACATTGGAAAATGTTTGCCTCGTAAATCGGACTAAACTAAATTATATTATTCCAGCCAAAAATTAATCCAATTTTATTTTTAACTATGGGTAGAAATATCACTGTCATAAATAATGCACCAGTTGACAACAAACCGTGCCATTTAGTTTTTTCTCTTCGCTCCATAGATTAAAAGGTCAATATTCATCTTTTTGACTGTCCAAAATGCCATTCTAAATTCTGCCATGACTTATACCCATCATTCCTAGTGGTCTTGGAACGACAAATTGCCTTTTGGTGATGACGTTTTTTGAAATAGCTATATACAATATGAGCGGGCGATCTCTATGACAATTTAAAACAGCGAGTTGTTTTAAATCTCATACAGATCGGACGTGAATATCATTAATTACTTATCAAATGCTTTGTTAATGCTGGTATTTTAGATTTAAAATTTGTTTCGACCGAGCTATTTCAAGCTCAAACGGTATCGGAAAATCAAGACGAATTCTATATCAGGATTTACAGATGCACTGTTGCCGTCTAGATCATGCATTATTAATGAATTTTACGTCACCGTTTCAGAGTAAGTTATGAAGCAGAACTAAGTTCACACGATATGGTTATATACATACCCGGGGGGGGATGCTCGTCGGAATTTTTCAAAAATACACCTAAAAGATACCTAACGTTTTTCAAAAGGGCGTGGCTTCACAAGTTTTTCTTTCTTAAACGATACCAAAATTATGAGTTTCAGTGGCTTTCAACCCCTAAAAGATACCAAAAAGTTAGAATTTGGCAAATTTCATATTTTTAACCCTAAAAGATACCAAATCGATTTTTACCCTTAAAAGATACGACGAGCGTCCCCGATCGTTTACCCTCGGAGTCCCCCCCTCCCTGGGTATACATACCTGATTCGCAGTGTTTTCCAGTGTATTCCTCCAGACATTGACAATGATAACCACCAGGGGAATTCACACACTTGCCACCATTTTGACATGGGTTTATCCTGCACTCATCGATGTCTGAAAATTTCAAATTCACACGAATTATATTTTGTACTCTATAAATTTAGTGGGCTTTAGTTCTATTCTTTTAGGAAATATATATTTGTGTGAATTAATCGTAACAAACAATCACGGCAATAATAAATATATTCTAACTAAGAGAAATGTATCAATTAACCAAAAAACGTATTGTTTAATTATGAGAAAGCTTTACCTTGTTCACAGTTCTTTCCTTGATACCCTTGAGCACATTCGCAGCTATAACTTCCTTGACTGTTGCTACATTTGCCTCCATTTTGACAGGGAGATTTCTGGCACTCGTCAACATCTAAGTACAAAAAAGGCAATTAAAAGTTCAATAAAAACTACTGGGAAGAAAAGGAGAAACGATGTAAGAGAAGACACGAAGATAAGATATTTCGTTACCTTGTTCACAGTGTTTTCCAGTGAATCCCGAAGGACATTGACAGCTATATGCACCATTGCTGTTAACACATTTACCGCCATTTTTACATGGGCTCTTCAGACACTCGTTTACATCTGCGAGAAGACAATAAAATTTATATAACAAAATAACGAAGACGGCTTTTGATTTTACTGTCTCGACGTTCGTACGTTTATGTTAAAGTCATAATTGATATCGATCTTTCTTTATTACGACACAAGAAACAAAGGAAACCACAAGGAAGAAACAGGAAGGAAGAAAGGCACATAAAGGAAGACAATTTGTATCTCTTTTCACAAGAAAAACTGAAACGGGAAGGAAGTCAATCAAGGCAAAAAAGATTTCGTTACCTTGTTCACAGTGTTTTCCAGTGAATCCAGAAGGACATTGACAGCTATATGCACCATTACTGTTAACACATTTACCGCCATTTTTACATGGGCTCTTCAGACACTCGTTTACATCTGCGAGAAGACAATAAAATTTATATATCAAAATAACCAAGACGGCTTTTGATTTTACTGTCTCGACGTTCGTACGTTTATGTTAAAGTCATAATTGATATCGATCTTTCTTTATTACGACACAAGAAACAAAGGAAACCACAAGGAAGAAACAGGAAGGAAGAAAGGCACATAAAGGAAGACAATTTGTATCTCTTTTCACAAGAAAAACTGAAACGGGAAGGAAGTCAATCAAGGCAAAAAAGATTTCGTTACCTTGTTCACAGTGTTTTCCAGTGAATCCTGAAGGACATTGACAGCTATATGCACCATTACTGTTGACACATTTACCGCCATTTTTGCAGGGAGATTTCTGACACTCGTCAACGTCTAAAAATATCCATAAATAACTTGGAAACTACTAACAAATTGAACAATCTAACCCCCATCTTCCTCCATCCCCCCACCCACCCCCTCAAAAAAAGAGCAAAAACTTGTTCGAAACAAGATGCAGTTTACGCTGGTAGTTGGTTGCTGTTACTACTTAATATAACGATTATTACAGAGGGATGTAAATTACTAACTATATCAATAGAAAAAATTAATTGTTACCTTGTTCACAATGTTTTCCAGTGAATCCCGAAGGACATTGACAGCTATATGCACCATTACTGTTGACGCATTTACCGCCATTTTTACATGGGCTCTTCAGGCACTCGTTTACATCTGCAACAGTAAAGCAGCGTTTTGAAAAGGCATATCACAACTCAAGAAATACATGCAGAATTAATTTCTCTGTATTTAGCCATAGGCTTTGTATGGATTGACTGAATTCATATCTGAATCTGTTTTAATCGCATGTACAGGAAACTACAAGGAAACGAAGACGTACAGTTTTTGATTTTTCTTGCAAGAAAAATAGAACCAGAAGAAGAAAGGACACCAAGGATGAGAAAGGCTTCGTTACCTTGTTCACAGTGTTTTCCAGTGAATCCAGAAGGACATTGACAGCTATATGCACCATTACTGTTGACACATTTACCGCCATTTTTACATGGGCTCTTCAGACACTCGTTCACATCTGCGAAGACAGTAAAATTCACATCACAAAATAACTATAAGACACGGCTGTTAATTTTACCTAGTCTTGCCGTTCGTTTAGTTTTGAGTCAGAATTGATATCGATATTTCTTTGTTGCGGTACAAAAAAAAAAAAAAAAAAAAAAAAAAAAAAAAAAAAAAAAAAAAAAACTACAACGAACAAACAATAAGGGACAAAGGCATACAAAGGAAGACCACAATAAAAAATGAATTGGGAAGGAAAACAAGAAAAAGAAGATTTCGTTACCTTGTTCGCAGTGTTTTCCAGTGAATCCCGAAGGACATTGACAGCTATATGCACCATTACTGTTGACGCATTTACCGCCATTTTTACATGGGCTCTTCAGGCACTCGTTTACATCTGCAACAGTAAAACAGCGTTTTGAAAAGGCATATCTCAAATCAAGAAATACATGCTGTATTAATTTCTCTGTATTTAGTCATAAGATTGGTATTGATCGACTTAATTCATATCTGAATTTGTTTCAATTTCCTTTAATTGCGACACACACATGAAACATCAGGTAAACCAAAACGTAGTTTGTCTGCCTTGCAAGAGAAATAGAAGTGGAGGAAGGAAGGACACCAAAGATGAATATTTCGTTACCTTGTTCGCAGTGTTTTCCAGTGAATCCCGAAGGACATTGACAGCTATATGCGCCATTACTGTTGACGCATTTACCGCCATTTTTACATGGGCTCTTCAGACACTCGTTCACATCTGCGAAAATGTATATAACAAAATAACCAAGACGGCTTTTGATTTTACTATCTCGCCATCTTTAAGGTTCGAGCCATAATTGATATCAATATTTCTTTGTGGCGAAACAAGAAGTAAAGGAAACTATAACTAAGAGACAGGAAATAAGAAAGGATTACAAAGGAAGACCATTTGTCTTTTCTTGTTTACAAAGAAAACAGAGAAGGAAAGGATTGTAATGTAACTAAGATAACAAAGGTTTCGTTACCTTGTTCACAGTGTTTTCCAGTGAATCCAGAAGGACATTGACAGCTATATGCACCATTGCTGTTGACACATTTACCGCCATTTTTACATGGGCTCTTCAGACATTCGTTCACGTCTGAAGTTTCAAAAAAGTATACATTTATAAACATCGTGACTCGTTCATGAATGTTTCTCAAAAGAACAGATTACCTTGTTCGCAGTTCTTGCCCGTAAAACCTGCTGGACATTGACACACGTATCCCGCGTTATTGCCGACACATTTCCCGCCGTTCTTACATGGGTTCTTTGCACAGTGGTTCACTAGAATTTAAATGAATGAATAAAAATTAAGAGGAAATCTCTGTAGTGACACCAATGGCAAGCTTAAGACTTTTTGAAGTGAATTTGAAAATGTCAAATATAAAAAATTACTTCAGCTCCGATCATATCTAAATTACAAATGTTTAATTTTATTGCAATTCTTGTAAACAAAGCTTATTATTAAAACAAAATGCATACCTTTTCCAGAACCGCAATAACGCAGCCAGCAAACAGGCGATTTATCCAGTTCGTACACGTAGAATCCTCCACAATTACGCACACGAATATTGTTGTGCCAGTTACAACACTTTCCAGACCAATGATAACATACTTTACGAGTGACAATTCCCTGTGCTTGTGTAGGATGTGATCCTTCCATCCATCCAGGGGCATGGGTTCCACAGTGGTGGATAGCAGGACATTTGTTGGCTATGGCTTCTCCTGCCTCACCAGAGAAACGGTACCATCCTTTGCTGAGATCGTTTTTGTCACATTTTAACAGGTTACCTCTGTGTACACTCATTGATCGATCACGAGTATTCAAGGTTTTGTAGTTCTTACATTCTAGAAAAAATAAAAAAATAAAATCATTTTGACCTGACGAACTACTAAAAGTGTTTGTCAGCGGACTATACCATAAATAATTCTCACATGCTTTCGTGTATGTCAATTTGAAGTTTACTTCTCATCATTCTTGAAGCAATCATGAATGCTTATTAGTCCTAACTACTTAATTATTCCGTTATTAACCAAATCTTATTATTACAACTGAACAAAATAAGATTTAATATAAACTGAACCTACCCCCCATCAATCAAATCGCTAATTAGGGTTTAGTCAATTTAGGCTATAGGGTACATAGAGTAACCTTACTTTGCGTGACATCATCTTTCAAGAATTTTGATGTTTAACTTAATAGTTATTTTGTGCGATACTTTTAAAATATTTATGATTACGATATTGCATATCATTTTCTACTTACCAAGATTTGGCACAGCTGTTGAGAATAAATAGAACGTACCCAGATTAGTTTATAACAAGAATTGTATTTCTATGGTATCTGTCGGTTTTATGTCTAGCTAGCGCTTTAAGTACTTATTTTATATGTCTTTGTCATTTGAAAAGTGTAAAATAGTTGACACCAAACAAGGCCAGATTGCAAAATTGCCCGGCCGTGTGGCAAAGTACACTAATTATAAGTTGTTATAAACAACCAATTTCACAAATTTACTAGTTTCCAGGCATACATATATACATTTATAAATGCACTTACATAATGAGATGTATAACAACAAATGACATAAATGCAGAGTGAAAGGTTTCAAAACGTTTCGTAATACGATTTGATTCAAACTAAGGCACACTACCAGTTGTTTAGGGAAATGTTTCTACATTAAATGATGGTTTTACTTTACATGTCCCATGCATGTCGTATATAAATGTGTGTGTGTACATGTCTAACAGTGCTACGTTGTGAGGCTGGCCATACAGACCTCATCGGCTGACGCCGTTGCCTTGGACGTTACTATCCAATTCCAAAACTTAAAACTGAGGTTTATTTCAAACGATTCAAGTATGACAACATCCTCATGCCAATGTGTTGAAAATAAATGCATCATCGGATCAGAAGCTTACCTTGTTCGCAGTTCTTTCCTGTAAATTGAGCTGAACACTGGCAGGTATAGCCTGCGTTGTTACTGACACATTTTCCGCCATTCTTACAAGGGTTCTTGGCACAATGGTCGACTAAAATTCAATTGCATATACCACAATATGAATACCAAGAAAGCATACGGCAACATTAATGGCTACTTATTACTATTCAGAACATGGTATAAAAGGTATCCTGAGCTGAGTATAGTACTGCATACCTTTTCCAGCACCACAATAACGCAGCCAGCAAACAGGAGATTTATCCAGTTCGTACACGTAGAATCCTCCACAATTGCGCACACGAATATTGTTGTGCCAGTTACAACACTTTCCAGACCAATGATAACATACTTTACGAGTGACAATTCCCTGTGCTTGTGTAGGATGTGATCCTTCCATCCATCCAGGGGCATGGGTTCCACAGTGGTGGATAGCAGGACATTTGTTGGCTATGGCTTCTCCTGCCTCACCAGAGAAACGGTACCATCCTTTGCTGAGATCGTTTTTGTCACACTTTAACATGTTACCTCTGTGTACACCCATTGATCGATCACGAGTATTCAAAGTTTTGTAGTTCCTACATTCTAGAAAAAAATAAAAAATCATTTTGACCTGACGAACTACTAAAAATGTTTTTCAGTGGACTATACCATAAATAATTCTCACATGCTTTCGTGTATGTAAATTTGAAGTTTACTTCTCATCATTCTTGAAGCAATCATGAATGCTTATTAGTCTTAACCTTTTTAATTATTCCGTTATTAACCAAATCTTATTATTACAACTGAACAAAATAAGATTTAATATACCCCCCCCCCCTCCCATCAATCAAATCGCTAATTAGGGTTTAGTCAATTTAGGCTATAGGGTACATAGAGTAACCTTACATTGTGTGACTTCATCTTTCATGAATTTTGATGTTTAACTTAATGGTTATTTTAATTTGTGCGATACTTTTAAAACATTTATGATTGTGATATTGCAATTCATTTTCTACTTACCAAGATTTCGCACAGCTGTTGAGAATAAATAGAAACCAGATTAGTTTATAACAAGAATTGTATTTCTATAGTATCTGTCGGTTTTATGTCTAGCTAGCGCTTCAAGTACTTATTTTATATGTCCTTGTCATTTGAAAAAGTGTAAAATGGTTGACACCAAACAAGGCCAGATTGCAAAATTGCACGTCCGTGTGGCAAAGTACACTATTTATAAGTTGTTATAAACAACCAATTTCACAAATTTACTAGTTTCCAGGCATACATATATACCCTTATAAATGCACTTACATAATGAGATGTATAACAAAAAATGACATAAATGCAGAGTGAAAGGTTTCAAAACGTTTCGCAATACGATTTGATTCAAACTAAGGCACACTACCAGTTGTTTAGGAAAATGTTTCTACATTGAATGATGGTTTTACTTTACATGTCCCATGCATGTCGTATATACATGTGTGTGTGTAGATGTCTAACAGTGCTACGTTGTGAGGCTGGCCATATAGACCTCATCGGCTGACGCCGTTGCCTTGGACGTTACTATCCAATTCCAAAACTTAAAACTGAGGTTTATTTCAAACGATTCAAGTATGACAACATCCTCATGCCAATGTGTTGAAAATGAATGCATCATCGGATCAGAAGCTTACCTTGTTCGCAGTTCTTTCCTGTAAATTGAGCTGAACACTGGCAGGTATAGCCCGCGTTGTTACTAACACATTTTCCGCCATTCTTACAAGGGTTCTTGTCACAATGGTTGACTAAAATGCAATTGCAAATACCAAAATATGAATACCAAGAAAGCATACGGCAACAATAATGGCTACTACTTAGAACATGGTATAAAAGGTATCCTGAGCTGAGTATAGTACTGCATACCTTTTCCAGCACCACAATAACGCAGCCAGCAAACAGGAGATTTATCCAGTTCGTACACGTAGAATCCTCCACAATTACGCACACGAATATTGTTGTGCCAGTTACAACACTTTCCAGACCAATGATAACATACTTTACGAGTGACAATTCCCTGTGCTTGTGTAGGATGTGATCCTTCCATCCATCCAGGGGCATGGGTTCCACAGTGGTGGATAGCAGGACATTTGTTGGCTATGGCTTCTCCTGCCTCACCAGAGAAACGATACCATCCTTTGCTGAGATCGTTTTTGTCACATTTTAAGAGATTACCTCTTGGTACACCCATTGATCGATCACGGGTATTCAAGGTTTTGTAGTTCTTACATTCTAAACAAAACAACAAGCGTAAGAACCTTATCAAACAAATTTGGTAAATACTTCTTTGAACTGCGTAAGAAGTTCCCTAGACTTGATCTGAACCACTTCTTTTAAACATTCACGAAAAGAGCAATTGTATAATTCGAGCAAACAAAATCGCTTATAAACCTCAAAATCTGATTTTATTGCAATGAGAATTTTTGCACTCACCACAATAGAATGATATTGTAGAAAAACATTGTTCTACTTACCAAGTCCCTGAACAGCTGAAAGAAAGAAAAACGGAAGTAAAGTCAGTGTACACATGCTTTGCCTCGTAAGGATTGACGTTCCAAGATAATACTCATTGACATCTTCGGATGTTGTAGACAGTGTCTGTGTTAGTTGTCAGTTTCAGGAAATCCTACCTTGTTCACAGTTCTTTCCTTTGAAGGCAGCTGAACATTGACAGACATAGCCCGCGTTGTTACTGACACATTTTCCGCCATTCTTACAAGGGTTCTTGGCACAATGGTTGACTAAAATGAAAGTGAATAAAAATAGAAATTTGAATAAGAAAAACGTACACCCCATCATCATTGGAGGCAATTGAGAACATTGTATAAAAGGTTATGTTGAAAGGTTGAGTCATAAAAAGCATACCTTTTCCAGCACCACAGTAACGCAGCCAGCAAACAGGAGATTTATCCAGTTCGTACACGTAGAATCCTCCACAATTGCGCACACGAATATTGTTGTGCCAGTTACAACACTTTCCAGACCAATGATAACATACTTTACGAGTGACAATTCCCTGTGCTTGTGTAGGATGTGATCCTTCCATCCATCCAGGGGCATGGGTTCCACAGTGGTGGATAGCAGGACATTTGTTGGCTATGGCTTCTCCTGCCTCACCAGAGAAACGGTACCATCCTTTGCTGAGATCGTTTTTGTCACATTTTAACAGGTTACCTCTGTGTACACTCATTGATCGATCACGAGTATTCAAGGTTTTGTAGTTCTTACATTCTAGAAAACATTACACATAAGAAACATTTCAAAAAGAATTGATTGATGTTTCCTAGAATTGCAAAATAATTGCCTGAAAATAGGCTCAGTCATTGCTTGTAAATCATTCACGAAAGTAACAATTGTATAGCTTAAACAAGCAAACTCGTGAATTGATATATTTGAAAATGTCATTATTTTGCAGTTGAGAATTTTTGCACTAAACACAATGAAACAACATTAGAGAAGAGTATTTTTCTACTTACCAAGTCCCTGAACAGCTGAAAGAAAGAGAAATAGAAGTAAAGTCAGTACATATGTTTTGCCTCGTTAAGATTGACGTTCCAAGATAATACTCATTGACATCCTCGGATGTTGCAGACAGTGTCTGTGTTAGTTGTCAGTTTCAGGAAATCCTACCTTGTTCACAGTTCTTTCCTTTGAAGGCAGCTGAACATTGACAGACATATCCCGCGTTGTTACTGACACATTTGCCGCCATTCTTGCAAGGGTTCTTGGCACAATGGTTGACTAAAATGAAAATAAATACAAATACAAATTTGAATAAGAAAAAAACTCGGTACACCCCAACATCATTGCAGGCAATTGAGAACATTGTATAACAGGTATGATAATAGGTTGAGTAATAAAAAGCATACCTTTTCCAGCACCACAATAACGCAGAGAGCAAACAGGAGATTTATCCAGTTCGTACACGTAGAATCCTCCACAATTGCGCACACGAATATTGCTGTGCCAGTTACAACACTTTCCAGACCAATGATAACATACTTTACGAGTGACAATTCCCTGTGCTTGGGTAGGATGTGAACCTTCCATCCATCCAGGGGCATGGGTTCCACAGTGGTGGATAGCAGGACATTTGTTAGCTATGGCTTCTCCTGCCTCACCGGAGAAACGGTACCATCCTTTGCTGAGATCGTTTTTGTCACACTTTAACATGTTACCTCTTGGTACACCCATTGATCGATCACGAGTATTCAAGGTTTTGTAGTTCTTACATTCTAAACATGTACAAAACAATAAGCGTGAGAAAATATCAAACATATCTGGTAAATACTTCTTTGAACTGCAAAAGAAAATCCCTTGACTTGAGCTGAACCACTTCTTTTAAACATTCACGAAAAGAGCAATTGTATAGTCAAACAAACAAAATTGTTTATAACCCTCACAATGTGATACTATTGTAATGGGAATTTTTGCACTCACCACAATAGAATGATATTGTAGAAAAACATTGTTCTACTTACCAAGTCCCTGAACAGCTGAAAGAAAGAAAAACGGAAGTAAAGTCAGTGTACACATGCTTTGCCTCGTAAGGATTGACGTTCCAAGATAATACTCATTGACATCCTCGGATGTTGTAGACAGTGTCTGTGTTAGTTGTCAGTTTCAGGAAATCCTACCTTGTTCACAGTTCTTTCCTTTGAAGGCAGCTGAACATTGACAGACATAGCCCGCGTTGTTACTGACACATTTTCCGCCATTCTTACAAGGGTTCTTGGCACAATGGTTGACTAAAATGAAAGTGAATAAAAATAGAAATTTGAATAAGAAAAACGTACACCCCATCATCATTGGAGGCAATTGAGAACATTGTATAAAAGGTTATGTTGAAAGGTTGAGTCATAAAAAGCATACCTTTTCCAGCACCACAGTAACGCAGCCAGCAAACAGGAGATTTATCCAGTTCGTACACGTAGAATCCTCCACAATTGCGCACACGAATATTGTTGTGCCAGTTACAACACTTTCCAGACCAATGATAACATACTTTACGAGTGACAATTCCCTGTGCTTGTGTAGGATGTGATCCTTCCATCCATCCAGGGGCATGGGTTCCACAGTGGTGGATAGCAGGACATTTGTTGGCTATGGCTTCTCCTGCCTCACCAGAGAAACGGTACCATCCTTTGCTGAGATCGTTTTTGTCACATTTTAACAGGTTACCTCTGTGTACACTCATTGATCGATCACGAGTATTCAAGGTTTTGTAGTTCTTACATTCTAGAAAACATTACACATAAGAAACATTTCAAAAAGAATTGATTGATGTTTCCTAGAATTGCAAAATAATTGCCTGAAAATAGGCTCAGTCATTGCTTGTAAATCATTCACGAAAGTAACAATTGTATAGCTTAAACAAGCAAACTCGTGAATTGATATATTTGAAAATGTCATTATTTTGCAGTTGAGAATTTTTGCACTAAACACAATGAAACAACATTAGAGAAGAGTATTTTTCTACTTACCAAGTCCCTGAACAGCTGAAAGAAAGAGAAATAGAAGTAAAGTCAGTACATATGTTTTGCCTCGTTAAGATTGACGTTCCAAGATAATACTCATTGACATCCTCGGATGTTGCAGACAGTGTCTGTGTTAGTTGTCAGTTTCAGGAAATCCTACCTTGTTCACAGTTCTTTCCTTTGAAGGCAGCTGAACATTGACAGACATATCCCGCGTTGTTACTGACACATTTGCCGCCATTCTTGCAAGGGTTCTTGGCACAATGGTTGACTAAAATGAAAATAAATACAAATACAAATTTGAATAAGAAAAAAACTCGGTACACCCCAACATCATTGCAGGCAATTGAGAACATTGTATAACAGGTATGATAATAGGTTGAGTAATAAAAAGCATACCTTTTCCAGCACCACAATAACGCAGAGAGCAAACAGGAGATTTATCCAGTTCGTACACGTAGAATCCTCCACAATTGCGCACACGAATATTGTTGTGCCAGTTACAACACTTTCCAGACCAATGATAACATACTTTACGAGTGACAATTCCCTGTGCTTGGGTAGGATGTGAACCTTCCATCCATCCAGGGGCATGGGTTCCACAGTGGTGGATAGCAGGACATTTGTTAGCTATGGCTTCTCCTGCCTCACCGGAGAAACGGTACCATCCTTTGCTGAGATCGTTTTTGTCACACTTTAACATGTTACCTCTTGGTACACCCATTGATCGATCACGAGTATTCAAGGTTTTGTAGTTCTTACATTCTAAACATGTACAAAACAATAAGCGTGAGAAAATATCAAACATATCTGGTAAATACTTCTTTGAACTGCAAAAGAAAATCCCTTGACTTGAGCTGAACCACTTCTTTTAAACATTCACGAAAAGAGCAATTGTATAGTCAAACAAACAAAATTGTTTATAACCCTCACAATGTGATACTATTGTAATGGGAATTTTTGCACTCACCACAATAGAATGATATTGTAGAAAAACATTGTTCTACTTACCAAGTCCCTGAACAGCTGAAAGAAAGAAAAACGGAAGTAAAGTCAGTGTACACATGCTTTGCCTCGTAAGGATTGACGTTCCAAGATAATACTCATTGACATCCTCGGATGTTGTAGACAGTGTCTGTGTTAGTTGTCAGTTTCAGGAAATCCTACCTTGTTCACAGTTCTTTCCTTTGAAGGCAGCTGAACATTGACAGACATAGCCCGCGTTGTTACTGACACATTTTCCGCCATTCTTACAAGGGTTCTTGGCACAATGGTTGACTAAAATGAAAGTGAATAAAAATAGAAATTTGAATAAGAAAAACGTACACCCCATCATCATTGGAGGCAATTGAGAACATTGTATAAAAGGTTATGTTGAAAGGTTGAGTCATAAAAAGCATACCTTTTCCAGCACCACAGTAACGCAGCCAGCAAACAGGAGATTTATCCAGTTCGTACACGTAGAATCCTCCACAATTGCGCACACGAATATTGTTGTGCCAGTTACAACACTTTCCAGACCAATGATAACATACTTTACGAGTGACAATTCCCTGTGCTTGTGTAGGATGTGATCCTTCCATCCATCCAGGGGCATGGGTTCCACAGTGGTGGATAGCAGGACATTTGTTGGCTATGGCTTCTCCTGCCTCACCAGAGAAACGGTACCATCCTTTGCTGAGATCGTTTTTGTCACATTTTAACAGGTTACCTCTGTGTACACTCATTGATCGATCACGAGTATTCAAGGTTTTGTAGTTCTTACATTCTAGAAAACATTACACATAAGAAACATTTCAAAAAGAATTGATTGATGTTTCCTAGAATTGCAAAATAATTGCCTGAAAATAGGCTCAGTCATTGCTTGTAAATCATTCACGAAAGTAACAATTGTATAGCTTAAACAAGCAAACTCGTGAATTGATATATTTGAAAATGTCATTATTTTGCAGTTGAGAATTTTTGCACTAAACACAATGAAACAACATTAGAGAAGAGTATTTTTCTACTTACCAAGTCCCTGAACAGCTGAAAGAAAGAGAAATAGAAGTAAAGTCAGTACATATGTTTTGCCTCGTTAAGATTGACGTTCCAAGATAATACTCATTGACATCCTCGGATGTTGCAGACAGTGTCTGTGTTAGTTGTCAGTTTCAGGAAATCCTACCTTGTTCACAGTTCTTTCCTTTGAAGGCAGCTGAACATTGACAGACATATCCCGCGTTGTTACTGACACATTTGCCGCCATTCTTGCAAGGGTTCTTGGCACAATGGTTGACTAAAATGAAAATAAATACAAATACAAATTTGAATAAGAAAAAAACTCGGTACACCCCAACATCATTGCAGGCAATTGAGAACATTGTATAACAGGTATGATAATAGGTTGAGTAATAAAAAGCATACCTTTTCCAGCACCACAATAACGCAGAGAGCAAACAGGAGATTTATCCAGTTCGTACACGTAGAATCCTCCACAATTGCGCACACGAATATTGTTGTGCCAGTTACAACACTTTCCAGACCAATGATAACATACTTTACGAGTGACAATTCCCTGTGCTTGGGTAGGATGTGAACCTTCCATCCATCCAGGGGCATGGGTTCCACAGTGGTGGATAGCAGGACATTTGTTAGCTATGGCTTCTCCTGCCTCACCGGAGAAACGGTACCATCCTTTGCTGAGATCGTTTTTGTCACACTTTAACATGTTACCTCTTGGTACACCCATTGATCGATCACGAGTATTCAAGGTTTTGTAGTTCTTACATTCTAAACATGTACAAAACAATAAGCGTGAGAAAATATCAAACATATCTGGTAAATACTTCTTTGAACTGCAAAAGAAAATCCCTTGACTTGAGCTGAACCACTTCTTTTAAACATTCACGAAAAGAGCAATTGTATAGTCAAACAAACAAAATTGTTTATAACCCTCACAATGTGATACTATTGTAATGGGAATTTTTGCACTCACCACAATAGAATGATATTGTAGAAAAACATTGTTCTACTTACCAAGTCCCTGAACAGCTGAAAGAAAGAAAAACGGAAGTAAAGTCAGTGTACACATGCTTTGCCTCGTAAGGATTGACGTTCCAAGATAATACTCATTGACATCCTCGGATGTTGTAGACAGTGTCTGTGTTAGTTGTCAGTTTCAGGAAATCCTACCTTGTTCACAGTTCTTTCCTTTGAAGGCAGCTGAACATTGACAGACATAGCCCGCGTTGTTACTGACACATTTTCCGCCATTCTTACAAGGGTTCTTGGCACAATGGTTGACTAAAATGAAAGTGAATAAAAATAGAAATTTGAATAAGAAAAACGTACACCCCATCATCATTGGAGGCAATTGAGAACATTGTATAAAAGGTTATGTTGAAAGGTTGAGTCATAAAAAGCATACCTTTTCCAGCACCACAGTAACGCAGCCAGCAAACAGGAGATTTATCCAGTTCGTACACGTAGAATCCTCCACAATTGCGCACACGAATATTGTTGTGCCAGTTACAACACTTTCCAGACCAATGATAACATACTTTACGAGTGACAATTCCCTGTGCTTGTGTAGGATGTGATCCTTCCATCCATCCAGGGGCATGGGTTCCACAGTGGTGGATAGCAGGACATTTGTTGGCTATGGCTTCTCCTGCCTCACCAGAGAAACGGTACCATCCTTTGCTGAGATCGTTTTTGTCACATTTTAACAGGTTACCTCTGTGTACACTCATTGATCGATCACGAGTATTCAAGGTTTTGTAGTTCTTACATTCTAGAAAACATTACACATAAGAAACATTTCAAAAAGAATTGATTGATGTTTCCTAGAATTGCAAAATAATTGCCTGAAAATAGGCTCAGTCATTGCTTGTAAATCATTCACGAAAGTAACAATTGTATAGCTTAAACAAGCAAACTCGTGAATTGATATATTTGAAAATGTCATTATTTTGCAGTTGAGAATTTTTGCACTAAACACAATGAAACAACATTAGAGAAGAGTATTTTTCTACTTACCAAGTCCCTGAACAGCTGAAAGAAAGAGAAATAGAAGTAAAGTCAGTACATATGTTTTGCCTCGTTAAGATTGACGTTCCAAGATAATACTCATTGACATCCTCGGATGTTGCAGACAGTGTCTGTGTTAGTTGTCAGTTTCAGGAAATCCTACCTTGTTCACAGTTCTTTCCTTTGAAGGCAGCTGAACATTGACAGACATATCCCGCGTTGTTACTGACACATTTGCCGCCATTCTTGCAAGGGTTCTTGGCACAATGGTTGACTAAAATGAAAATAAATACAAATACAAATTTGAATAAGAAAAAAACTCGGTACACCCCAACATCATTGCAGGCAATTGAGAACATTGTATAACAGGTATGATAATAGGTTGAGTAATAAAAAGCATACCTTTTCCAGCACCACAATAACGCAGAGAGCAAACAGGAGATTTATCCAGTTCGTACACGTAGAATCCTCCACAATTGCGCACACGAATATTGTTGTGCCAGTTACAACACTTTCCAGACCAATGATAACATACTTTACGAGTGACAATTCCCTGTGCTTGGGTAGGATGTGAACCTTCCATCCATCCAGGGGCATGGGTTCCACAGTGGTGGATAGCAGGACATTTGTTAGCTATGGCTTCTCCTGCCTCACCGGAGAAACGGTACCATCCTTTGCTGAGATCGTTTTTGTCACACTTTAACATGTTACCTCTTGGTACACCCATTGATCGATCACGAGTATTCAAGGTTTTGTAGTTCTTACATTCTAAACATGTACAAAACAATAAGCGTGAGAAAATATCAAACATATCTGGTAAATACTTCTTTGAACTGCGTAAGAAGTTCCCTAGACTTGATCTGAACCACTTCTTTTAAACATTCACGAAAAGAGCAATTGTATAATTCGAGCAAACAAAATCGCTTATAAACCTCAAAATCTGATTTTATTGCAATGAGAATTTTTGCACTCACCACAATAGAATGATATTGTAGAAAAACATTGTTCTACTTACCAAGTCCCTGAACAGCTGAAAGAAAGAAAAACGGAAGTAAAGTCAGTGTACACATGCTTTGCCTCGTAAGGATTGACGTTCCAAGATAATACTCATTGACATCTTCGGATGTTGTAGACAGTGTCTGTGTTAGTTGTCAGTTTCAGGAAATCCTACCTTGTTCACAGTTCTTTCCTTTGAAGGCAGCTGAACATTGACAGACATAGCCCGCGTTGTTACTGACACATTTTCCGCCATTCTTACAAGGGTTCTTGGCACAATGGTTGACTAAAATGAAAGTGAATAAAAATAGAAATTTGAATAAGAAAAACGTACACCCCATCATCATTGGAGGCAATTGAGAACATTGTATAAAAGGTTATGTTGAAAGGTTGAGTCATAAAAAGCATACCTTTTCCAGCACCACAGTAACGCAGCCAGCAAACAGGAGATTTATCCAGTTCGTACACGTAGAATCCTCCACAATTGCGCACACGAATATTGTTGTGCCAGTTACAACACTTTCCAGACCAATGATAACATACTTTACGAGTGACAATTCCCTGTGCTTGTGTAGGATGTGATCCTTCCATCCATCCAGGGGCATGGGTTCCACAGTGGTGGATAGCAGGACATTTGTTGGCTATGGCTTCTCCTGCCTCACCAGAGAAACGGTACCATCCTTTGCTGAGATCGTTTTTGTCACATTTTAACAGGTTACCTCTTGGTACACTCATTGATCGATCACGAGTATTCAAAGTTTTGTAGTTTTTGCATTCTAAAAAAGATTGCACATATTTCAGATTACATAGTTGTTTGTTTTTTTCATTAAAATGCGAATGAAAAAAATATTAAAGAATACATTCTTACCATTTGAAGGGAGGTTTGGAGCTAAAAATAAAGAAAAAAGTATTTAAGATGATACAACAAATAAGAACGGTCTATGGAAATTCATGTATCGAGATCAATATTGTTACACGGTGTTGTTATTTTCTAAACTGAATAGCTAGTTTTTAAAAGCTATTTCCTGCCAATTGATTCACTTTTCTTTGTAAGATTTTTCTCCATCTCTAAGGTCTTTTATATAAGCTTTTGTTTTGTTTCTTTGATTCTTGGTTTTAGCATAAAATGCATAGCCATTTTAGGTAACTAGACAACCAATAACGTATTTATTGAACACTTTATTAAAAATATATTATCGCAATGTTTAAAATTGCTGATGTAAGAAAAATGAAACGATCAAAGGATAGACATCCACCTTAATAGTAGTCAGTGAAAGTTTGAGAAAAGTAGATTGAATTTTTGAGCATTTGAAAATTAGCAAAAACACCAAAACGAGGCCAGCCATGCGTCGGTAAGTAATTTCATATAATTTCTTATAATTTTAACCTACATAACTTTTTACTCCTTTTTTCTAGAAGAGCGAAATTTTTCATGAATGTCTGTTTATGATACCTGTTTTATTCGAGTGCAACAAAACCTGAAAAGTTTAAGTGATCTCCCTAGATGAGTTCGTTAACGAACTCTTGGAGAGAACTTTGAAAATATATATGTTTAAATAAAAAAAAAACTGAAAAAGTTAATGATTTCGGAGAAGTCAATTTTCTGCCATTATGAGAGAGTTGTATCTCATTGGATAAAATAATGTCAAGTGAAACTAGGCGTTACTACCAAAATAAGGTCGGCTAATTTTGTAGAGCATATTTCGTGAGTGTTTTAGATAAGTTAAATGTATAATGAGATGTCGCATGGATAAAGATTTGAAACTTGATGATTTGATTAATTATTCTTTATCTTTTGAATTGCTCATTTATTTAACCATTTAAATTGCTCATTTGTTTGCTATGTTATTTTCTTTTCATGTTTGTTGATATGTATTTATTTATTGACTAATCTTTTCTGTTTATTTGCTTTTTTTATCTATAGTTCAGGGGCGGATTTAGGGGTGGTGACAGGGGTGATAAGTCACCCCCCATTTTGGCCGGTTAAATATTCATTTTTTAGATCTTAGCATCAGATTTTGAGCTTTTTCGTGTTTTATTTTATTCATTACTTTATTCAAACTGTTTCTTTTTAAACGGGCATCACGGTTTTCTGCCCGTTATGTTTTCACTTCTCTTCTACTTTCCCGCCTTTTTGGGCCTCCTGTGTACTCTGATAAACACCACCTTTGCACACACTGGAAGATCCCATCGAACGATTTCGAAAGCACGATGTCCATGCAAAAGCAAAAGAAAGTTTCTTCGTTTTTTACTAAGTCTGCACGGTAAGTAAAACATGTTAAATACCGTTGAGCCGACAGTAGTAACTACTAATATTTAAGGGCCATAAATGTTATTTAATTGAGTTTTAATACATGAAATTTTGATTTAACTTACTTTGACAGGCAAGAAAGTCAACAAGACGAAGAGCCACCAGCAAAAAGAAAAACTGCTGATCCTGGTATGCTCTTTTGTGCTTTGTTTAAATCTTATTGGTCCTTATTTAAATTAATTTATAATCTTTAAATCGGTAAATCCAGTAAGCTATTTCTATGACAAATGTAGTCATTGCTTGATTCTTCCACTGAGACCAAAAAAATTATAATAATCTAAGACTTAAGTCTGATGAGAAACAACTAATCTTTATGTGAATGATTTCAAGTTCCTTTTTTTATTTCGAAAATACGATTATCATTACGAAAATCATTACGTAAGGTCGTTTTTATGTAGGCAGTTATTTACTTTACCATCAAATAAGTTATGATTGTGAAGACTGAATTAAGCTTATGTTTAACTTCTGTTGTTGAGGTTTTTTTGGTCTAGTCTCGTATAGTATGGACCCGTCCATGTTTTTTCAATTGACTAATTAACTATGATATTACACAAGTATAAATATCATGGTTTTAATTTTACTTCCAGATTGTTCTCCTGAGACTAATGATAGCACTTCTTCCTCTATCTCAAGCATTGAAAGTAAGACTATTATTATTATCATTATTGTTATTTTAGTTCTATAAATTAATTATATTTATCCAGAAACTATAAAGTTCGTTTGTGATTTTTCATAGTGCTGCCAGATGAAATTCTGGTCAAAATCCTTAGTTACACCCCACTTGATGAAATTATGAGTTCTTTCTGCCGTGTTTCAATGAGATGGTGGAGGATTTGCGACACAAATTGCCTCTGGAATATTGTCTCGATTGATGAATGGATGATTGACCATATTGATCCACTACCTATGGCAACAATCATGAAACATGCAACATCTTTCACATATTTTTCAATCAGAAATGTAGCTATACAGTATTCATCAGTGAAACTGTTCAGTAATTTAGGGAATTCCTCAAAACTTATATATCTTGATCTAAGTTGGCAGCATGAATTAAGTAACGTTGATTTTTTGAGTAATGATGCCTGTCCAAATTTAGAATACCTACTTCTTGATAATTGCAAAAGTTTGGAAGCAAATAGTGTCGTCGAAAATATAAAATATTTGAATAAACTTAAGATGCTTTCCTTGTACGGTTTATTTATTCACCCAGATCAGTTACATGATATTGCACATTTAAATATGCCAAAACTTCAGAGTTTAGGTTTGGCAGGTGCATTTTTTTCCCTTGAGAGTGTCGAAGACTTATTTGTCAATTTTCCAGCTCTCCTTTTCATGCAAGTATCTAAATATATACTAGAAAAAGAAGCTTTTAGAAGTCTAGCTTCAGATTACGATGTTAGTATAAGCTTTGTGTAAGTTATGTTAATTTACTTGCAATAAAGTTAGCAATAAGTTGGCTATTAAAATGTATACATTGTTATTTTATTTTTATTAATTTATTTTATTTTCCACTCGGTAATTTTTTACTTATTTATTTTTTCTGATCGTTAACTAAAACTAGTTTTTTTTTTTCAAATCAGCGGCTACAGAAAAGGAAGAAAGAAGTTATAACCCCACTTACACAAGTGTGTCACCCAATGATATCTGTCATGTTTTAAACAAATCTAATAGTTTAAATAACGCTGAAAAGTTTGAAATTATAAAAAAACTGCTGGAAGCCCGATCATTCTACCATTTTACATAAACAGTGTATTGGCACGAGAAAGCTATCATTCCAGTTGAAGTGGCTTGAGCAGCGCAGGTGGTTGGTTTATAGTAATGAAACAGAATTTGAAGGTGGTTGGTGTCTCATGTGTGTGTTGTTTTTGAGCGACCAAGAAAAGAAACATCTTGGATCCTTTGTAAATATCCCGTTCAGAAAATATGCCAAATCCAAAGAGTGCCTTGATAAACATGAAGCAAATGAATACCACAAGAAAAGCATGGAACGTGCTGCAATTGCTAGTGTACAAGCCGAAAATATAGGTCGACGGATCGACACTCAAATTAATCATGCCTCCATTGATAATATTGAAAAAAATAGAAGTATATTGCCCCACGTTGTTAATGCTGCCCTTTTCTGTGCCAAACAACAAATTTCTCTGCGTGGTCACAGAGATGACGGTGTTCAGTTTGATATAGATGCTGAGAAGAATGAAGGGAATTTTGTTGCATTAGTTCGTCTTATGGCTGAATGCAATCCAGATCTCAAAGACCACCTTATCAATGGACCTAAGAATGCTCGCTACACAAGTAAGAACATTCAAAACGAAATAATCAAAATAGCAGCTGATTTAGTTCGAAATGATATTCGCAAGTGCTTGGAGAAAACGCCACATTTTTCTTTAATAGCCGACGAGACTACGACTCAAGGAAGAGAAGTGCTGGCAGTTTGTCTTCGTTTTCTTGATATTAGAGATCTTTCCGAACCAAAGAAACGCGAATGTCTGTTGGATGTTCGAAATTTAGAACGCACCACTGGAGTAGCCATTTCTGCCGCCATCTTGGAATCATTAACAGACAATGCTATCGACATAAGCCAATGCCGCGGTCAAGCCTACGACACCACCGCATCGATGAGCTCAGACAAAGTTGGTGTTCAATCCGAGATTTCAAAACACGCTCCAGATGCAGGCTACCAGGGATGCTGCTTACATTCCCTAAACTTAGTAATATGCCATGCATGCAAGATCTCTCCTATACAAAACATGATGGATTCATGCCATGAACTCTTTAAATTTTTTGACAATTCGCCAAAACGGCAAAATTTTCTTAACACAGTCATTGATGCACTAGCGCCTGAAAATCGAAAGCGCAAACTTAAAGATTTATGCAAGACTCGATGGGTTGCGAGGCATGATACATTTGAAACCCTCTATTCTCTTTATGAGTTTATTGTCATTGCCCTAAATGAAATCTGTCTCCCAACTGAAGACGAGAGGTTTTATCCAGAAGGTGACAACTCATGGAACTGGGACAGGAACACAAAAACTAAAGCTAATGGCTTGAGACATACATTTGTTAACTTTGGCCATATAGTCAGTTTTATATGTGCCAAAGAGGTACTTGAACCAATGCGACCACTAGTCAAAGCTCTACAAGGAAGACTGATGGAAGTATATCTAGGTTTTAGTAGAATTGATGAAGTAGCAAGTTCCTATACTGAAATCCGTAGTGAAGTCGACACGTGGTTTCTGCGTATATATACAAACGTCCAAGCATTGGCAGATTTGGTAGGCTCAACAGAACAGTTCCCAAGAGTGACCAGCACACAAAGAAACCGAAACAACTGTCCCGCCAATACTGCAGCGGAATACTGGAAGCGAACTGTTGTTATTCCTTTCCTTGATATTGTCTGCGAGGAAATAAAGTGCCGTTTCAGCGAAGAGAAGAGATCACACTATGAGTTATGTGCTCTTGTACCTGAAGTAATCGTTGACAAGACGACAGAACAGGTCGTAAACCTAAGTCAAACTCTTTGCGCAAAATGGGGCCATCTAATGCCAATATCAGCAAGTTTCGAAAGTGAATTGATTAGATGGTTTAACTTTTGGAGAAAACAACCAAAACCAGCACTTTCCCAGAGTGTAACCTCTCTACTGAAGAATAAAGCAGATCAGATATTTTTTCCAAATGTGAGGGAGCTTCTAAAGATTCTTACGATTTTACCAATGGGAAGTACAGAAGCAGAAAGGTCTTTTTCATGTGTAAGAAGAGTGCACACGTGGCTTCGGAGCACAATGTCTACTGAAAGGCTTGGCAATTTAGCAGTTTTGGCAATGAATAGTCATGAGGTGCCCTTGAATACCGAGGAAATTTGCAAACAATTCATGATGCTACATCCACGAAGAATGTCAGCTTCCTCTCTCTTTTAGGTCAGTTATGACGATTGTAGATATTTTATCTGTTATTAGTTGTGGTCACACTTGGACTTCTTACCACGGTAAAGTGAAGCTAAGTGACCAAATTTGGTCAAATACCACGTTAACTCTGATATATACCGAGTTAAACGTCTAATTGTAACTATTTTAAAGCAGTGACAGACCACGTGACTTAGCGCCTGGCTATATTCAAAATATGTCACCCCCCTCTCAAAAATCCTAGATCCGCCCCTGATAGTTATTAATTGATTGATCAATGATTGAATAAATGATAAATAATGATTCATTGATTGTATTTAACAAAGCTCTTAATCAGAGGTCCGTCATTAGGTTAACCTAATTTTTATATTAGTTATTAGAAAACATACCTGGTCCACCATTACCACAATAACGCAGCCAGCAAACAGGAGATTTATCCAGTTCGTACACGTAGAATCCTCCACAATTGCGCACACGAATATTGTTGTGCCAGTTACAACACTTTCCAGACCAATGATAACATACTTTACGAGTGACAATTCCCTGTGCTTGTGTAGGATGTGATCCTTCCATCCATCCAGGGGCATGGGTTCCACAGTGGTGGATAGCAGGACATTTGTTGGCTATGGCTTCTCCTGCCTCACCAGAGAAACGGTACCATCCTTTGCTGAGATCGTTTTTGTCACATTTTAAGAGATTACCTCTTGGTACACCCATTGATCGATCACGGGTATTTAAGGTTCTGTAGTTGCGACATTCTGTAAATTCAAAATTTATCTATTGAGGAACTTCTTGAGATTTTCTTAGCCGGGTTCAATTTTAGAAAATGGCCGGTTACCATCCAATTATGCGATGATTTTTTTCTGTGAAGTTTGGTCTTGTTTTTTTTCCGAATTGAGACGCGGAATCAAAAACAATTTATAAAAGGGGGCTTACAAGCAAATAGTACACTGCAAGTGAAAATTAGTTAGAGACCCTATCCTACACACTGGGCTTTGCACATATCATAAGCCCCGTTGAGTCTTTTTATTGCCGCCGAGTTTTTTTAAGAACGGGACGAGGTTGGTCAGATTGACGAGGGAGGAAATAGACGAATTTTGTACTGGCTTCGAAGATAAAAAAGAAGAGGTATTCAAATTTGATAATGCTAGCTGGATATATTAATATGTTCCCCAGTCGTCTTAGTCTTAAGAATAAGGTTTTAGACTAAAAATGGTTTAATTTCTAAAATCAGCACTAGCGGTGTTCCATCTGGGGTCAGAGGATAGGTTCTCTCCGCGCATTTTCTCTTGTTAACGGAGATCGACTGACTCGAAAGTTAGTGGATTACTGAGAACCCATCAGAACCCTGTTAGATGTATTGGAGTAGTTCAAGTACCAGCTATCGTGCATGGGAAATTTACTTACCATTGGCTGAAATACATAGAACTCTGGAAACCAGAAAGAATCATTAGTCATTCGCAAAAAGAACAATTACAGGTGAGGAGACATTCAACAATAATGATTAATAATTGTGACGACTTATAAAAAAATCGTCTTAATCATAGAATATATTTACGAAGCAATCCCATGTTGAAGTAAAGAAAAGAAATAATAAAAAAATAAAATAATAAATATCATAATAGCATATTATATAAACATGATCAATTTCTATCCCTTGGGGTGCACAGCTAGAAGATTCCACTTTTGAGAAAGTATTTTCAAGATTTTTTGGTAAAGTGAGTTCTTACCTTGCAGCTGCTACCATAAATACCAAAAACAGCTTCATGTCTGTGGCTTTCGTCGAGAACACCTGAAGATAGAAACACCGATCAGCACCTTTATATTTCAATGACGTCATTTTAAAGAACGTTTCTGTACGTGAATAAGGAACTCTTCTCTTCTCCTCTCTTCTCTTCTCTTCTCTTCTCTTCTCTTCTCTTCTCTTCTCTTCTCTTCTCTTCTCTCTTTTATTTTCTGATACGAGATTTTACATGTGTGCAGTCTATTTGATTTTCGGCGAATAAAGAAATAACCGTTAATTCCAAAATCAAATCAATTGAGAATGTTTGCTTTACTAATATGCGACTTTGGCAATAGACCCAATCATCCCATCAAAGTGAAGCTGTGTAAACATATTGTTTATAAAATACCCGCCCCGGCAATATTTAGAAAACCTCTTCTTCTCCTGAAATGGATATATGTTTTGTATTTGAATATAGGGTACCTATTAAGCCCAAATCAAATTGTGCTTTGTCAGGAGATACTTGGTACGTGATTGTCGTGATTGTGTCGGGTTTTTCTTTTTGTGCTTAGAATGATTCATTGATTCATTGATTTATTGATTCCTTGATTTTCGCATTGTTCTACAATTTGTATTAATATTGGTCCTATATTTCTAAGAATTTTGTAAAGCTTTGTGTGAATCAAATTAAGACTTAGGACAGTCAAATATGGTTAAATAGGATATAAATATGGTTGTTCGAGAATTGAAATTTAAACGTAACCAATTTTCTACTTTATGTTTGGATTATAATTTTCTAGTTGTTTTCCTTTACTTCAGGTTCCATTAATTGTTACGTTTTTATTCATTTTTTGATCCTCGCTTTTTTCAATCTAAGTATGTTATTATTATTTTTATTTGTTTTCTACTTTAAAAAGTATATCAGTTTGGTATCCTTCCTGAGTTTTTCATTTTCCAAATTGCACTACTTTTTTAACATGATGCATCAGCATAATTTATGTCCCTCATTGGCACATTCAATGGTCTTGAGGCGTTTAACATTTGTTTCTCCGAGGTATCATTTGTAGTCTGGAAATGTGGCCGACATACTCCAGATGTTGGCGATTGCAAACAACCCTTATATATTCTAGGTTTGTAATCTCAAGGACGTTTGTAAGATATTCCTACTCCAATACGTTTTAGTATCTCTAGTTCACTACTTGTTTGACTAATATTTTTTTCTTGTATATCCTTTTATTTTTAATATCAATTTCTCTTTATGTTATTGTATCAAAGAAACAACGAAATTAACAATTCTGCCTTCAGGTAGTCAAAGGACCTGCTTATACTGAAGACATTTCAGCGATTTTTTTACGCCTTTGGCGGAAACGAAAACAAAAGACGTTTTCCTGATTGACCGGACAACTCCCCCTCCATGAAGGGGCCTACAAGTCAAATACAAGAACTAACCTCTGTGTTATCAAACACTATATGTTCATTTTATAGCTAAAGGCAATGTAAGAATGCACAGCTTACCTCAATCTGACCCCAACTGCCACTTTTGGTAGCTGCTTTCTCGGTAACTTGCTTTATATGTACTTTGATTTAATTACATTTTTATGCAAACTACTTAATATCAAATTAGCACACCATATAGCCCTAATTAGAGGTGATAATCAATATTCCCAATTAGAGGTACTAAAGCTCGCCGATAATTTCGAAAATATTAAGCCCATGGAAGGAAAGTTCTGTTTATTCGTAAACAGTTATTTTTGTAAACGTACTTAGTATACCGTTTCTACATGTACACGTGAGCTAGCGTATAACGCCGGCTATGTGCAATTACGTGAACGGTCGAAAATAGTGTAAACGATTAACGTGGTGGATATTGTCATCTGCCTATGTGTAAAGACTTTTTTCAAATCAATAATTAAGCGATCTTAATGTGATTTGAAAGATAGCGCAGATAATTGCTTTTCTTTCTAATAGAAGGATAATATAGTAATTGATCAAACACAATTTGTTTGAAGGAAAGAAGAAGGTGTTTTATATGGGCACCCTTGACAAAATCTCTGGATATATCGATAATGGTGGATCGGAGTAACAGTTGCTAAAGTATATTTTTGTATTCAATGTCAACGTAAAGGTTTGCATCAGTTAAGTATTTAGTTCAGTCGGAGATAATAACACTTCAAGAAGTGCTACTTTCACTGCTCTTTGGAATTTGTTACGTATTATATGGTAGGACCTCCATGTCGCTTAGGCACCGATAAATAAAGATGACCTAGTGTGGGGATGGAGAAAACAGAAAGAAAAATCGGGCAAGGATAAAAATTAAACAAAGAGGTTTCTGTACAATGGATATGAGAGTTTTTATCGGAAGCAATTTTTGAAAACTTGAAACCGTAAAATGAAGCGTGTATTACTTTTTTTAAACGCACTTCTTTTTGCCAACAAAACTGATTTGTGTACAGTAGTTTTGATTAACAATTTAAATCATTTCTTACGTCAAATAAATAAGATTAATATTATGATTAATTTTGTTTCTATAACAGTATTTACCTGTTATATTTACTTATCTAATTTAAATTAACCTAGGAAAGGGGAAAGGAAATCTAATATTACTTGGTTATTTATACAGCTTTACAATAATTTAGATTAAGCCAGCGTTTACACGAAGCCGGCTAAAAAAATATCCGTTTACATAGCGTTTTCGTGTAAACGCTTATCGTTTTCGCATCGTTTTCGGTAGCTTGAAGAGCGTCTGTAAGCATCTTTCAGACTAAATGTTGGAATTACTCCTTCTCCTTATGCCTGAACCAAAGTGATGACTTCAGCGTTTTCGAAAATAGCCGGCTAAAGCGTTTACACGAAAACGCATAGCCGTCGTTTTCGAAAATATCCACTCTGAGAGGCGTTTTTGAAAATAGCCGGCTAAGTAGCGTTTTCGTGTAAACGGTAGGCCTAAACGGATAAAAAAATGTGCGTTTACGAAAATAGCCGACTTTGCTTAAACGCTGCCTAACATGTGAATAAAATCTCCAATATACTCAACACTGAGTGCTTTTCGATTTAATTCTTATTAAATGTTTTTAGACTAGGTAACATCAGACGGCATTGTACGGTTACACTGACTCGAATATATTATACAGAAGGGTCATTGCATGACGAATTTTTTTTGGTTTATTATTTTGTTTGCTTCGTTTCAATTCTCTTCGTATTTCCGCCCCTCCCCCCCATATTTTCTATCTTCAATTTCTTTTCTGTCAGAAAAACTGGCGTTTTTATGTGAGCTTTCAAAAAAGCCAGCCTTGGACTGTACGGTTTCGTTCTGAATCAATCATTAAGTATTTTGGTATTGTTACTGGGACAGTTGATATGGTGTTCTTACTCCATATAGTAGTTTGTAGGGTACTTTCTCGCTCTAATTTGCATGCATCCGGCGTACCGACGAGTTTAAACTAACTCTTTAAAATACTTCTGGGAAACAACGCTTGTTTTCTAAAGTTAGTATTTTTCCCAATGAACACTTTTAATCGATATATATTATAAAATAAAGCAAATTGACTTGGTGTTTGTGATAATTATCATGTTGCGTCTGTCAAGCTGAACAAATAATCTTTATATGTTTGTGTATGTGTGTGTGTGTTGCCAACGGGCGGGTAATATTATAGCGTAGGTTATAAATTTTTCTTGGTGTAATTTTACTGAAATTTCATTATATTGGCGAACAAACATTGTATTATTGGTAACATGGGTGTAACTGATTCTAACACAAACAAATAACTCCACTTCTTATTAAAAATGCCACACGTTGTTCTTAGGACGACCTGATAAAAACCATAGTTAATAGAAAGAATGGTTAGGAAGCCTATTTTTTATGTCTTTGTTCGGTTTTGAGGTTGAACCGGCCTTGACCCTGCACAGTTTTTTATTTGTGCTTATTGCAAATTGTGAAATATGTAGACATAAACTTTGTCTATGATATCATGGTAAGGATTATTCAATTTTCTTGTATCAATTATTAGGCATTTGGAGCGAGCAGCCAAAAGAACAGTTTAGATCTGCTCACTCAGCCTTATCCAACAAGGTTAAAATCATAGTGAAACAAAAGATTGTGCATGGTCATACTTGAAAAAAGTGTACAATAACATATAACAAAAGAGTTTCCACACCATTTTACTATATTAATAGTAAAATCGAAATTACCAAAGGCAAAGAGGATTATTCTCGCGCGCGTTTAGACCCTGGCTTGAGAATCACTGAAGGCAGGGCCGAGAGAAGCCTGGTTTCCATGCCATTAGCGGTGGAATCGGTACAATTGTCCAAAAATATCATCTGAATAGCTGGGATCTCTGCGATCTAGTTGAGTGATCGTAGCGCTCGAGCACACAAATAGATACAAAGCTTTTAGCGATAGCGGTCGTAGCGAAACCAGCGGGCTATAAGGGAGAGAAGCGCTGAGTATATATAGTCCAGAGCTTTACCTACCTTTGTATAGGTCAGGAAACCTGTCATAATCGCCCCCTGTGACGTCACAACTCTGTTTCCCGGGCGCTTGTTTTTTGACTGCCGAGTGAAAAAGTTCGCAAGTCGAAATCTCCCTATTTCGCCTATATTGCCACACCTTTTGTGCAAAATTCTACCGTTCATAGCTCATAAACTATCTGCTGCAAATGCTCAATCTACATTTGTAACTTCAGTCCGTGACTCGTCAAGTGCACTGATCAACCGGGTTGAGTTCCAGGAGAGGGGCGAAGAGGACCCTCGAATGCAGTTTATACCCTCTAAATTAAAAAATCGCAAATACCCCAATGCCTAAAAAAATGAGTCTAAAAAATTGCAAATACCGTGATACCGTTAAAAAACTTGCCTTCTATTTCCTAAGTGCTGGGATCCTGTTACATAATTAACGGACATTTAAAATTCTTAGCTTATTCTTGTCATATCTGGTCTTTAAACCAAATTCCGAACCCATCGTACGTAATACAGCGTCTAAATTGTTTTTTTTTCCGGAAATACCAATGAAAATGTGATTGAATACTACCAGTTGAAAACCTTTCAATTAACGTATCATTTTTTATAGTTCCACTTAGAATTAGTTTTAGTTAAAATTATTCGGAGTAATTTAAAAAAAATATTTATATATATTGTCATCGTGGCAGGGAAAGAGTTAAGTACCCTCCTTTTCCTGACTGTTGTAAAGTGTACTCAGTTTATCTGAAATGTCTCAGCTATTTCAGGGATAGACTGGTTATCGAATTCTTGCAAAGAAAAAATATCGGCTATATATTATATGGTGTATATGCATGTGGGATAAGGGACTGCGCAATAATTATCAGGAGGGGGGGTGAGTAATGAGCGAAAAAATCGAAAATGGTAATAAACTTCCCCCTCCTCAGAAATGAAAAACATTATGCCTTGCCTCCTATCATAACTTATACAATTAGACTGTACCCTCCCCCTTCCTAGCTGAAAGTGAAAAGATTGCCTATATAACTGAATACCTACGAGAGAAGGGTTTCATCACAATATCAGAGAATCTATCCAACCCTGACGAGGACGTCTTCGTCAGCATCAAATAAGACTTCAACTGTTCTCTTCAACAAACCCATGCAGGTTCAACGTCAGAATAAGATGATTCAGCGTACGGTTCTTGTTCAGAGTCACTTGTTTCTCGGACTCTAATGAGGTTTTAATAGACGATGAAAACATACACGCCCGGGGGTGGGGAAGGGGGGGGAGGTGAAATTCCGGGGGTAAGTGATCGGGGATTGTCGTCGTATCTTTTAAATGTAAAAATCAGCGATTTGGTCTCTTTTAGGGTTAAAATATGAGATTTGCGAAATCCTCACTTTCTGGTATCTTTTAGGGTTTGAATAGCACTGAAACTCATGATTTTGGTATCTTTTAGAGATGAAAAATTTGTGAAGCCACGCCCTTTTGAAAAACGTCCGGTATCTTTTAGGGGTATTTTTGTAAAATTCTGACGAGCATCGGCCCTGATCGTTTATCCCCGGCGTGCCCCCCTCCCCGAGCATACACGGCATGTATGGAGTACAATTAAAACTGTGTTTACTGCCTTTGTCGATCTTCTGTTAAACACAGAAGAGAAGACAGTTCGATCCCTGTAACGTCTCTCAAGAAGAAAGAAGAAGCTCACAACAGAAGAAGAGAAGCTCACAACATTTCAAATATAACATATGCTTTACGGACTTCCCATACAGCCTCTTATAAAGCAAAAGTGGAAAGACAAGAGATATGGGCATGAGGATTATTAGAGTGTTCGTGAATGAACGGTTACCGACTTTCTTCTCAAGCTGCAAAGAAAGGGCAGGTAATGAAAAGGATGTTTATAGCAGAGAGAGACAGACAATATTTTGCTATGAAAGAAATCAAGAAATGTTAATCAAGCTTTGATCAGATAACCCAGCATGTGCAGTGCGGTTTATTTGCGTAAAAATACAGTTTTAAACCGCGTGACAACAGCAAAACGAAGTCGACAATCTGAAGAAAAAGGTGGAACCAATAAAGCATAAACGTTTTTTTACAGATGATGATAGCCCCTTCAGTTTCAAATTATAGTTAGTTGTTACACCACCACTTCTCCCTACTTCACAGATTAATTTTAAACGTTGCCCCTCCTTTTTCAAGATATTAGTTTAGAGTATGTCCCCCTTTGGTTACTCAACCCCGTCCTGATAATTATTGCTCAGTCCCTAAGCAGATTTATCAGTCGCTTTCCTTAGCGAAAAGGGGCGTCGGATTGATGGTACTGGTCGGGTAGTATTAATCTCAGAAGCATGAGAGTGTAAATGGCGCCTATATTATCCAGGGCGGGATCTATCTCACCATATCACCGGTCGAAATCTAATCATTAACATTCAAGGGCCTTTGAGGCCATTTGCTTTGATATTAAAAAATTTGGGATACCTGTGGTATCCTTCAGTCGATGGCGTGACCTAGTTCGCGTGACGCGTTTGAATTGTGTTACCGACAGTGCAATTCGAACATTTTCGCACATGCGTTCACAGTAGCACCGACTACAAAAATGCTGGAGTGGAGTTTTACAAAATTATTACCTCGTAGAGCATCACTTTAAATTCAGCAAAAGTGATAGCTCTAACTTTGGCTATTCTTCATTTGGTCAGTGCTTTATGTTTTACCGTGTGAAACTGTATAAAGTGACATATTTACGTCAAGCCTTTTGAAAACTCACTGAACTATGTGTGCTTGCTCGAAGTTCAACTGACACAAACGCTGTATTAAGCTCGAACTAAACATGGAAAAAACACAGCTTTTCGTCTTAGGTAAGTTTGATTTACCTTTGGGTTTTAGTATAGAGAAAGTTAATACCCGATTTATTAATCTTTTGTGAATCTGGGTATAAATAGCAATCAAAAGATCAATTCTGTTAAAAACAGATTATGATCAACGCTACAAAAAATGTTCCGCTATTTTCATACTTGATAACTTTGCCCTTTTGAGTACAAATTATTTAAATCTTGCTCAACATCTCCGATATGATACACCAGAACTAATTCTTTTAAGGATTATACCTGATGTTGATCGATGAGAGATAATCTTCGGCTCAGACAGGCAAACTTTCATGTTAAAAAAAAAACAATTCCATTTCATTTAATACAATTTTACTTTCCTCGATCGTTTCCGTAATTTATCCCATCTTTTAGCTTTCATTGCTTGATTAAAAATCTAATCATTTTCTGGTGTATTGGTAATGACAATAATCTTATCATTAACCATCGTTTTAGCAAGCTTATACTATTGTTTTGCCCTAATAGGTCTATTTGTTATATCCACATTTGAAATAATTGCAGCTATTTTTCGTAATTTCGCCGATCATTTTAGTTCCATTTCACTACAAAACAGTTGTTCATTTTACTAACAAATCTCATCAAGCGATGCTTGTATTTTTCTACCCAAATGACTAAGTTTTTCTTTTGATTTATTTTAGTTTAATGATTTATAGTCGCGTTGAAAAGATTATTCACCACGCGTTTCGCAGTTGCCGTATCGTATTGTATTCTATGGATGACTATTTCAAGAGCGATAATCACACGTTTGATAGGCAATTATTCAAAAAAAATAAATGGAAAAAGAAATAATATCTGGCTTGTTATGATTTTCGTATACATTCCTTTATTCTTATTTATAAGTATGTGTGTAAACAAAGAAAATTGGTTCTGGCACATTGTTTAGTCGTTGGGTAAGTATATTATTTATATTTAGAAAAAACTGCGTTATATTGAATCGTAGATTTTTCATTATAATATGATTTTTGTTTAAGAACGTGTTTTTGCAAGGAAACTGTCAACTCCTCCATAAGAGTGAAATTGAAACTTTTTAATATTGTCACTCGTGACCAGTCATTTGTTCTCCAGTTTGAATATGTCAGACAAAACAATTGTAAAACAATATTAAGTGTAAAAATTATTCATATTATTCACTCTAAATTAAGGTCAATGTCTATGAATTTCGTATTTCAAGATTTTTTACAGATGAGAGCTTTTCTCAAATTTAGATTTACATTGTCAATATCAATATCAGTGTCTAAGTCACATCAATATTAGTGTCTAAGTCCTCTTGTATTTTTATTTTTGAATAAGAAGCTGAAATTTCTTATTTGAAAAAAAAACTTGTTT
Source organism: Diadumene lineata (assembly GCA_918843875.1). Classification (NCBI taxonomy): domain Eukaryota; kingdom Metazoa; phylum Cnidaria; class Anthozoa; order Actiniaria; family Diadumenidae; genus Diadumene; species Diadumene lineata. Next base: position 19,732,529 of record OU974069.1, on the reverse strand, counting down.
TTAGGTCCTCAGCTGATCAAAACATTTTGTTTCTTGTTTTTAGACTAAATTGAGATTTATGTTGTCTTATAAGTCATCTCTTGTGTTAATAAATCCCACACACTGCTAAATATTTTGTATATCCTGGACCCTGATCCCACTCTATATTTTTATCCCTCATCGGGCCCATTCCCTTTTTAGCTCGTTTCTCAAATCCTGCCTTCAAAATAAGACTAATCCCATGTCCTTCCAAACCTATTGTGGATCACTCATCATTAGTCTAAAAATCTCAGGCTTGTAAACCAAACAGTACCAGAGTCTCACAAAATCTCCAAAGGCAGTTTTATGTTAAAGTCAAACTGATCGATCCTCAAGTAGAGTTCATTGGCACTTTAAAGCAAAAAGTCTTCATCATATTGTTACTAAATCCCTGGCATGCAGTCTCAGAAAACTGTGGAGGAGGGGAGCATTAGGAGTCACTTGTTGTACATGTATTGGTCTATTTTTATAATGTTATTCAGTATTCTTAACAGCCATGGTACCAGGTATTTGTACATTTTAGGACTATTAAAATCATAACAAAGAAGTTGCGCGAGCTAAAATATGTTGAAATTATGCACGCAAAGATAGTAAAATAAGAAACTGTGGTCTATGAAATTCCTTGTAATGATTGTGATGTAACATACATTGGCGAAACGGGTAGATCTTTCAAGACACACCAGAACAGAACACATGGCAAGCGTTCGTTTTGGAAAATAGTCTAGTCAGCTTTGGGGGAACATGAAAATAAATATGATCACGATATTGCATGGAAAGACTCCAGAATTAATTTTAGCCAATGATGCCAGTTGGTCCAAACGAAAATGAACTGAAGCTTATCTAATTCCTTTGAAAAGCAATAGTGTCCTGTTTAACAGAGATTGTGGAAGAACAATTCCAGCTAGTTACATATCAATTATTAATAAGCATAAAGCCAAACAATAAACACTACATTTATTAATTTATTTGATAATTTAATAACTCAATAATTTATTTATTCAATTAGTTAATTTTTACTTATGCCTATTGTGTAGTTCTTCATTTGTTTATTATTATTATTTATTTATATTTTATTTACATTTAATTCTTTTTACTATCAGTATTTTATTTTTTACTTTTTATTTTTTTTATTTTTTACTTTTTATTTTTATTTTTTTATTTATTTTACTAATCTTCACACGCATAATTACATATTTTAGCTTATACTCAACTTGATTTGAATCGAGTGCTTGTAAATCAGTTTTTCCCAGAAGATGGGTTTGAAACCTGAAAGCTGGGAATAATAAAATATTTACATGGACATAACAAAATATTGTCATATAATGTCTCCCACATACAAAGAAACACTTCAACTATTGTAATATTTTTATTTTTATTGAATAGGTAAAAGAAAACTGCATGGAATGGTGGTATTAGCCCCAATAATTTATACCAAGAATCATTAATGGCTATTTTACTGGTTCATCCTTTCCAAATATCCAACATTTTTGATAATATGGGGCAATCACAAAGTTTTCCTACAGAAAAGGACCTTGATATATATGATGGTGATACAAAACAAGTTTCACCAATTGAAAGGAATTCAGTAAAACAAGATGCTGCACTTTTGCACAGTGATGTACAAAAAACAAAAGATCCACCTTGGAACTTTTCAACTACAGATTTTGGTACAGGTATTTTGATTGACACATTCAAATACTCAAAAGTATGATCAGTTATGTAACTTGGTATTCTAGCCAATTGATCAACACTATCATGTTGACATAATCTACTTTTGTACAACATACAGTTGTTGATTGCATGATAAAAGTAGATCAGGAAATGTTTGAATACATTATTGGTATTGTATCGTTTGTCCAAATTAAGTACACTGTTCAACTTCATGTTTCTACTTCTACTTTGTGAAACTATTTTGATAACTATAGGTACTATCAAGGAGGCACAAGATGATGATACTGGTATATTGTACAGCTCCAATAATAATGTCTCATTAGACACAGATACAATTAATGATGACTTGCCCAACCAAAATTACGAGGAACAGCTCTGTGCAGGAGAAACTCTGGATGATGCAAGGCCAGCAAAAAACAATGAACAAGTAACTGACACAGTTGATAGAGATGGTGCTGAACTTGAATGTAATCATGATGATATGTAAGTTTTAATAAATGACACATAGCTCCATTGGCTAAAAGATGTCTTCCCAAACTTAGAAATCATTAACATCCTTGCATGCCAGACCTGCCTAGCATAGTGTGACACAAAATTGACTTACCAGCATGCTTTGGAGACTAGGCAAGCAGATGCTTTGCTCATTTTCCTGTCTTTTCATCCTACACCACCTAAAGAACTTACCTGTGATACTGGTGTCATCCTTGTTTCTTGATTCAATCAATGTCAATTCAATATTGTCCTAATTTGTGTTTGTCATTTCAACAAAATCTTCTTCTCTGTTTTACAGTAAGAGCCAAGAATACAATAATATTAGCAATCCAGTAACCAATGGTTCATCAAAAGCTCCAATGGATTGGTCAGAAAAAAAGAGACAGTTTAGTATGATGAAACAATATGGTGATAGTTTTAGTTCAGATGTCTCCTCAGATAGCAGGTAACCATGAATTGCCCTTTCTAATTATATATTTATTTTCTTTGAATGCAAAAGTTAAGGTACAGCATGTTAGCAATCTGTAAAGAATAACAGCGTTAATTTCCTACTTGATAAGTGAGAAATCAGAGAGCCTCGAGAAAATTCTTGTGGCTAAGTGAGAACAACATAATGATAATCCTTTTAAAGCAAAATATTAATTGTTCAGTTCACAAGTCATTCCTATGTCAGCTCAGTCGGTTTTTCACGTTGTCAGCTAGTGCTGACAAGCTGAGCTAAAGTACGTACTATTTCTACAACACATGAACTGTGTAGTTGCATTGATCTGAAACAATCAATTAGCTAAGCTGGCCTAGCAATTTATATGTTGGCCTTAATGAAATAAAGTGGAGTAATAATGATATAAGCAAATTTGACCTGAGATTTCACTTGGACGCCTAACATTCTAGTGTGCTTTTCGTTTATTTGAGGCTCAAATTCTTATTTGCATAGACACAGTGTTTCATCCTATCTTAATGCAAGAGTGTACGATGCAGAGGAAATCCTTGCAAGGCTAGGCTTTGGTGGTGATATGTCTGTTGGTATTCCAGCACGGTTTTTGGCAAAAAACAGTTTAGTTTCGTCGAACATGTATATTGAAAGTGCAAGCGTTACTACTTCATGTGATGATGATGTTTTTGTCAGCGGTGTCACTTCCACACTGACGGTAAGTTGATTAAGCCCGGTGGAGTTAGTTCTCAAGTGCACAAACTTAATGAGGTACAGAAATGTTGTGCAAATTAGCATAAATTAGCCAACTCCAGAACTGTACACTATTTGCATACTTCTTCTGCCATCGCGCATCACTCTATCGATCATGGTGCATTATTGTTAGATTCCCATTAATCTCACTCCATCCAATATGTACTGTGTTGTTGTTGGATTCCCAGTGATCTCACATCCATTTTGCGAAGCCTTCTTATAACATATAATATAAGATTATAAAATGTAAATATCTAAAACTGAGTTCTTGCTGAACTAATCGCCGCAGTCAAATATTATAAGTTATTAATTTTCTCTTTCTGTTGTTGACTTATTTCTTTATCCGTGTGCTCTGTCGATTGTTTGTTTCCTTTTTTTAATCATCCCAAGGCAGTGACTCCTAGTTGAATCACGGTGCCTTTTATTTTATTTATTTCTCTATACCAGGGTACTGTAATATTTCTAAATATTTTGTTTTGTGTTCTTTTTTGTAGTCTATTGAGTCTTCTTGGTCAGATAGTTCCTTCGGAAAACTTCCAAGTCGTTTTACGTCTTCCTTAGGTCGGAGTTCTTTGTCCAGTCTCAGCGAACCCGAAGATAACGATACCAATGCAGTTATACCTTCCATCGTTGAACCAGAGACAGATGTTTCCAATGACGGCTTTGACCTCATGAGGCATCTTCGTCTTAACCGTTTTCACAACGATAAAGGATTCCTTGAGCCAGTCACTGAGGAATTGGAAGTTTCTTCGGTTTGTAGTGGATCTGCCCGTACCAAAGTCTCGGCACAGCAAGATTCATTTGAATCGATTGGTAATATCTCTGTTGCTACTAAAATATTTGTCCCCAAAGTTGAGTCAGAGGAGAAAAAAGAAGAACAAGTTACTGTCCTTACGCCTGTTCTCAAAGAGATTCTTCATATCAAAGAAACAGAAAACTCTAAAGATGAGAAATATGATTTATCGCCTGAAACTTGTCAAACACTTTCGCAGACAAACGTCAAAGATATACCAAGTCATGTACAGAGACTTTCATTAAATGTTCCAAATAAAAACTCAGGGAATTCAGAATGTAGAGAAGGAGAACGTCCTAATGTGTCGAATACAATGATGTCAGACCTAACGAAAGAGAATAGTCAAAGTGATTTCCATATTGATGCAAGTGAACAAAACAACTTGGAGCCAAAGCCTATATCACCGTTGTCGCTCAGACCCTATCTCTCACTAAAACTACCACAAGACTCGTTTGAGTTGGAGGAGATAGCAACTAGTGAAGAAAACTTAGACAAAATAATAGAACATGTCCCAAGAAAATTTAAACGAAGAGAAAATTTAAGAAGGGATAATAGTGATGATAGTAGTGGATTTGGCGATGATGCAATTGATGTCATTTCCAAGAAATCTATATCCAAGAACACGCCAACCATGAAGGAAAATGTTTCCAAAGAAGGAGATATTGCTAGTTCTCTGGACGAACTAAACAAGATGCATTTGGATGTTCCCAGGCAAATGTCAACGCCAATAGACAGTGCGACTGCAAGGCGATCAAGTTTCGCTAAGAGACAATCCTGGTCAACTACCAAACAAAGGCGTGTTCTCTTTGAAGATGAAGCTCTACAAAAATGCCAATCGCTGGATGATTTACAATCCAAAAGGAAGCTATTTGAATTTAAAAGCCGGTCCTTAGATAGATCTTTACCTGAATCCTCCTATTCCCCTCAAAATATGCAAAGCAATGACAATTCGAGACATACATCTTTCCAAAGTCATTCTCTTGATATTCCTTCAAGATGCTCGAGCCGCCTTTCTTTGGAAAGTGACCAAGATATGCAACTTAGTTCCTCCCGCGAACTCAAGGTAAATAACATTCCTTTATTCCAATCAGAAGGACTTTCCGATACATGTGAAAACCAATCACAAAATTCTAGAAAACATAAAGTCGTTTGTAAAAGTCATTCAGTGGACATTCCGTGGGACAGAAACCTCTCAAATTCATCTCCAGGTATTAGCTTACAAGAAGGTAACGTTCCTCGAAAAGTTAACTTTAAAAGACGTTCTCTCGATCTTTCTTTACCAACTTCAAACGAAAATAATATAAGTGGTGTCTCTGTTTCTTTGGGCCATGTTAAAAGTGACAAACGTTCAACAATGGAGCTACAATCTCAGGCTATTGAACTACCACATAGACAAAAAACATCGGAAAATAAAGCTATTATCAATATCAAAGAGTTTATGTCTAATTTATGGTCCTTACGGAGTAAATTTAAGAAATCGTCCATCACATCTAAACCAGAAAGCTTACCAATCTCTAGTTGTGAAATGTTGGAACATGTCCCGTTTGAAAGAAACGGAGACAACCTTGAGCATGTAACAGAGGATCCAAGTCTTGATACAAGTCAATTAGCAAGACTCGATAAAACTACACCGTCTATAACGGTTGGTTTATTTCAGGTACGTTGCTTACTGATGTTGACTTCTAGACGTACTCTCATTTACAGTTTTGTTAGAATAGTCGATGTCCAAAAGCTGATTTTTTTCTCATTTGTTTTTTGTCTATTTTGTTGTAATTGCATGTTAACATTGGGCTGCTCCTTCTAAAGTCTGGCCGATTTTAGTTTTGTTGTTGTTGTTCTTGTTACCTCCGCCTCTCTAATAAGCCAACAGAAAAGGTTTTGCCGTGCTTCATTCAGAAATAGAGCACGCTGGAAAGTGACGAGAGCACGAAAAAAGTAATGGAAGAAGAACGAACTGTCTTTTGGGTGTTTTAAGTCAGTTGACCAATCAGAGCGCGCTTTATAAAAGATGATATCGATGATGTCACCACTGTGCTCCGTTTTCTCTTATATAATACGGAGTTTAAGATATGGTACGGCGACGCTCTGCTACGGCTACTTTGGGCAAGGGACTACGACATTTTCGCGGTAAAAACAAATGGTCAACGCTTGCACTGCTTGTTTGAACACTACATAGCATAACTACGCAGGGAAACTTCGAGGATGTCTTATTACGGAACCGAAAGTATTTTTCACTTCCACTCGCCGTAGTAGAGCTGCGCCGTACCATATCTTAAAATAGAACACAGCTATCAACCAATCGAAACGCGCGTGATATCTCAAGTATATAATGAATGATGACTGTTTTGAAAATACTTTTATGTTATTTTTTATTCCTTTGAGAATACAGCAATGATAGTCATGATTAAAGAGCAAAGCAACTTGGAAAGGAATATGATAAATAGAGAGGGGAGGGGGGGGGGGGTAAAATGTCAGCACGCCTCAGGCTAATTAATTGGAGCTGTAGACGCTCGTTTAATTTTGTTTTTAATTCATCTGTAACTGATGTTTTTTTTAGCACGAATCGACTCTTGATGAATTAACCGCATTTAAAGAAGATCTTCAGAAGTACTCCTCTTGTTTTGTAGCTATGGGAGCTATCTCTACATCGCAGGATAGCTACTACACAAGAAAATTACAAGCTCGGTAAGAATAATTTAATAATGTCACTGACGTTGTCGTGAGATTTAGCGAGATAGGGGAATGTGAACAGAGTGCTTTTCAAAACCTACGACACAAAGTGTATTCGTGTGCAAACACTAAAAGTGTGCAACAGTTGTCACAAGAGTGCAAACACTAAAAGTGTACAAAATAAATACCACTAAATAGTGCTATTTTGTGCTAATTCTATTGTGTTATTTTAATTAATTAGTACTATTTACTATTAAATGGTGATAACTATTGCACACATTTAGTGTTTGTACTTAATTAAAAAACTTAAAGTGTGTTTCACGGGTTTTTGAAAACGACTCTATGAAAGACAAAAGAATATCAATTGCAACGCTTTCTTTTGACTTGTATTGTACTTATATCTTTTTCTTAAAATAACTCGGCGGCAATAAATAGACTTAACGGAGTTTATGATGCAAGGTTCTCTTAGCTAATTTTCTCTTGGTGTATTTTCTTTCATAGATTTGCATGGGATATTCTATTCATTCATCGACTGCGTTCTTACATCAAAGAAGAGCTAGATGAGATCCAATCAAACTTGGAACACAGAACAACATTACCATTAGGTGTTCATAGTCAGGTTAGTTCTTCTGGCAAGGTTTTTATGCTGATTGAGCACGTCGTGTTTACTGTCCAGCGGTATCACCAATGGTACATACAGGACATACATTTTACTACGAGTATGCCTGTCGTTTTGCAGTTTTAAAAAGCGATGTTAAAAAAATACATAGAAATCAAGTGTATTTTGTAAACCAAGGCCTCATTCAGATCATGATAGCGCCGATTGGGCAAGGCATTGAGAACACAAAAGCGCACACAAAAAAGAACACATTGGGCATCACTATAGTTTTATAGAAACTATTGCAGCATTAGGAAGTGTCAGTTTACGAAAATGTGACTGACAATCTACATTGTTGTTTATCATGAAGATACTGTTGACCAATGCGTGTCCAAGAGTTTTTAAAAGAGTGCAATTGCTGATAAACAGATTATAAACGCAAATTTGTTATAATAAATGTTTTGTTGATGTCTTTTTTAGATGGTTGCTTTGTTGCGGCTACAATCAGGTCTGCGAGAGTATCTGTTATCATTAGCTAACACAGCAGCAAAGTGTTCTTCATTGAAAGCGCAGCCAGTAAAAACAACTGCAGTGCAATCTTTAAACATTGATCCTTTAGCTCTTACTCAGATTGAAAATAAGGCAAGTTTAAAAGCGTTAGACTGCAGATAGTGCGGCTTTCTTAACACAACACAAAAATACTCTTACAATAAATAAATGACATTCTGTTACTACTTCACAGACTTTAAAAAGTAAAGTACAGTACCAATTGTCTTTTGTCACAAACTGTCTTTTCACAAATACTCTCTTACAATTAAAGTAGTTAGGTCGCGAGATATATGCAAACACTCTCCACAAACTGTGCTACATACACAAGGATCAGTCATCTCACCTAGACATAAATATACAGACTAGAGTGCAAACACTAAATTCGTGAAATGATCACTGCATGATATCGTTATATTTAGTATTACTAATCAAGGATCTTTCACGGATTTATTGCTTGCACTCCAACTATTGTAGCATTTATTAACCGTTATCTCTTTATGTGATGCTTGAATATCATTTATTTTCATTTTGTAGATTCGTAGCTCAGTAGTACAAGAAGTTAAATCAACGTTTGAATTACAACTTGGTGAACTACGACAGGAGATGAAGGTAAATGATTGTTACAACTGAAATTAGCATTTGCCTTAACTCTGAGACTCTCTACAGTCTCTAGGTGGCAAGGCATCATGATGGGTTCATTAAATAACAAAACAAAGGGAAAATATACTCAAGTGATGATGACGAAGGTCATAGTTAGTAGAGGGAAATGGTTGGGAAACTGTTTTGTTTAGGGCTTTTTTAAATTTTTTTTCAAGCTTGGTATTTTCGCCATTGTTTTACCCTTGTTGCATACAACTGAGTGACCAGATCAAAACGATTATTTTTCACGATAAAAGACTAGTTGGAGAATTCACCCATGTGGAAATTCACTAAGAAAAACAAGAATTTAGAACAAACCGCCCATTACCATCCACCATCATTATAAAACTATATTTATGTATCTTTTCCCCAGGCAAAGGATTCCTTGATTGAAGAACTTTTAAAAAGAATACCCAAGACCGAGGCACCACTGTAAATAAAGTTCAACAAAAAAGATATTCTCAATGCAGACTTATGAAATGCATGTTTGTCATGCTATCATGGGGCCGAATTACATAGAATCTTCCAGCCTGGACTGTGTTTATGTCCCTTTGGGATTAATGTAATCGGACCCCCAAGCAGGTTTCTAACAAATGTAGATAAAATATTAAGATTTATTCCTCAAAACAATAAATATTATTAAAACTGAGTTTGAGTGTAATATATCATCCGTAGGTCCACTCACTGAAAATGAGCTCTGCCAAAAAAAAGATCTGAATCATTCATTGATTAACTTAATGGTTTGTCATTCCATCGTTGATTAACTTTATGTTTGTTATATATTTTGTGAAAAAATGTATGCAAAGAAACTTCGAATTTCCAGTCTTTTTAGCTATGTTTAAGAAACTGTATCCGAAGAAAATTCTTTATACTTTGCACATTAGAAATTTTTATGCCAATGGTATTTATAGATAAATGTACATTATCGTTATCGTGTTTGGAATTCCCTTTTAATAGCCCAATATACTTTACTATAATTTGGCATGTGTACTTTGTATTTTAGGCTTTTTTTCTTTTCTTTTCTTTTTTTTCTTTTTTTTTTCTTTTTTTTTTCTTTCTTTCTCTTCTTTTCTTTTTTTTTTTTTTTTTTGCTTTATCATATTTGGGTTTCATGTACAATAATGTACGGTTACGTGCATTTTTCCGGTTCCAGAAACATCCGGAAAGTATCGATATAGTTCTCAAAGGGTATTGAAGGAAAATGAAACCCCTGCATTCCTGCGTACAAATTAATCTAAAGGAATCCACGGTTAGCCTAAGTCTAAGGTTAGCCTAAGTCTAAGGTTGGCTAATTAACCTAAAACGTTCTACAACAACATTTAATATATCATACGTCGTTGTGTTATCTTTATCTTTCTCACAGTTAATCATGTACGCTTTTCTGTGTTTCTTAGTTAGAGAATGGCTGTTTTTAACTCGTCGAGTATAATCATAATAAATTCATGATTATATTGTTATGTTAGGGGCCGTTAGAATGACGACTTCTAGTGTTTCTAAGGATACAGGTGACAGATGGATCAGTACAATTCTGCTACCTTAGGTGCACTAAAGACTTGAAAATGCTTTAACTTCAAATGATCTTTCTTTTGCGCGTTCACAATCTTATAAAATATATCAAATAGTGCCATGATGGGTTTCATGTCGGTCTTGATGGTAAGTACTTCAATTAAAATGCCCAGATAGGTGTAAATTGAGTTAATTTTAGGACTATTGTTTTTCGTTGCAGGCCGTTATCTTGGTCTCAGCTTTTCGACTGACGAACGGAGAGGAAGGTAAGTACAACTTCTGTATGATATCAATATCTTTAACGGTAACATATGAAGTAAATCGGTTTCTAGTAAAACGCGGTGCTGTTTTCGCACAGCACTGCAAGAAGCCTTTAAGGGTAAACCAACGAACTTACAACAAAAACAACAATTTTAATGAAGAGTGCGTATGTAAGAATTGTTTGATCATAAACTGTTTAAAGTTAAGTTAAAAAAACTGTCAAACGAAGTTTCATAAACTGTTTATAGTTAAGCTCAAAAAACTGTCAAACGAAGTTTTGTTTTAAAGTTTTTTTTAAGTTTCTAATTTTATTATTCATTATCATTTTACCCAATCTAAGAACTTAACCTAAATAAATACATGAAAACACGTTAACTTTCACTTGTGTAAATAATTCACGAAAACTCAATCGTATTAGAATAACATTCAAAAACATCATTCAGAAAGTCAACTTTTGAGGAGGGTTGCAACATCTTGCGGTCCCGGAAATAATACAGTTTTTAACTTTGGACAGAAGGATGGTTCTAAACTTTTGGCATTATTATTTTCTATACAGCACAATTTTAAACACAAGATTTTTCTAAAAATCTAATTTAGTATTTTAACTGCACGCCCATCTTGGAAACCAGCTACAACTTGAATATGCTAGCGTGATGAAATAAATTTTATCATTCATTAAATCACGAATTTCGCTAAGAAAAAAAAAAGAAAAAAAAAAGATTTTTTTATCAAGCTAGTATCGATTACATTTGTTTTTTGGAGTGTCACTAATGCGACTGAGGTGTCATACAAGAGAGGAATAACACGTCCATCTCTTCCGACCAATGCACGCAACGTCTTGCACCGAAATCGTAGTAAATCAAACTAATCAAACAATAGAATTCGGGGTTGTATACACTCTAAAAATACAGTTTCGAAACGTTTTTAAAAATATGAAAAAGTGTCAACTTCGACTTGATAGTTTTCTTCTGATCTGAGTAATTAATGGGATAATGTATAAATGCGGTGATGTCGGCTAGATCATCTCCAAATTTTCCGTTAATCACACACACAGACACAAAATGAATCTGGTTATGTATCGATAGCTGTTTGCTGTAAAAAAGTCGCTTACCATCAATTTGCTTCAATGTGTTCTTTTAGCAGACGTCAAAATACTTCTCGCATGAAATCGGTATAAAACTACGGCTCTCAATATCTTCTTGATTGAGGTGGTTAGTGATCACACCAAAACGCCATGTTCAAAGTTTACGACTTCATAATTTTGAATTTGTACAGCTTTAGGAAGTGAATGGAATAATAAGATTCTAAGTGAGTTTTGAAACAATACCATAGCAAGTTTTCGAGAATACGTAAACGTTATACGTTTTTTTCTCAAAATGATACCTATCGCTACAAAACACTAAAGATATACTCCAGATATATTAGGCAACTCAGTGTGTCTCACTAAAATAACGGTTATATAGTATTTTTGACGGTTTTTTTTCTGTCGCTTTGCCTCGATACGAGGTATAATGAGTATGTCGTTAACAAAACATACATGTATAGCTATTTCAAATAACGTTGCCATCACCACTGATCAATGACAGATCATCCCAATACTGCTAGGAACTATGGGGAAAAATATTACTGTCATAATTATTGCACCAGTTGACATGAAATCTATGCATTTAGTTATGAATTGATTTCCTTTCTGTTCGCTCTATAGATTTATAGGTGAATATATTACCTTTTATTTGGCCGTCTAAGATGCCATTCTACATTCTGTCATGACTTTTACCCATCATTCCTAGTGGTCTTGGAATGACCTATTGCTTTTGGTGATGACAACGTTAGTTGAACTTGCTAGGCATATATCGTAAACCGGCCAAGAGAGCCCGGGGGGGGGGGGGGGGGGGGGTACTACCCTATATTGACTATACGGGGATGATCCGCTGAACAGGGAATGGTTTTTCGACCTTGGTGTCATGAACAGGGTTATCCAATTCTACTCTATTTCCGATTTAATCCAAACTTCCTGTCATACTCAGGGCCCAAAAAATGAGAGAAATTATTTTGCATTCAGGAAATTGGCAGGAGTAAGATCGTTGACTTTTAAAAAAGATAAGAGCAGCACGTGTGTCTGAATTGATATATTTATACAAATCATATAATGTTCATAAACAATTGTAATTTGTCATAAACAGGGTATGGAAGTTAAGTATTTTGTGTCATAAACAGGGTAACCCCTACAAGATCCCAGCGGAACACCCCTATCCAGATCTGAAGGGAGTACCCCCCCCCCCCCCCCCCCCCCCCCCCGGCAAGAGAGCACGCCAGACTGCATGGTTAATTTTACACAGGAAGCCCGACACAGTCATCAGCGACACATTTACTAAATAGCTTTTTTTGTCTACTCCTACCACCGGAAATCTGCCAAATGCTGAGGCTCTCTGTGTTCTTCTCTTGCCAAAACATGAAAAAATGCCGCGGCAGTCCGAGAATTTACATTTAAAACAGTCTCAGTCAAGTTGTGATTTCCTTAACAGTACTTACTTTACAGTTACTTACTAGTGTCCTTAGCAGTTGCTTACTGTACACGCGAACATTCGTAAACACTTTGAAAGTGAATAGATTCGTAAACGATGTTGGAGCGTTTTCGTGTGGACGAGTATAAACGCGTGTGTCCGTGAACGATTACCTAAAATAGTGTTTTTCATTCTCTGAGAAAATGTAAACAGTGAATAATGCCAACTCAACAACCAAGAAAAACCTTTAATTATGTTTACTGCCACTTGTCCTTCCTTGTTGTTCCCAGGAAGTGACGGACGGGAACGCATGCCTAGAGTCGATTTAATTGTATAAGGGTACGGTACCCTTACTGTATGATCTGTATTATCATAACCCTGCCGTTTTCAACTTGTTGTGACAAACGACTATATATGTTTTTTACCCGTTCTCTCCGATAAGGTTCTATGAAAAACGAGGATCCGGTCACAAATTTTGAATTTGAATTTTTTAAAGTTGTTTATTATATATATAGTTTAAAAAATGCAATGACATCTTTCTATCTTCAATGAACAGAGATTCAAGTGAACCACCTTATTACAGAAGATGTAAAGCATTACACCAAAGCTCAGTACCTAGGTCATAACTGGCAAGCGAGGTACAACGAAGAAAATGTTAAAGTATTCAACACGATTGGTCTAAACTTCGTTGGAGTGAAAGCCCCATTTGATTGCCTCAAATCATTTGATCACAATGACTGTGGTTTGGACAGCGGCGACAAACTTGGTGTTGAGTTTTGGATGCGGTATAAAGGTGATGTTTCACAAATTTCTGATTGAAATACACAACATATGATTGAAACAAACCACTGAACAGAAGTCCCTGAATCTCCTGACGCAAACTACCAATGAAACAAACAAACAAATAATCAGCAGCAAAGAAACGACATGCTGACCACAAACTCATCAATTAACCAACAAACAACCTCAGCAATGAACAAACAAAACAGATAAATAAATAAATAAATAAATATATACCAATAAACACACAAACGTATTATTATTTATCCAAGTTTATATTGCACAACTTTGATGTGCTTTTTGACTAACGGATTGTTCAACTTTGGCTAGGTTTTAATTCAAGTATTCTTGGCGATGTGACTGAATATCACGAGAATGTAAACTCCCTGTTAACACAACATACTCCAGAGAACCATAAATGGATCAAATGTTTTGATTCCAACGAATTCAGTTGGAACATGAAGGCCTTCCGAAACAAATGCAATGAGAAAACACCGACGCTTTTCTTGTTCAGAGTACGCGATGATAATATCTTTGGAGCTTTCACTAGTACTGCTTCCAGCTGGAAAGGTAACGGCTTTTTTACATGTTTTGAGTAAACATTTATAATGTTTAAAGAGGTTTTCTTGGGTGTCTTAGCAGTATATTTGGATTATCTATTGCAAAAGCTATGAGCTGCAGTTTCGCACTTTGGTGTTTCCTACGACATTTATGCGTCCCTCGACAAGGACGCAAACATGCCCGTTCATACATTTAGTGCACTAAAAAATACGAATTTTTTTGTTCTTTTGTAACTTTTGAACGATATTATTTTAGCACAAACGTAGACACAATGTAATGGTTTATTGTCTCTTCAAGAGCATGTTAGAGTAAGAATTGAAATCTGCATTTTCATGCGTCTGATTTGACCGGAGACCAGTGATAATGGATTCGCGTATGTCTCCCTTTTAAGGTAATTCCGTAGTAATAGAACTAGCCATAGAATTTTGATAAAACTTTCTACGGTAAAACATTTTGAGTTTTTCATCAAAAATATAAAATAAAAAAATGGGGTCACCGTATTGGATTTCTCGAGAAAAATTTTTAAACTATACCCACTTTTGTCAATTTAGCGTCTAACATTCGAAAATAGGCATCATACATAAAAGTATCTCTTGACTGAGATTGGTCAATACCAAATATTTTTAATGTGCTTAAATGTACTCCTTATACATTGGGCTACCGATGTAAAGCAAAAGATTTTCACTAAAATTTAACAGCGAAGAGAAATAAAGCAAAAATTAACAAAATGTTCGAATTTTTACGGGCCTCATTAACTCTTTGAACGAAACATTTTTCGAAATAACGAAAAATCTAGCCATAGAATTTTGTCATCGATCACATATGTTTTAAAAAACATGATTTCAAATGATATTACGAAATAAAAAAGATAGGTGCCCGTATTGGTTTGCGAGATATTTTGAGAAATATTCTCAAATTTCAATAATATCAAGGATTTTCCGAGAGAGGAATGGGGCGAGTTTAAAGAAATTCGTAATTTTTCGCTTGAAAATGTGAAAACTGTTCGTATTTTAACGTTAAAGTGTTTCTCAGACATAGCTCTGTATCTATTGATGATTAGAAATGTAAAACTCTAAAATTCGAAATATGCGCAGAACTGTGCGCAGTGCAAAACTACGGAATTACCTTAACCGGCAATCAGCAATCAGCAATTGAGCCATGTAACTTTCAAACTCAATCTCATCTCAAAGGACTTCAATATACATAAGTATTATCATGGTTATTATTATTGTTATTATTTATTTATGAAGAAGATTTTGCGTGATGTTGATGACAAGGAGATGCAACAATAGGAAACGGTGTCCCGTGCAAAGTTTGTCACTCCAATGGGCAAAAAACAGAATGCGAGGAGAAACGCTAAAGAATACATAACACAAAATGAAATAATCTAACACACAATAACGAAAGTTTACATAAAGTGAATAAATAAGAAAAAATAACAAAAACAAAGCGCAAATTAACTATAAACGTCAAAACAAGGAAACAGTAGGTAGCAAAATGGAGAGTCGGTAAACAGATTGAGTGAGCGGGTACAGTTAGCACCGGCGTACAAGCACAGGGAACAAATAATACGGCAGGTGCAAAACTTGGCTCCAAGGTATATAAACTCTTCAGTTTTTTCAACGATGCTTTCATTTATCTTGATTCCCACTTTGCTCTTTGAATTGATCTTCATTATCTTGGTTTTGTCCATACTTATCTTGAGACCCACTCTTTTAGCTCCTAGGTCTACTTTTGTTGTTTGGCTTTGCATATGTTGTCTAGTAGAGGACAGACGCACTATGTCGTCTGCAAAGTCAAGGTCGTCCAATTTTTGAATTGAATTGAATTTGAGTTCTCGCCTTGGCCAACTGATCTTTTCATAATCCAGTCCATGATGATCAAAAATAAGAAGCAAAGTAGTGTAGTGGCTTTTATTTGCACACCTTCCAGAGTCTTCATAAGTAGATAGCACCAGATGAACAACGAGCCCATACCTGGCCGCAAGCATAGGTTAAGTTGGACCTAATAAGAGCGATGAATAGAAACCTGACAGGAAGCAAAAATAGATAACGCGAGCATTTCCGACGAAAAAAAGCAAGTATTTATTACTCGGGCTTCCGTAGGAAGGCACGAGGTATAAAACGCACTTCGTTCGGGTTATTTATTTTTCATGGACAAAAAGCAAGTCAGAAACGCCTGGGACATCACAGGCAATGTTCACTTGATTTATTGCTGCCGCAGCGAGCGAGCCTGAAGCGAGGCAAGGCAGCAACCCTAATCTGTAAAGGGAGTTAAAATCTAGACTCTTTCTCAGTCTCTCGCTCCGTCGCTACGCTCTCCGCATAGAGACTGTTACACCAGAATCTCGCAAAGGATTATAGGTCCCACAAATGTGGGACCCGGGATGCTTTGCGAAACATTAGTAACAAGTTTGAACAAGAACACACAGAACAAAAACACAGACAGGGGCAGGGTCCCACGGGCTACTGTACAAGCCGCCAAAGTCAAAATTCCTTTGATTTTATTGTCATGTAAGCTCGAATTACGATTCAATCAACACATTTCACGAAATATTAATCTCAATTATGTACAGGCATTTTATTCACAACCAATAGTTCAATAAAGATTGATTTCGATACGTTTTACCTACGTGTTTTACAAGTGATCGGTTTCGAAGTTTGCGCTCCATTTGTAAGCAAAGTTTGGAGCTCTAAAAGGCAAAGAAACAGACTTCACAGGGCAAAAAATATTTCCTGAGAATCTCAATAAATACCATGCATATTCGTTTGTAAGCCAAGAAGCTATAATATAAAAAATGAACCAAAAAATGACCGTTATACTGCCAGCGACAATGGTTGAATTCCACTGCTCAACGTTGTCATTGTTTATAACTTTTGCGATTTGCATACGACCAATAGGAATTCAGCTACGAATCAGATTCTAACGGCAAATCAAAGACTCGCTACTATTCTGGTGTAACAGTCTCTATGCGGAGAGCGTAGCGACGGAGCGAGAGACTGAGGAAGAGTCTAGTTAAAATCTCGATTTTACCCCATAATGCACCGCAAATTCGTTTACCTACGTCCCTTGCGCGCCTCGTATGTTGTTATTCGACACCAAAGTATTCCTTGGATTTGTGTGGTCAAGGTGAGTGAAACTGTGTGTCTTTATAGTCCAATTTAATCTTTTTTTTTGTTATTACTGTGCAAGACGCTCGAAGAATAATCACTTGGAGTAAATACAAGTGATAATATTAGGAAAGCTTTATCGTATAACTAAAATAGATCATAATTTCTTAAGCTTGCGTTGGACGGATCGTTTGAAGTGCGACTGTTCGTTCTATATAATATTTGTAATATTTTAACATTATGTTACAAAACTATAAGTGAAAGCAAGAATTTGTTTCAGATGGCTAAGGTAGACGAAGATTTACATTGATTACGATTAGTTTGTCGATATTTGTTATATATTTGTAGATATACGGCCGCTATTCGTGTCACTTGCGTTGTAAGCGTCAATTATTACAGTAAAATTGAAATAAGATATTTGTAGTTCATTTCTTTATGGTTTTACTAGGTATATTCATTGACTTGCTTGTTTCTTTTTTAGACTGTCAATCAAGATATGTTTATAATGGTTGCTGTCGCAGCGAGCGAGCCTGAAGTGATGTTATTGTTCATTTAAATAAAATACATTTCAAGCTTAATAAAACAAATACCACATTACAAGTTTTTATTATTTACTGATGATTTTCATGAAAATTTTATAAGATTGAATATTTTAAATTAAACAATTAATTCCAAAAGTGCAAACAATAAGTCAATGAAACTCTTACTGGTTATTGGTGCCAAGTAAATGTACCATGCAATTGCATTATTTACTATTTCTTGAGTGTCACCGTTTTCTTGCTTGTACTTTTTTATAGTGATTTGCTTACCTTCCATTACATTATGATTTAAAAAAAAAATAAATATGTTGATAATAAAATTTGGGAATTGAAACTAGTTTTTGGTGATGTTTACATAGTCCTTATTGCCAAATATCGAACCATATAAATTCACTCACTTTCAATTGTTTGTAACAACAAAAAATTCAGTTCATTTAAGCAAAAATCTAAGGCAGCATTTTGCTACCTGTTAGGTAGACTAGTTTGTTACAGTAGTTCTGAAGTCAGTTACGTTCGATCGAATTGAGATATCTCGCAAGTTTTTGTAAGTTAAACTACAAAAGAACGCTAATCAGTCTTCAGACTCGTTAAATTTACGAAAGCTCCATGGAATTTGCTGTTTTTAAGCTGGAATCATGCAAAGTTTCATTATAAGTGAAACAACTATTATTTTGGATACCAAGAAATATAAGCTGACTGACAAGGCGGAACAAGCACACGACTGTGAAAAGTTTATATTAACGTTATTGATACTCAAGTGTCCACAAATTAACTTACGAAGGAAAGTGAGACACAAGAGAAGAAAATTATTTAACAGTTGTGATTTTTTAAGAACGAAACCGACATAAACTACTTTGATGTCGAGCGAAGTCAGTGAACACTATCAACTGATTGAACGACCCAATTTTGGCATTAAAAAAGAACAGATATAATATAGATCGCTTTGTTATTTGTCAAAAGATGAATAGGAAGACCCATTTGCAATTGCTGCAATAAAATTTAACAGGTAAGACGAACTATAGTGTGTAACAATACTTCAAGAATTGTACGTGGTCTACTACAGTCGCAGGCCTGCACTTGATCTTGAGCAGATTTCTTGATGTCCATTGTGTACAGAATTGTTTTTACAGTGTATATATTTTAGTTTTTAACTGTTTGAGTTGGGCAATTGCAAAGCAATTCACTAGTTTATGGCGAAAGATTTTATAAACTTCGGATATATGTGTCTCTTATAAAAGCATTAGAATGCCTAATAAGTTGTTGGCCGAATAGATCAATGTTTATGCTCCAGTGCTAATGATCCGGCGGCGGTAGTGGGTTCGATTTCCGCTCAAACTAGATTATTTTTTTCTTTTCTTCTTTTTTAAGAAATCTATCTGTTTATTTTTTCTTCTTGACAAGATATTTTCAAAAATACCAAGAAACAAAATGTTTATTTTCGGCTAACATGAATAAACAGACTGAAAGCGTTTTTTGGTGGTTATTGTTTTTAAGGTTACAACAAAGAGCTTGTCAATATTTATCGCTGTTATCTTGTGCTATTTACCTGTTGACAACAACTTTGTTTTTCTTCACAACGTTTTCTTTCTTATATAGAGTTTTAATTTTTTTACGTATAAAAATGATCAGAGAAGCCCGAGTTCACGCAGCTATGCGTCTAGTTATTATTAGTTTAATAACTCCCAGTATTAGTGATTCAAACCCTTTTTAGAATTCTAAGCTCCAAGCTCATAGCAAGATGAATCGTGTCAAACATGCAGAATTAAAAGTGTGCAAATGCATTATAGGGTCGTTTTCGTATAAATAGGGAAACAACCAGGAACTGATCTAGGATTCTTGAGAGGAGTGACTGAAATCCCAAAACATTAAATGTACTTAATTATATGTATAGTGTACAAGGGGGTTTCACGTGATCCGTAATTGGTTTAAAATAACAAAGGTAAAGTAAAAATAAAATACTGAAGGAGTAGAAAACGAGGCAGCGTGCTAGCTCTATAGAGTTTTATTGTATACTTGAGATACTACGCACGTTTTCATTGGTCGAGAATCATGCTTTATAAGTGAACAAAGTACGCTAACGACATCAATTTTGTAACGCGCGTTCTGATTGGTCAATTAACCAGAGCGTGCACAACCGATCCTGTCAAGGTGAAAGTTGGTTGAAGTTCACAAGTGGAAAGTTTTTACCGCTTAAAATGAAAGGAAAGCGAGCTTTTTAGCAAATCTTGAATAGAAATTACTTTTCTGTAAATAGAAAAATATTATAATAAATGCATATTTTGCTTAATAAAAAGACGAGCTTTACTTATTTTTGACTTTTTTCTGCTTTTTTGAGCCCGACTGTTTTGGTGTTTGAGTTTAGCTTCTCGATCGAGCAATTCACGTTAATGAGAAAGAAAAGCACAAACGACCAAGTTTTTAGGCAAAATGGTCGCGATTCCCCAAGATCTGTTGATATGTAGTTTTTTTCGTCATTCAGCTTTTAGCAATTCACCGCCATAAAATGAGAAGCAAGTATATAATACATCAAATAGGAGAGGCTCGCCCCGGGGGGGGGGGGGGGGGGGGATGGTACTACCCTATATTGACTATACGGGGATGATCCGCTGAACAGGGTATGGTTTTTCGACCTTGGTGTCATGAACAGGGTATCTAATTTTACTCTATTTCCGATTTAATCCAAACTTCCTGTCATACACAGGGTCCAAAAAATGAGAGAAATTATTTTGCATTCATGAAATCGGCAAGAATAAGATCATTGACAAATCATATAATGTTCGTAAACAATTGTAATTTGTCATAAACAGGGTATGGAAGTTAGGTATTTTTTGTCATAAACAGGGTAACCCCTACAAGATCCCAGCGGAACACCCCTACCCAGATCTGAAGGGAGTACCCCCACCCTCCCCCCCCCCCCCCCACCCCCTCTCGTCACTTTCCATCGTGTTCTATTGCTGCACAAAGCACGCTCAAGCGTCATCTATTTAAGGAATACAGCACGCGGGGATTTTAAGAGATCGAGAGAAGCGTTAGGAGAAGCGATAGCTTCTCGAGTTCTCTTAAAATTCCCATGTGCTCTTTCACTAGATAGAGCACTGATGCCGAGTTTCTATTCCTTTTATAAAATATTCAGACACGAAAAATGAAAGAACTGAAGCATTCACGTAAGTCCTATCATAAAACTGAACGGAAATTTCGATAAAAACGATGTAAATTAGTAAATCGAGTACAGTTGAAAATTTATTTTTCATTGAAGCATTAAAATTTAAAAAAAATTATAAGTTCTTTGTTAGAAGGAAGCAGTAAAATTGACTAGTTGTTGAAATAAATTAAAAGGCAATTCAAACTACAAAGCCGTCACAAACAAGTCACTTGAAAACAAAACAACAAGTTTTTGAAGCGAAACTATGAACCACTTTCTTACTTTTAATACTTCATTGAGCATTCTTAAAAATGTAAATTCCATAATTCTTTAAACCAGAGAAGTATAGAAAGGCAAAAAAATTTGAAAAGGTAGTTTTAGCGTCCATAATCAATCGACAGATGAGTTTGAGTTCACAGAACAGCTGAAACAGTCTTATGCAATTCAGCTAGAGAAGTATTTCAATTGTTTTTTAGCAGAAAGGCAGCTTCAAACCATTTCAATACTGTCCTGGCTGCTTGTAAAAATAACCGATATCAAACATCACCATTGAGTCCTCTACTTGCAGGTTTGATGAGGTTGGAAACCATTACAATCGATTTGAGCGAACCTGGAAGCACATGTTTTTGTCTGACAAAATGCCCTGTCAAATTCTCGGCTTTTTGACGAGGTTAAACGTTGAAATCCACTTTCATCTGTTTTCTCCCTTGTTTACTTCTCTAGCTTTAGTCTTGAGAATTTTAGTTAAATATAGACACATTTTCCATCGAAACAAGTGTATCTTCTTTAACTTTCACCGAGAGAATTTTTGCCAAAATAATTGATGAACTTGCCCACTGTTTCCAAGGCAACGTTCCGTGCTCTGTTGAGTTATAGATAATGCGTCTAAGCCAATCAGAGCGCGCGTTGTATCTCAAATATTTTATAAAACTAATATTAACATACTTTTTTGTTAATTTAAAGGGTCATCTGGGTTCAGGTTTTCTGACCAAGGCTTCCTTTTTACCATCGCTAACTATGACAAAATCTCTGCCCAAACTAAGTTCCCATTAACCAACAAAGAAAAGGCGGTCTACATCAGTGACTCTGTACTTGGCTTTGGCGATTTTGATTTCGAAATGAAGGACGGTTACGCACGATCCTCACTAGGGTCATCTTATGAAGCATCAACACTCACCGTAGAGCAAAAACAAAATATTCTTGGTGGTAGTAAAGCGTTTGGTCTTACACAAATGGAAGCTTTCTATATGGGTAATTATTCTACTTGTGTAGTTAAGTTGAAACCGACCTTATTATATATAGAAGAACACTTGTCTTTCAACAGTTGAAGTGCTTATACGGGTTTTACTTAATTGAAAAGTACCTTTATCAAATTTTGACGTTTTCAATGAATAAAATCTGAAGAATGTAGTCCTTTAAGGGATAAAGTCAGATATTCAAAACCTTTCATTTATAGCAAATGAAAAGAGCATATCAAAGTTAATAGCACTGCAAAATTTCAGTGTCCAATTCTCAACTCAACAAAAATGACAATAAACTGAAAGTCGTGAATTTTAGCATGCTCTTTTCATTTCGGGCCTCATTTTTACGACACTCAACGATTTAGAGGAGATGAGGTCACGTGACGTCTAAGTGCAAGTAGTCCATTCCCTAGTTTTTGCACTTGCTCACAGTTTAAAGTGATATGCAGTTTGTTATCAACTGTTGTCTTGTTGATCTAGAGTTCGGAAGGTAACAAAGCCGTTCAATCATTTGCATTCGATGCTGGAATGCGTAAGATGTGTGGAATCAGCACAACAGACTTGCATAATTAATCAACAAACCAGTAACTGCGGAAAAGAGTGGAAAAAAGTCCAGATTTAAAATAACATTTGATCGCTTTAAAATATTTCAATCACGTTGAAACTTTGCCATCGTAGGGCCTGCTGTGTATATTTTTTAACTATGGACGAAAAAATTGTTTATCAGTGATTTTTTGTGATATGCGTGTTTGAGTGAAAATAGAACAAATCCTGATCAACAAGACAACATTTAATTTAAAACTGCATATCACTTAGAACACGATTTCTTGATATAGGTTGAACCAATTTCTTTCAAATCGCTCTACAGTATAGAATGATGCCAATGCAACAATATGCTTTAAATAGTTGACTTAGGTACAAAATAGATACATGAATTTTTGGATAATAATTCAAATGCATTGTTTTCACTCTGTTTTACCTCACATAAAAATTCTCTTATTTATATCTCAAAAACGTTCTCATAGATTTCGACTGAATTCACGTGGGTGAAGGGTAATTACGTCAGCTATAGGAAAACGTGAGCCTTTTTTACAATTAGGATTAAATGCTGATAATTTTAAGAATTTGTGAAACGAGGAATTCCCACCTTAGCGTTGCCATAGTGACGTCGATCGCCCTATAACATACATCATAAAAAACTTCAATCGTTGCTCAATACTCCTGTAGTAATCAATTTTCCGTATGTTTTTCTGTCGATGGATGGTAGTGTTTCGAAAGTGACTTGTGTGACTACTTTGAAACTGGGGCTAGCTACCTTAAGTCCTTTGCTAGATAAAGTCAAATATTCAAACATGTTTTATGATCATGGTGATTGAAAGTGGTTTTGTGTTTTATTTCAGAATGTTTCGACGCAATATCACTTGCAGAAAGAAATGTAGTCACTTCATCCAAAACTTCCAATGTTCAAGGTTATCCTATTGGAAGTCAGTATGGTTTTAACCCAGGAACATATGTGGAAGTTAACTTTGATGCAAAATACTTGATAAATGGCTTCGTTGTGAAATCCTCCTCTTGCTCGTCTTTTAAACTGATTTATACAAACGAAGCAAATCAAAAGCAGACTTATCAAGAAAATTCTACTGAAAGGGTAAGTGAAAGACGATTCATGAAATTATGCCTTGTTGGGGGGTAGCCTTCGAGTGACGTCACGCAACGTTTCCTTGCCCACGAAATCGAACGTTCGTTAGCAAATGTTGCGTGACGACTTTAAAAATGTCTCTGTTAGAGGCTAACACAGGAGCGGATGCAGGATATCTTTGGAAAGACGTGAGAAAACTAGGACTTGAAATCCTTCAGGAGGAGGTGTACACTCCTTTTTTATATAATAACAATCTCATTAAAAAAAAATTTTTTTAAATTGTAAATCAAAAAAATTATCCAACAACAAAGGATTTTTATTGCCCGGTGAGAATAGGTGTATTTTTTTCAGAATTTCTAATTTAACTTCTTCAAAATGCTACCCGACAGTCCGCCACTGTCATATGAGACTTCGTCTTAGTAATTATAACAATTTATTGAATTTGTATAGCTAATATTGTATTTACATTAGGTATTTGCGCCTCCAGAAAGTGTTGTAACACAATTTGTATTGAGAACAAGTATAGCCACGAATCTCGTGAGATTTGCCTTTACAGAAGAAGAGTCAAGTTGTAGATTAAGAATGAGATTTCATGGCTGTCATATAGGTAAAGGATTTATAACTAGATGCAATTTATTATAAGTAATACCATGACACGAGGTAAATTAGTGATTAAATTTTTCCGAGGTATTCGTATTCGGGGAAATTCCAGAGTGACATGGTATTATTATAAGTATTTTCCACACAACTACTTAAATCTTTCTTTTGTTCCAAATTAACCCTTCAATCCCCTGGATATAACACTCTTGAACACAACAGTGAAATGGCATATTTCAACTAAATTCTAGAGTTTATAATATTATTTATTATATGACCGTGAATCTTGGAGTCTGGACACTAGCAAATGAAGCAATCTGATTGGTTATACGCTTCCCGACAGGTTAATATCCCCCTGTATTAAGACCGCGGACCGATCGACTGAGTAGCTGGCCTTTTCACGATTGAACAGCTGATTGTTTTTTTACATTTTCAAAACATTTTCATGGGAGAAGAGGTCGTTGATGAGAATAAAGACCACAGAAAATCCCAGTCGATGTGTTTTTTATCGTTATTGAAAAAGGTCACATAATTTAGATCTTATTAACCGAGCGGGAGGTCTGTACAGGAGAATCTTGACCGAGGTCGAAAAGTACAGACCGAACGCAGTGTACCCGACCGAGGTCAAGATTCTCCTGTACAGACCGACCAAGCTCGGTTAATAAGACATTTATTATATGACCTTTTTTAATTAAAAAACTAGAACAAAAAGTCTTTTTTTCACAATAATAAAATAAATAAATCAATCACGATATTTTTCGTGCGCTGATTGGTTGAAAACCTTGACAAACCCTTGAAAATGCTGTCAGTCGATGCTGGAGCCGGACGGTGTGCGAAAGTTTGCAAGACGTTTTTTTCAAGAAAAAATGTGTAAATGGACAAATTATCAATGGAAATTAAGACAATGTAAGTAGCTTAATGCAATAAATGCTTTCATCATTTGACAAATCGTTTCTGTTGGTAGTTTTTGTTCGTTTTCGTCGGAAAAGTCCAAACCTTGAGTTTGGCATAGTTTTGATCAAGCAAACTTGTTTGTTCGTTGTTTTCTCGCAATAAATAACCAAAAAAATCAACTTTATGAATGCCATTTCTATCTCTTCTCGATTATCAATTACCAGTAATAATTTAAACTTGTGTTTATTTCGAAATGAGATCGTTTTGGTCTAGTTTTACGTGTTTGGATTTAGCGATTACTTGCAGTCGTTTTGTGGCGGCTTTGGATCTATTTTTACACTCTAACATCAAATTCTCAACAAAGAGAGAAAGAAAGTTTACAGAATGAAGGATCTTTTTGTGTTATAGGCATTTTCGACTTAAGCTGGTTATTTCTGTGCAAATTGTGTGATTTATTGTGAAGTTCGGACGATAGATTGTATTGAACAGGACATTTTTGACAGTAAACAAAAAACTAGTAGAGAAAAAATTGCGGTAAAAATAATAATAACGATAAGAAAATACATCGACTGGGATTTTCTGTGGTCTTTATTCTCATCAACGACCTCTTCTCCCATGAAAATGTTTTGAAAATGTAAAAAACAATCAGCTGTTCAATCGTGAAAAGACCAGCTACTCTGTCGATCGGTCCGCGGTCTTAATACAGGGGGATATTAACCGGTCGGGAAGCGCGTATAACCAATCAGATTGCTCCATTTGCTAGTGTCCAGACTCCAAGATTCACGGTCATATAATAAAAATGTCTTATTAACCGAGCTTGGTCGGTCTGTACAGGAGAATCTTGACCTCGGTCGGGTACAGACCTCACTGCGTTCGGTCTGTACTTTTCGACCTCGGTCAAGATTCTCCTGTACAGACCTCCAGCTCGGTTAATAAGATCTAAATATAGTCAGTAATGAAGAGCATTGGAAATTTCAACTCAACGACAAACCGGAAATATGAAAACCGGAAAGATATGGAATATGGATATTGCTCATTATCCAAGAATGACAAAAATGCTCTGATGGCTTCAAAGCATTAAAATTGCCCACTTTCGTGTCGAATAACTTGGCCGTATTTTATTTCATTATTAAGATATTACACTTCATTACACTATTAAGATATATCTCATTCGAAAACCGACAATAAGTAGAATTCACCAAAGAAATTTCTTGTAAAGGGTTCTAACCACTTTAAAGGCTAGTATAGTACTCACGAGGCCGCTTTCTTTCGCAAAACGCTCCCGCAGCATGCTCCTACAGCAAACTCCCCTGTCTGTACAAAGGATTTCACGCGAAAAAATATGTTGCGCAAAAAAACCTTTGCTCGCGGGTTTTGCTCCCTCATATCAAACTGGTTATTGCGATGCCGAGAAATATCATTAAATGCAAAAACCGTTTACGACTGAGCAAAGGTATTGTATTAACTTTGATAACTCTCGCAGAGAGATAATTTCAAGATAAACGACCAACGTACCAAATACATTTACAAAGAAGGGCTAATGAGATATTATTAAAACAGTTCCGTCATTCAAAAAAAATTGCTACTGTGGTTGATCGGCTGAGGATAAAATGTTTGTAGAAAAATTAATAAAACTGAGGTGTTATGTGTTCGTAGGGTGCGATGGTCCTCTAGGGATGGAAAGCACAGTAATAAGAAATCCTTGGTTAATCTCAAACGATGAAAAAGATAATAGCCACAAAGCAAATTGCGCTCGAATTAACTCGAATTTATGTGGTGGAGATGGTTGTTGGAAACCAAAAAAAGATGGAGATTATATTCAGGTAATTATGTTGTAAGCATACGTAAAAACATAGTTATTCGATAACCGTATGGTAAAAATGACGCACCTCACCTCCATATTACCAATCTAAGCCTTTTTCAATTCAGTTTTAGCTTTTGTGATTTAACCTGAAGTTCATTTATTACTCATGAAGCGATAATCCGCGCGCCGGCACGAGCTTTAATGCTGAAAGTTCATTATTGTTATTATTATTTTTCAAGTCATTTCCTCACTGATTGCAACAATGGTTCCATTCCAAGTAATACATCGACTTACTACATTATAACAAATACGGTTACTCCTCTTTTATAATACAGCATCTATTTTTTTTGGACTCACCATGTTGGAGAATTTGTAGAGTTTGTACTTTAACTGCAATTTGAAAACTGTCATGCACCCAATAATGAGCTTTCTTGTTTACATGGTAAATTACTATCATCGGACGTTTATGCAATTTGTTTAGTAAAAATACGATTAGCTGTTTCTAAATTTGCGCACGCGCTGTAGTAGAAGTTTTGAAGAAATGTATTAGGAAAACGGCTAAAATTGCTATATTTGACAATTTTGTGCAATATGTTTGTGCAATTGCAAAAAACAAGCTTTGAAGTAATTGTCCACGAAGAACTTTTCCGTAGCGCAACTTTTGCTTTTCGACCAGAAATGCGTTCGTTTGTTTTCCTGTTACCTTCAGTCATCTTTTATTCCTGGATGCTTCTCGGCTGATGGAGGAAAGCCTTGACCTTCTCGATCAAAACAACTCAATCAGTCCTGGTGAAGTATGAAGACCGGAAGTGATTTTTCTTTTAAAATGTCACGTGGTTACAACCCAAGAACTGCCCATTTCAAACCATGTGACACTCGATCTCTAGGAAATGGTTCTTATGTGAAAAATGTGTTGAAATATTTGCACATTAAAGAATCATTTCCCAAGAGAGACATCACATGGTCTGAAATGGGAAAATAAACATGTAGACCAAAAAGGTATATTGCCGTAAACTTAGTAGTCTAGTAGATGTGTATGCAAATTTGCTTTCTCTAGGTTGCCTTTTCTTCACAAAGAAGGATAATCACTCAAATTGGAATCCAATGCTGTCATAATAAAGAAGATGAATTTCCCTCCTCGATCAAAATAACGTACAGCGACGGAAGTGATTTCAAACCATACACTGGTCTCGACTTTAATCAGAAGGTATCTGCATTAAAATGAAAGCTATGGTGATTTAGGAAGGGCTGATGTGTATGTTAGTATATGGGTCGTGATCCAAGTCTTTGAATTTTTTACAAAAAAATTCCTTGCACATGTGACAACGAAGATGTTTTATTGAAACCACATTTACAAATGGTATTTACAATGAGTTACTAAATTGCTGTAGCGTACAGGACAGCAAGTTAGCAATCTATCTAAGTTTTGTTTAGTTAGTGTACTGAAAGCGTTATGTCATGTTGTATTCCAGAACTGAACCCACTTTTATTCTAACATAAGTGCGCGCAGAACCATGGTGAAGAAGATAAGTGGTTTTAGGGAAGATTGTGCATACATGAAAATACATCCTGTTTTTGAGATGTGAGAAATGAATTTGAAATGCATCGCTCTTTAAGTGTCGCATTTTTTATCGGTTAAAAAACAAGAAAGGGGGTGCAGGTCCAGACTAGTCATCATGTCAATAAGAGGAAGAAAACAAATTTCTAAGGACATTCATGAAATATCTGAAAAAGACTGAAAGCGTTTATTTATACCGTTCCTAAAATAGTTTCTGGCTCTAAGACCAGGAAAACAGGGATTGTGATCGATATGAGACCAGTACCAGCAGATGGGCATTTGGTAATGCGCATGCGTCAGCTTTTGTTATAATTTGCCTAATTTTGCCGCCATTTTGGATTTTATTGGAACGTAATAAAACAACAAAATTGTGAATTCACGAGACAATCACAGTGAAAGTATTTGTCGTCATGATAAGATACAGACATGAAGTTAAACTATACCGATTGGAATTCCTGTGTGGGTATTGACAACATCACTGCTCGTTTATTTAAAAAAAGAACGGTATCCAAAGACTGCTAAATTTTTAAAAATACGAGAAAATGCACATCAACATGTGTGTCTCTGCTGAAAAATCACCTCGTTTACCGAAGAAAAAACATGCCCAAGTGAGTTATCAAATGATAAGTTGCTCTTTTGTTGTGGTAATTCTGATTTTACGGGTTGCTGCTGCTGTAGATTTGTGACACTTGTTAAGCCTGGAAAAATGTAAATAACTTTTTATTTTTGGTATTCATCTTGAATGAAAGGTTATTTATCATTCTTTTGATCTGTGGTATCAATTGAAAGGATAAAATTTAGCAACTTCAATAAATCTCAAATGAATTTCGTTTAGCGAACTGAAAATGACAACAGCGAGCCATTTGAGAGACATCATGTTCTAGTCTAGATAGATTCTAATGAATACAGTGTTAGTTGTGATTTATCAATTTAATTTTTATATAAAATGTATTGTAAAACATTTTCTGCCAGTAATATTTAGTACACCTTTAATGAATGTAGTATTTTATTCAATTTAGAAGATTAAAAAACAAACAAATCATTGTGCATATTGATACCACGAAACAAGGCAATCAATTCACGAATAATTTGAACGCACAAAGTTGTTCTGTCTCTGCAAAAGTATGGCACGAAAATGATGCGACGATTAAACAAAGCATTCACACGATCAATTTACCTTGTATAACCAACCTTATCGAGTGAAGAAAGTCATAAAAGCATTGTTGATACTCCACGAACCATTACTTGCAATATCAAGGCAAAATGCAAATGTCCAAGGAGACCAAAAGTGCCTTGCGCAAAATCCGTTATATCGAAGAGAAGATGAATTGATAAGAGAAAGTCCTTTTGATACTTAAAAAATAGAGTACATAATAATTATGTCTATGATTATTTTAGCAATCTTTGGAGCAGCCGTTCTTTTTTAAATAAGCGAGCAGTGAAGTTGTCAATATCCACACAGGAATTCCAGTTGGTATAGATTAACTTCATGTCTGTATCTTATCATGACGACAAATACTTTTTCTGTGATCGTCTCGTGGATTCACATTCTACGTTCGAATAAAATCCAAAATGGCAGCAAAATTAGGCAAATTAGAACAAAAGCTGACGCATGCGCATCTGCTGCCAGTACCAAAAATTCCTTCTCTCACCTTGTACTCTCTTGACAAAAAGTAGTTTTTAAAAATCGGTTCCTTCAAAGTTGGTACCGTTTAAATTGTATGTAGACGAAATTATTTGTTCAAAGGAACCAATTCAGTTATAACCCTTTTGAAGGTGATTCTTGCATTCCAAATAAGAGTCATAGAGAAAGTTTTTTTCATAAAAAATGTAGCAGAAAACGTTTATCTCGTGTTTTGATGACATTCTTACTAATATAGGTATCGCCCAACTTGGGATCTCAAGTTTATTTCTTATATGTTTCAGACCCTTCAGACGAATCACCACAAGGGACTGGGGCAACAAATTACCAAACTAGCATTAAATCCACCAATAATAGCTGAGAAAATCCGCATTTATCCGCATGATAAAGCAGGGATGCGTTTTGAGTTGTACGGCTGTATCTATCAAAAGAGTAAGTACAATACGCCTGATACGTGATATTAATTAATGTTTCACCCCCGTCTCTAGAATACAATTATAATATATAAAATTATATTCATATTATTTTTTTATTCCTTTGATTATATTAAAGACCAGAACAATGCAAAAAGGATTATGGTATATAGATGGGATAGAACGTAATCGCGCTTCAGCGTTACTGGGAAAGATCCATGACAGGGCGTGCGCACTCTAATCATAATTTGCCTTGTGTTTAAAGCTACTTTGCACCACCTACACGGCTGTCATTGAGCATATTTGAAATAGCTGAAGTTTGTCCAGCAGAGTAGTGGTATACAGTGAAACCTCTATATTCCAGACTTTGCAACAAAGACCTTGTTTTTGTTTAATATTCGTAAATACACCTAATTTGTTTGTCAGTATTCCTTTATTATTATTGATCTTTTTTTGTTTTTTTTAATTTTGATAAATAATTTTTGACGTTGCACCCTTCCTCAAAATTGTCTAGATCATCCCCTGTAGCTGTTTGGTAATATTATGTATAGAAGACGGCCGTCTAAGTTTATTGTATTCCAAGAAAATTAAAAGTATCGAATTACATATGAGCAAATTGTTTAAATAGCCTTTTCCGCTCGTCATTATTGCAGTTTTCCGGTTTTTTTTTTGCGAACTCAAAAGTTAGAACGCTAATCGTCAAACAAAACCTCAACGAGCTGCTTTCGCACTTTCTCTAAACCCTCCTACTTACACCGACGCTTGTACGAACATAATCAAGATGAATCATGATTGGTTAGTTTTCATTCGGGTGGTACCGACGTTTATACGAACATAATCAAGATGAATCATGATTGGTTAGTTTTCATTCGGGTGGTACCGACGTTTATACGAACATAATCAAGATGAATCATGATTGGTTAGTTTTCATTCGGGTGGTACCGTCGTTTATACGAACATAATCAAGATGAATCATGATTGGTTAGTTTTCATTCGGGTGGTGATCGGACCTTTGATTGACGGGGGCCAAATCACACCAACAAATCACGGTAACAGTTGATGTCTCTGACTTCGCAGAAAACGAAAAATTGCAGTAAGGGATCAGCTAGCTTTGATGATATCAGTATTAACTTCATAAATGATAGGAAATCCATATATATATAGAAATTTAATTTATGCAGGTTTATGCTTGATCACTATGCCATAATGTCTTGTTTTGAAAACTGGGAACAGAGGATGTACAAAATGTATAAAAAAGACACAACGATAACTTGGAACGTGTTTTTATCATTTAGATCCAAAAGGAGATGGTATAGTTTTAACAACTGGCGATCCGTTGAGGAACAGGACTGGTATTATGATGTCTGTTGAAAAGAACGCTATGGGACAAAATTTTTTGAAAGCAACTGTTCAAACAACAACTACAAAATACGAAGTTGTCAATACACAGCAACTCAACTATGCAGAGTGGACACGTGTTACTTTTTCTAGGCCATTTGATGGAAATGGTGGTTTACTTGATGCTAACAATGCTAGTGATACAAAACCCATCAGCAGGACATCAGGTATATTATTACTTCTGTATGCACCTATTTCAAAAACCGTTGTCGGAGAGAATGTCTAAAGCCGGTTGTCGAATGTTGAATATTTATGGTTTATTCTTGAAAAAGCAAGACACCAAAAACGCATTGAATTAGCTATTTTGAAATAAAGGTAGTTACAAAAGTTCGTTTGACGTGAATGCATTTACCATGACATTTTAGTAGATGGCATCTACGATACTCTCCGATAACGTTTTCAGTTTACATGATGACATTTATTTATAGATATTCTAGATGCTAATAGGGTACCTCAATCTCAAGGAGTTGGTGATACACATTCCCCGTCGACATAATCTTTTTTAACTTGTCCTACACAGAGATTGACCTATATGGAAAACAAGAAAAAAATAATAATCATCAAAAGCGCATTAAAAACTCTGGTTGTACGAAGTCTGGATAAAGTTATCCACTGAATAAACACTTCATATAGAATTTCTACAGGATAGGGATTTATCAGGTCGATAGCGTTATTCAGACTATTTCCTTTCTGCCCAGTCTCCAAAGGTCTTATCTCTACAGGAACCCCAAAAGTAAAAAAAAAAAGCGAAAATCGCCTGTCGAATTAATTAATGCGTTTGGAAGCTACCTACTAGGACCAGTTTCCTTTTTAAATAGTGTTAGAGTTATCAGTTTTAAAAGCACACCATTTGCCAATCTTAAAACTTGCTTTTTTACACTCTGCAGTTTCATTCCCGAAGTTTTGGAGTCCAATAGTTGTATTAGAAGATCCACTGTTTAACACTGACAATGTCCAGTTGTCCGATATCTTGTTTTTTACCAGTAAAGCTTCGGTAAATTACGTCCAAGGGAAGATCACAGGTATCATGGGTAAGTGTTAAATGAAGGTACGTTTATTTATGTCTAATGGTGGAATCCCTATACTCCGAACGGCTGGGAACAAAGTGTATAGTGAAAATTCTGGTTTATTGAGTGTCCTGTGTAGATAGCTGTATAATACAGTGTTTGAAGGGTAATTAGCTGAAGTGTAAATTGCATGAGTGTAAGATACGAATTATAGCTCTCTGCAACGTTTACCGCCTACATCACGTTTTGTACAAATCAACTTAATAGATTGCGAGGATTTTCTTTGAACGAACCGCCGATTCATGAAGCTGAACTCATTTTTGATTGTGCAACTATTAACTTGAATGTAGTTGTTCAGCTAAAATACCGGTATATAACACGTTTGAACTTTAGAGTTTTTAACGCTGCAAACTAATAATTATGATAATAATAGCAACATTAATAATGATAAAGAAGGGTATACCCTAACCCGCCAACTAAAAGAAAAGATGACACATCTGTTCTACGTCGATGACCTGAAGACGTACCATAAATCCCAAAATAAGGCATAATAATTCTCATGGCAAGATAGCTGAAAGAAAAATATTAAGACATTGACCTTTATTGGGGCCTTGATAAATGTGCTACTGTAAATGTTATGAAAGGAAAGATAACCAATCGACGAACATAAAACTCAACTACAAAGACGAATTCCACCTTCGAAAACCACCGAAAATGGCGCAAACGAAATCGACATCGCCGTCCATGACTTCAGGAAAAAGGAATGGCTACTACTCGAAGGCACAGTCTGCGGCATGGGAAAGAGAGAAGACAGAAACACTAAAAAAAATACAGAAACTTGAGAAATGGTATCAAAGAAATACACCCAAAGCACGAAGTAAACACTGAGGTTAACATAGTATTAGACTTTCTAGGAAATTATCACATAAAACTGAAGATCGAAGTGCAAAATCATGTCGCCTCTAGAAACCTATAGATAAACAACTACAAAATAACATCATTGAAAAAGAAACTAGATATCTACTTTTAAAGAGCCAAAAGTGGATACTATCCCAAAGTGCAGAGATCGTAATTAAAAGTACTTTTATCATCAGAAAGAACCGAATAATTGAAGAATAATATAAGAAAAAACATGAAGAAGAAAGAACTACTGAATGAACGATAAGCTAAAGAAATTATTGTAAAATGAAGAAAGTACGCACAGCTTAGCCTACGTTAACCAGCGCAAAGCTTAAAATTAACATACCCTATTTACTCGATTAGAGTAAGCGGCGTTTATTTCAATTCTCGTGATCCAGCTGCGGTGTTTATTCGAGGGCGACTTTATTCAAAAATAACTTTATTCAACATACGTCTGTAACAGTAACAAATCTAATCCTTCATAGGATTTTTTTTTACTTTTCTTGCGGCACAATGTTCATTCGAGTCCTCAGTCTTATTAAAAAACTTTATCGAACCGAAACTGAAAACAAACATTCTTTAAAAGTCACTGGAAGTGGAGTGGTACCAGCGAAGTTCTCTGCTTTCACATCAGATTACGCATTGCAAGAATTCTTGAAAAAGAACTAGACACAAGAGCAAAAAAGTACACTCATTTTGAGCTCAAACATGTTGTTGTAAAAGAAACTGATACATTTCCATTGATGGCTTGAATAGAAATTCGTATATAATTTTTTATATAAAACTCAAATTAGACCGAAAAAAACGCGATGGACTTTATAAGATTAAATATACAAAATCAATTTCCCGTCAAACTAATTCAAGCGAAAAGAAAAATTCACTAGCGAAAAACGTCGAAACTACGAAAGAAAACGAGCAATTTGGTCTTGTATTTGGTTGTAAATCGAGTTCTGTCATTGCTTGATTAAATCTAAGGTTAGAATTAAGTTTTCAATCGTTTTAATAGTTGTTTGAATTGTATTTATGTCACAAAAACGTCGAGGTTTAGTTCACTTATCCCTAGGATAGCAATTTATCCTAGGTTCGGGAGGTGGGATAACTTTATCGGAGATTTATCCCTGGGACAACGCTATCCGTGCTTTCAGGAACACAATTTATCCCTAGAATAACTTTATCCTAAGAATAGCTCATATTTATCCCTAGGATAGAGTTATCCGTCTTTCTAGGAACCGGCCCCTGAGTAAATACGGTAACACATTTCAAATTAGAGCCACTACGTAGAACTTACCATGCCCAGTGTAATTGAGAAATGTCTGCCTACTAGTGTTTGGAGTTCATTTTGTGTTTTTGTGCGACTGCCGAACGACTCGATTCGAAACTGACGACGCTCGGCTTTGCCTTCTTTTAGCGCGAGTCTACAAACGGCGAAGGGTGTGTGTGTTTGTCCCACTACATGACACTACATTTGATGTCTTGAAAATGCTAAATATGTGACCTCTTGGCCAAATTGTTTGTGTTGAAACTTGACCCGAGCAAAAACTCTGCCTTAAACATAAAAATGTCCATAATGATGATGATGATGATGATGACAACGATCACTTTAATTAGGCGGTCACTAGTTTAGTTTCTTGCTGTAATGGATCTAATTATAACTTATGATCTGTTTTTTTAGATGGCTTTCATACAAACTTCACGGATTATAATTCTAAAGGTACTGATAGGTTACCCTGGGTAACAAGTGATCCTGGAGGATTTCAAGCACAAAGTGGTTGCACACCTTCTAAAAATACTGGACCGTGTGATGACCATTCTCGTACAGGTATCTATCATCACCAAACGCATGAGAGTATAAACACTGAAAGACAGAGTGCAAGATGAATAACAGTATTAGAATAGTACTTATAACTAATAGCTAATACTAACAATCAGAATGGTTTAATAATATTATAGTTAGAACACATGTATTAGGTAATCGAAGAACCGCGAAGTAACCGTTAGGCCTCAATAGTTGAAGGTACGCAGTGGCCTCTCAACCAAAAAAAAAAAAGTAAAAAAAAGAAAGAAAGAAAAAAATAGTTGCCAGTGCACCTAGCAGCCGTGGACAGCTGCATGTATCGGCATTTTGAGCCTCGTCAGCATGGCTCATCTAGAGCACTGGTATAAACTGTGACCACTGTAGAACAATAAGTAAAATACAATACGCCATGTGTAAGGATAGCCCGTTAAAAGAAGTGTAGATAAAGCATTTTATCCAACCTCGTCCCCAGGGCCACTCTGTTCCCTCTTTTTTCAAAATGACGGTCGCTCACACATTGACCCTGGCACCGGCTGGTTTGACACGTGATCAAAATCTCCAAGATTTTTGGAGATTTTGATCACGTGACCAATAAAATCAATATGACCGACAGTCACGTGTCAAACCAGCCGGTACCAGGGTCAATGTGTGAGCGACCGCCATTTTGAAAAAAAGAGCGAACAGAGTGGCCCTGGGGACGAGGTTGCATTTTATCTACTGCCTCTCATAGCTTATACTCATTCTGTTTGTTTTTTATTTTTCATGCTTTTAGTGTTATTAATTTACGCGACTAAAATTAGCTGCGAATTGGTCGATTTTTATCCGTTATTTCAACAGTTAAGGATATGATATTTTGTCTTGCATATATTTTTGTATTTTTCTTTTGCCGCGCCATGTTATTAACAATGAATATAAGGTCTTTCAAAGTCGTTTAAGGTCTTTTAGGGTCTTTTAAGCTTAAAAGCTTGCTCATATTTTATTTATTACGTCTTCAAGAGCATAAATCTCTGACGATACCACAACGATAGGGAATCCATTATTTTCTTGAAAATCCCGATAACGACACCGTACTAAAGCCTGGTCTGTGCATTTTATTTTCTAGGTTCACCATATCTTTATTTCGAGTCTTCAGGTACTGATACCTCCACACTTTCTAGTCATTATCGTGTCAGTGCATATAAATGTTTCAGATTCAAATACTTCATGATGGGAGAGCACATGGGAATCTTAACCGTGTATGTCCAGGATTCACTTGGATATAAAACCTTGGTCTGGAGACTTGCAGGTGAACAAGGAAACGATTGGAAAACTGCAAAAATACCGTTAAGACAAAAGAGACCATTTAAGGTACTATTGCTGAATCTATACATTATTGTTTTTACCCCAAATATAACGCAGCTGTCAAACAAACTCGATTTAAATTTTATGAGAAGAAGTTACAATTTTAACTGTCTAAAAAGCTATTTTACATGCTAGGAAGATCCCTTAGAGCTTATATAACACTTACTGCTGATTCATATTCCTTGGTGAATAACAACTATGATACTTTTTAGATCCTTTTCGAAGCAAAGAAGTATTCTTATGCCTACACGAGCGACATTGCTATTGACAAGTTAAAGTTTAATACCCTAGGTTGTCAGTTCCAACCTCTGCATGCCAGTGTTTCCTATGTAACAGGTAAGACGACACAAAAAACTCGGTCATGTTTTATTCGCCACTGTCGTTCTGTGGTGCAGGTTATCATGGAATATCCCCGGGGAGAGTAAAACCAACCCCGATTGAATGCATGGGAATATACCGCCAGCTCCTCAAAATCCTGATCTTATCACAGACCTAAAATTTTGATTTTTAATGCATAACCTAGGGTTAGGCCACGACAGACTAAGAAAACGGCTTTTTCAATAAATGTTGAGAAATTAAAGCGACCATAACCCTATCCAAGACAAAAGCCTCATCCCATGAAAGACAAAATGTGACAAAATAATACCCTTCCACAGCGGAAAAACCTACCCTTTAGGGCAGCATTTACTGTATACCAAATACCCCCCCCTTCCCCGGGAAGGCAATCTGGCAAATCTATAGTTGCTATATATAGTGAGACCAGTAGACAGTGTGGGAAAGAAGCAAAAACGCTTTAAAAAGGATCGAATTTTGAAATAAACTCTGCTTTTTTGTTGTTGTTCATCTGGATGATCATAATCCAATTCAACTACACCCAATAATAGCCAACAAACTTCATAATGAGCCACACTATACCAAGCATACCCATAGTGAACAATTACAATATTGCGCCACATACAATTTTTAGTGTCAATTACCATTCTGCAACATCTCCAACAGTAGCCAGCAGTTTTCATCTTTGTTCATATTATATATGATATCGTATCACAGGTTTTGGACGTTCAAAAATCATTGCATACAAGGAAGACTTTAGAAATGACCTGATGTTGGAACTTAGCAATGCTGGGACGGAGAAACGATATTGGCAGTCATGCTATCACTCATCGACAGACGCTCAAGCAGATTTCTGGAAAAACTGTGAAAACAAAGGGCCTACTGTAACCATCGTTCGATATCAGGATTACATATTTGCTGCGTTCAGCGATAGAGACTGGGGAGATCAAGGTACAAAAAATGTAAAAGATTTACCGGCTCCACTTAGAATAAAATTGCTTCCAAATTTACGATATCAACCTGTTCGTAATAGCCCTGAAGCGAGATGACGTTTTAAACCCCGTCTCTATACCATAATAGTTTTTAAAATCCTTTCATATTCAAATTTTTATATTCCCTCGAGAACACAAGAACAATAGTTACCATTAGTGAAAAAAAGCGATGCGAAAAGGATTCTGGTCTATACCCGGGGGATTCCCTTACATGGGGTAAAACATTAACGTTCTCGACTATGGGATTATTCTAAAGAATATTCCCTTATCCGTCATAAGTCTAATATTTCGAACCAGCAGCCAAATAATGGTTTTGATCTGATCAATCCGTTGTATCCCGGCAACAACGGTAAAACTATGGCGAAACAGAAGATTGACCAGGGTCATCCAACCTTCCCTTTACTAGCTAGGATGACGACATTGTGATTCTGTTGATAATGGTAATGATGATAATGGTGATGGTGATGGTAATGATGATAATGGTGATGGTAATGATGATAATGGTGATGGTAATGATGATAATGGTGATGGTAATGATGATAATGGTGATGGTAATGATGATAATGGTGATGGTAATGATGATAATGGTGATGGTAATGATGATAATGGTGATGGTAATGATGATAATGGTGATGGTAATGATGATAATGGTGATGGTAATGATGATAATGGTGGTGGTAATGATGATAATGGTGATGGTAATGATGATAATGGTGATGGTAATGGTGATAATGATGATGGTAATGATGATAATGGTGATGGTAATGATGATAATGGTGATGGTAATGATGATAATGGTGATGGTAATGATGATGATGATGGTAATGATGATAATGGTGATGGTAATGATGATAATGGTGATGGTAATGATGATAATGGTGATGGTAATGATGATAATGGTGGTGGTAATGATGATAATGGTGATGGTAATGATGATAATGGTGATGGTAATGGTGATAATGATGATGGTAATGATGATAATGGTGATGGTAATGATGATAATGGTGATGGTAATGATGATAATGGTGATGGTAATGATGATAATGGTGATGGTAATGATGATAATGGTGATGGTAATGATGATAATGGTGATGGTAATGGTGATAATGATGATGGTAATGATGATAATGGTGATGGTAATGATGATAATGGTGATGGTAATGATGATAATGGTGATGGTAATGATGATAATGGTGATGGTAATGATGATAATGGTGGTGGTAATGATGATAATGGTGATGGTAATGATGATAATGGTGATGGTAATGATAATGGTGATTGTAATGATGATAATGGTGATGGTAATGATAATGGTGGTGGTAATGATGATTATGGTGATGGTAATGATAATGGTGATGGTAATGATGACAATGGTGATGGTAATGATGATAATGGTGATGGTAATGATGATAATGGTGATGGTAATGATGGTGGTGGTAATGATGATGGTGATGGTAATGATGATGGTAATGATGATAATGGTGATGGTAATGATGATGGTGGTGGTAATGATGATGGTGATGGTAATGATGATGGTGATGGTAATGATAATAATGGTGATGGTAATTATGATAATGGTGATGGTAATGGTGATGGTAATGACTAAAGACTAAAGACCCAAGTGCAAAATCATGTCGCCTCTAGAAACCTATAGATAAACAACTACAAAATAACATTATTGAAAAAGAAACTAGATATCTACTTTTAAAGAGCCAAAAGTGGATACTATCCCAAAGTGCAGAGATTGTAATTAAAAGTACTTTTATCATCAGAAAGAACCGAATAATTGAAGAATAATATAAGAAAAAACATGAAGAAGAAAGAACTATTGAATGAACGATAAGCTAAAGAAATTATTGTAAAATGAAGAAAGTACGCACAGCTTAGCCTACGTTAACCAGCGCAAAGCTTAAAATTAACATACCGTATTTACTCGATTAGAGTAAGCGGCGTTTATTTCAATTCTCGTGATCCAGCTGCGGTGTTTATTCGAGGGCGACTTTATTCAAAAATAACTTTATTCAACATACGTCGGTAACAGTAACGAATCTAATCATTCATAGGATTTTTTTTTACTTTTCTTGCGGCACAATGTTCATTCGAGTCCTCAGTCTTATTAAAAAACTTTATCGAACCGAAACTGAAAACAAACATTCTTTAAAAGTCACTGGAAGTGGAGTGGTACCAGCGAAGTTCTCTGCTTTCACATCAGATTACGCATTGCAAGAATTCTTGAAAAAGAACTAGACACAAGAGCAAAAAAGTACACTCATTTTGAGCTCAAACATGTTGTTGTAAAAGAAACTGATACATTTCCATTGATGGCTTGAATAGAAATTCGTATATAATTTTTTATATAAAACTCAAATTAGACCGAAAAAAACGCGATGGACTTTACAAGATTAAATATACAAAATCAATTTCCCGTCAAACTAATTCAAGCGAAAAGAAAAATTCACTAGCGAAAAACGTCGAAACTACGAAAGAAAACGAGCAATTTGGTCTTGTATTTGGTTGTAAATCGAGTTCTGTCATTGCTTGATTAAATCTAAGGTTAGAATTAAGTTTTCAATAGTTTTAATAGTTGTTTGAATTGTATTTATGTCACAAAAACGTCGAGGTTTAGTTCACTTATCCCTAGGATAGCAATTTATCCTAGGTTCGGGAGGTGGGATAACTTTATCGGAGATTTATCCCTGGGACAACGCTATCCGTGCTTTCAGGAACACAATTTATCCCTAGAATAACTTTATCCTAAGAATAGCTGATATTTATCCCTAGGATAGAGTTATCCGTCTTTCTAGGAACCCGCCCCTGAGTAAATACGGTAACACATTTCAAATTAGAGCCACTACGTAGAACTTACCGTGCCCAGTGTAATTGAGAAATGTCTGCCTACTAGTGTTTGGAGTTCATTTTGTGTTTTTGTGCGACTGCCGAACGACTCGATTCGAAACTGACGACGCTCGGCTTTGCCTTCTTTTAGCGCGAGTCTACAAACGGCGAAGGGTGTGTGTGTTTGTCCCACTACATGACACTACATTTGATGTCTTGAAAATGCTAAATATGTGACCTCTTGACCAAATTGTTTGTGTTGAAACTTGACCCGAGCAAAAACTCTGCCTTAAACATAAAAATGTCCATAATGATGATG
Source organism: Diadumene lineata (assembly GCA_918843875.1). Taxonomy (NCBI): domain Eukaryota; kingdom Metazoa; phylum Cnidaria; class Anthozoa; order Actiniaria; family Diadumenidae; genus Diadumene; species Diadumene lineata. Next base: position 19,690,805 of record OU974069.1, on the reverse strand, counting down.
ATAATGATGATGGTGATGATAATGGTGATGGTAATGATGATAATGGTGATGGTAATGATGGTGATGGTGATGGTAATGATGATAATGGTGGTGGTAATTATGATAATGGTGATGGTAATGATGATAATGGTGATGGTAATGATGACAATGGTGATGGTAATGATAATGGTGATGGTAATGATGATAATGGTGATGGTAATGATGATAATGGTGATGGTAATGATAATGGTGATGGTAATTATGATAATGGTGATGGTAATGGTGATGGTAATGACTAAAGACTAAAGACCCAAGTGCAAAATCATGTCGCCTCTAGAAACCTATAGATAAACAACTACAAAATAACATTATTGAAAAAGAAACTAGATATCTACTTTTAAAGAGCCAAAAGTGGATACTATCCCAAAGTGCAGAGATTGTAATTAAAAGTACTTTTATCATCAGAAAGAACCGAATAATTGAAGAATAATATAAGAAAAAACATGAAGAAGAAAGAACTATTGAATGAACGATAAGCTAAAGAAATTATTGTAAAATGAAGAAAGTACGCACAGCTTAGCCTACGTTAACCAGCGCAAAGCTTAAAATTAACATACCGTATTTACTCGATTAGAGTAAGCGGCGTTTATTTCAATTCTCGTGATCCAGCTGCGGTGTTTATTCGAGGGCGACTTTATTCAAAAATAACTTTATTCAACATACGTCGGTAACAGTAACGAATCTAATCATTCATAGGATTTTTTTTTACTTTTCTTGCGGCACAATGTTCATTCGAGTCCTCAGTCTTATTAAAAAACTTTATCGAACCGAAACTGAAAACAAACATTCTTTAAAAGTCACTGGAAGTGGAGTGGTACCAGCGAAGTTCTCTGCTTTCACATCAGATTACGCATTGCAAGAATTCTTGAAAAAGAACTAGACACAAGAGCAAAAAAGTACACTCATTTTGAGCTCAAACATGTTGTTGTAAAAGAAACTGATACATTTCCATTGATGGCTTGAATAGAAATTCGTATATAATTTTTTATATAAAACTCAAATTAGACCGAAAAAAACGCGATGGACTTTACAAGATTAAATATACAAAATCAATTTCCCGTCAAACTAATTCAAGCGAAAAGAAAAATTCACTAGCGAAAAACGTCGAAACTACGAAAGAAAACGAGCAATTTGGTCTTGTATTTGGTTGTAAATCGAGTTCTGTCATTGCTTGATTAAATCTAAGGTTAGAATTAAGTTTTCAATAGTTTTAATAGTTGTTTGAATTGTATTTATGTCACAAAAACGTCGAGGTTTAGTTCACTTATCCCTAGGATAGCAATTTATCCTAGGTTCGGGAGGTGGGATAACTTTATCGGAGATTTATCCCTGGGACAACGCTATCCGTGCTTTCAGGAACACAATTTATCCCTAGAATAACTTTATCCTAAGAATAGCTGATATTTATCCCTAGGATAGAGTTATCCGTCTTTCTAGGAACCCGCCCCTGAGTAAATACGGTAACACATTTCAAATTAGAGCCACTACGTAGAACTTACCGTGCCCAGTGTAATTGAGAAATGTCTGCCTACTAGTGTTTGGAGTTCATTTTGTGTTTTTGTGCGACTGCCGAACGACTCGATTCGAAACTGACGACGCTCGGCTTTGCCTTCTTTTAGCGCGAGTCTACAAACGGCGAAGGGTGTGTGTGTTTGTCCCACTACATGACACTACATTTGATGTCTTGAAAATGCTAAATATGTGACCTCTTGACCAAATTGTTTGTGTTGAAACTTGACCCGAGCAAAAACTCTGCCTTAAACATAAAAATGTCCATAATGATGATGATAATGATGATGGTGATGATAATGGTGATGGTAATGATGATAATGGTGATGGTAATGATGGTGATGGTGATGGTAATGATGATAATGGTGGTGGTAATTATGATAATGGTGATGGTAATGATGATAATGGTGATGGTAATGATGACAATGGTGATGGTAATGATAATGGTGATGGTAATGATGATAATGGTGATGGTAATGATGATAATGGTGATGGTAATGATAATGGTGATGGTAATTATGATAATGGTGATGGTAATGGTGATGGTAATGACTAAAGACTAAAGACCCAAGTGCAAAATCATGTCGCCTCTAGAAACCTATAGATAAACAACTACAAAATAACATTATTGAAAAAGAAACTAGATATCTACTTTTAAAGAGCCAAAAGTGGATACTATCCCAAAGTGCAGAGATTGTAATTAAAAGTACTTTTATCATCAGAAAGAACCGAATAATTGAAGAATAATATAAGAAAAAACATGAAGAAGAAAGAACTATTGAATGAACGATAAGCTAAAGAAATTATTGTAAAATGAAGAAAGTACGCACAGCTTAGCCTACGTTAACCAGCGCAAAGCTTAAAATTAACATACCGTATTTACTCGATTAGAGTAAGCGGCGTTTATTTCAATTCTCGTGATCCAGCTGCGGTGTTTATTCGAGGGCGACTTTATTCAAAAATAACTTTATTCAACATACGTCGGTAACAGTAACGAATCTAATCATTCATAGGATTTTTTTTTACTTTTCTTGCGGCACAATGTTCATTCGAGTCCTCAGTCTTATTAAAAAACTTTATCGAACCGAAACTGAAAACAAACATTCTTTAAAAGTCACTGGAAGTGGAGTGGTACCAGCGAAGTTCTCTGCTTTCACATCAGATTACGCATTGCAAGAATTCTTGAAAAAGAACTAGACACAAGAGCAAAAAAGTACACTCATTTTGAGCTCAAACATGTTGTTGTAAAAGAAACTGATACATTTCCATTGATGGCTTGAATAGAAATTCGTATATAATTTTTTATATAAAACTCAAATTAGACCGAAAAAAACGCGATGGACTTTACAAGATTAAATATACAAAATCAATTTCCCGTCAAACTAATTCAAGCGAAAAGAAAAATTCACTAGCGAAAAACGTCGAAACTACGAAAGAAAACGAGCAATTTGGTCTTGTATTTGGTTGTAAATCGAGTTCTGTCATTGCTTGATTAAATCTAAGGTTAGAATTAAGTTTTCAATAGTTTTAATAGTTGTTTGAATTGTATTTATGTCACAAAAACGTCGAGGTTTAGTTCACTTATCCCTAGGATAGCAATTTATCCTAGGTTCGGGAGGTGGGATAACTTTATCGGAGATTTATCCCTGGGACAACGCTATCCGTGCTTTCAGGAACACAATTTATCCCTAGAATAACTTTATCCTAAGAATAGCTGATATTTATCCCTAGGATAGAGTTATCCGTCTTTCTAGGAACCCGCCCCTGAGTAAATACGGTAACACATTTCAAATTAGAGCCACTACGTAGAACTTACCGTGCCCAGTGTAATTGAGAAATGTCTGCCTACTAGTGTTTGGAGTTCATTTTGTGTTTTTGTGCGACTGCCGAACGACTCGATTCGAAACTGACGACGCTCGGCTTTGCCTTCTTTTAGCGCGAGTCTACAAACGGCGAAGGGTGTGTGTGTTTGTCCCACTACATGACACTACATTTGATGTCTTGAAAATGCTAAATATGTGACCTCTTGACCAAATTGTTTGTGTTGAAACTTGACCCGAGCAAAAACTCTGCCTTAAACATAAAAATGTCCATAATGATGATGATAATGATGATGGTGATGATAATGGTGATGGTAATGATGATAATGGTGATGGTAATGATGGTGATGGTGATGGTAATGATGATAATGGTGGTGGTAATTATGATAATGGTGATGGTAATGATGATAATGGTGATGGTAATGATGACAATGGTGATGGTAATGATAATGGTGATGGTAATGATGATAATGGTGATGGTAATGATGATAATGGTGATGGTAATGATAATGGTGATGGTAATGATGATGATGGTGATGGTAATGATGATAATGGTGGTGGTAATGATGATAATGGTGATGGTAATGATGGTGGTGGTAATGATGATGGTGATGGTAATGATGATAATGGTGGTGGTAATGATGGTGATGGTGATGGTAATGATGGTGATGGTAATGATGATGGTGATGGTAATGATGATAATGGTGATGGTAATGATGATAATGGTGATGGTAATGATGATAATGGTGGTGGTAATGATGGTGATGGTGATGGTAATGATGGTGATGGTAATGATGATAATGGTGGTGGTAATGATGATAATGGTGGTGGTAATGATGATGGTGATGGTAATGATGATAATGGTGATGGTAATGATGATGGTGATGGTAATGATGACAATGGTGATGGTAATGATGATAATGGTGATGGTAATGATGATAATGGTGATGGTAATGATAATGGTGATGGTAATGATGATAATGGTGGTGGTAATGATGATAATGGTGATGGTAATGATGACAATGGTGATGGTAATGATGATAATGGTGATTGTAATGATGATAATGGTGATGGTAATGATAATGGTGATGGCAATGATGATAATGGTGATGGCAATGATGATAATGGTGATGGTAATGATGATAATGGTGGTGGTAATGATGATAATGGTGATGGTAATGATGATGATGATGGTAATGATGATAATGGTGATGGTAATTATGATAATGGTGATGGTAATGATGATAATGGTGGTGGTAATGATGGTGATGGTGATGGTAATGATGGTGATGGTAATGATGATGGTGATGGTAATGATGATAATGGTGATGGTAATGATGATAATGGTGATGGTAATAATGATAATGGTGGTGGTAATGATGGTGATGGTGATGGTAATGATGGTGATGGTAATGATGATGGTGATGGTAATGATGATAATGGTGATGGTAATGATGATAATGGTGGTGGTAATGATGATAATGGTGATGGTAATGATGATAATGGTGATGGTAATGATGATGGTGATGGTAATGATGATAATGGTGGTGGTAATGATGATGGTGATGGTAATGATGATAATGGTGATGGTAATGATGATAATGGTGATGGTAATGATGACAATGGTGATGGTAATGATGATAATGGTGATGGTAATGATGATAATGGTGATGGTAATGATGATAATGGTGGTGGTAATGATGATAATGGTGATGGTAATGATGATGATGATGGTAATGATGATAATGGTGATGGTAATTATGATAATGGTGGTGGTAATGGTGATGGTAATGATGATAATGGTGATTGTAATGATGATAATGGTGATTGTAATGATGATGATGGTGATGGTAATGATGATAATGGTGATGGTAATGATGATAATGGTGATTGTAATGATGATAATGGTGATGGTAATGATGATAATGGTGATGGTAATGATGATAATGGTGGTGGTAATGATGATAATGGTGGTGGTAATGATGATAATGGTGATGGTAATGATGATCATGGTGATGGTGATGGTAATGATGATGGTAATGATGATAATGGTGGTGGTAATGATGATAATGGTGATGGTAATGATGATAATGGTGATGATAATAATGGTAATGATGATTACAATGATAATGATGCTGATATTGTTACCAATTCTTTCTGTGCAGCTTTCAAAGTAAAGCAATGTAGATAATAATGATAATTAAATTATATTATTTTCAGTGTACAACAACTCATTTGCCAGTGCCCGTGCTTTTATTTTTTCCTTTTCGAATCCATCCAAACAAAAGAATGTGTTTCGTGTTAACTCATTATTTCGACATCAAGCTATTAAAGTTGATAAAAGCAAAGGACCTGCTTGGGGAAGTGCACTAGAAATCGATGGACTCGATGTTAAAAGTTCACTTGGGAAAGAGTATGGGACGGCATCAAGTGAACTGTATTTGACTGGCCTGAGAGAATTCGAAGCAGTTGAAGTAGAAGTAATGTACCAAGCAGGTATGTAAATAATTATTTCATTGATTATTGATTGATTATTAATTTATTATTTGGTGAACATGTGAGTTAGTGATTGATCGATTGAGTGCGTGCGTGCGTACGTGAGTGAGTGAGTGCTTGTGTGAGTGAGTGAGTGAGTAAGTGAGTGAGTGAGTGAAGAGCGAGCGAACGAACGAATGAATGTTTAAATACACTATTTAATAGATACGATGCTCGAAGCTTCTTTCTTGGTAAGAATGCACATGCCCTAAGCGGTGTTCTACTCTTATTGTAAAGAGTGATAGTTTCCAATACAACTGAAAGACAGGTCGTTTATGTGCTCTGTTCATATAGTTTACATCTGATGATATTCTGTTTTAGATCACACATGTCCTGAGTGGTGTTCAACTGGAGATTGGAAATGTCTTCATTACACTGGAAAATGTGAATGCCTGAGAGATCGTCTGTATGCTACATGCGATATCGGTGAGTCGATATTTGCCATTTTTACTGCATCCAAGCAAGTGTGCTTGCAAATAAAAAAAAGAATCGTCTATAAAATACAGTCTTTGACAGTATAGACTGAACTATATCACTCATGTCTTCATCCAAACTCTAAAACATGGTTCACTTTTAAAGCAGAACGTTTCGGCAAATTTCCCAAACCAAAGATCCGTAGTCGATTTTAAAAGTGTTTTGACAGTTTTTGCCACCAAACATTATCACATCACTTGCTATAGAGGCTTTGCACTGTCACGTGATGGCAGCCATGACAGAGGCAGAAACAGTTGCTAGTTTTCCTCTTTGAGACTAAACTCTTTTTCCTCAGTACCAGCTTTAATGGCTGCCATCCGGCATACAGTTATAGTTATATTGAACTTAGCCATATACTCTTTTTATTTGAGAAATCGTCTTTTTGTAATTTTTGTAACGTTTTCCCGACATTTGAAAGAAAATAATTGTTTTGTTTGCTTGCCATTTTCTTTTCTCATAGAGACTACGATCATGCAGCCAATCAGATCCACGACACGTTGATTAATTCAATAGTACATTACTAATTATGACGTTCTGGTGACTTCTTATGTATTTATTTTGTTAGGTCTGTCTCAGACACTTTTAGGGACTATCAACAAACAAGATCACCCTGACTCCTACTGGAATTTAGACTCTTATGCAACCATATATGATTTGAAAACCGGAAAATCGTCTGTGCTTGATTCATCGGTTCAGTCAATTTCTCCTGGAGTTACTCTAAAGGCTCTTAGGTTCACTGGGTCAACCAACGTGCATCTTGGTGATTATACTGATACGTGTTTGAAACCTTCTTCTCTCACTACTATGTCGATATCATTTTGGTTAAAGTATAGCAACAAAACAGGAAATGGTTCTCAAACGTTTTTTACTTTTGGTAAGTAGTGTCCTAGTAAAATTAAAATAGAAATACCACTGTGCAGGCTTTCAAGGCTGTGTTGTTCTTATGCATCTCGTCAAGACCACAATATATTTTCGAATTAAAATGGTAATGCGATCTTGCATTTCGCGCTTTTTCAATCCAAACGATTTTTAAGAAAAATTCACATCATTTCTTAAAATCATCTATTCTTGTGTTTTTGTTAGTCCATACTCAGCACTTTTACTAATTTCTTATATACCGTCCATCCATATCAATTGATTGGCCAACAATGCAATACCAAAGCCAAATTGAATAATAATCTAACCAACATATTTTGACCATTTTTTGTTATAGGTCAAACTGATTCTGGTGCGCATCTAAAAGTATTACAGAACGACACATTCAAAGAAGAGCTTAAGGTCATTACAAATTTCGGCCAGAAAAAGAAAACAACAGTCTTTTCATGTCCTTGGAACGTGTGGTCCTACATAGTGATAACGTTAGATGGAACTACCGCTGATCCCATCGTAAAGGTTTACAGAAACGCCGTTCTTCTCACAGTTACAACAGTTGATGATTGTGAAGCGTGTGCACTTGCATCTAAATCTGCTCAAGTGTATGTTGGCGACAAGGATCCCACTCTTTGCCCTAACGCTGACATAGATGAAATTGCAATGTGGTGTAAAGCGATAACACAACAAGAGATACAAAACATATTTAACTTTTATAAAGGTAAGAAATTAGCGTGTATAGAGTGCTCACACTTAAAGTGTGCAACATAAATACCACTAAATAGTGCTATTTTATGCTAATTCTATTATTTTCTTTTGTTTAGTTAGTGCCATTTACTACTAAATAGTCACAACTGTTGTACACATTTAGTGTTTGCACTCTACCAATAAACCATTAGGAATCAATTCAATTTGTACCAAATATATTGAATTGTGGGAAAATGTATAGAGAATACTGGTATTCTATTGTGTCTTATAAAGCAGTAATAACAAATTGCTTGTAGGCCTATTATGCCCCTCCCACACTACCCCGATTGACGGGTTGCTTTTGTTGGGCTCAATTCGCCTTTCCGGAATTCAAAAAGGGCTGGAGACGAATTTAGAAATATTTATCTAATCAAAAACAAATCTCACCACATGGAAGATTGCATTAAAATTACCAAGTTTACCAAGTTTCAGAAAAATAAATACAGACTGATTTGTAGGTTTTAAAGAAATATTCAAAATTAGAGAGAATGTATGGGTTTGGGGAGCAATATGGAGACGCTGTCTTCAAACCCTTTACATTCTTTGTTATTTTTGCGAATTTAAAAAAAATTGCCACTCAGTACATTTTTATTTAACTTGGGGATAATACTAAAAACTGTACGATCTTTCTTGTTTGGGGGTTGACATCTTAATTTAAAACAAATTTTAACTCGGCCCAATTCCCTTTCTGAATTCCGGAAAGGGGAATTAGACCCAGGGATTCCTTTAACTTTAATTTAGAGAAAAATAGATTCATCACGTCTGCTTAAAAGTTTTTACATTTTTGTGCGAACACGTGTACACTTTTTGCTTGAAAACTTCATAGGAGATATATAGTCTTCTTTGCGCGAATGGCCCGTGGAACGGTGCAGCTGCAATACTCAACACTCGTACGATAGGGCAAACAATTCAGTTGTTACTTGTCTTGAAATTAATTATACATATTAATAATTAATCATAATTATTAATATGTACGATACGGTATTTGTTCCCATTAATATTATACATACGTACAATACTGTACTTTCTTCCTTGATCAGAATCTTGTATACTATTTTCCCTCCCAGCGCAATGATGCTATATCCTGCCCTTTCTCAATGTCTTTTTTTATTCCTCGTTTATCTTCGTGCAATTCCAGTTCTGATCAGTTCTGATTACCATGCGATTAATTTCAAAAAAAAAAAAAATAAATAAAAAATAATAAAATAAAAAAAATGAATAACTCTGTCTGTTTATCAATTATAATAGGTCATCCAGACTATGTGGTATATTTTAAACTCAAGTTTAATGGACAAAGTTGGGGTGGTTATGAAACAACGGCATTTGAGAATATACAAACTTCTATAAACCAGACGGTGAGGCGAAATGCTATATTTGTGGTTCCACTTCAGTATTGTGTAGTATTTCATGTTTATTGATGATTTTAAGTGAAAAATGAAGATTGTAAGTTATTTCTATACAGTTTATGAAGATTTTAAACTTCGTAAAGATCGGACGAGAATATTCTATAAATTCCTTATCAAATGTCTAAATCTAAATCTATTCTGCATTAGAAAATGTCAAAATATTTCAAGGTAAACCTTATGCAAATCAGAACAACACCGCGGTCAAACGTCTGCGCATGCCCGAAAAAATATAAGAAATGCCGATCAAACGATCTCGTACCCATGGCCAGTGCTTTTTGCGTAGAGATTTCTAAAGAAAGCTACGAAAGAGAAAACTTTCACCGTTGTTTTCTCAAAATGTAAACAGAATTAAAAAAGTGTAAAACTTAGGGTACAAAGAAAATATAACAAAGAGTTCATATACAAAAAATTATGCCTAAATATTCACGCAATTTCTTATTAATTGACTTGAAAGTCAATTGCCAAACGATCTGATTGTTTACAAATGCAAATGTCGCGCATGCGCTGACGTTTGACCGCGGTACTAATCAGAACGAATTCTGTATCTGGATAATATAGTTAATTGGTCTAGGTTCATGAATCAATCATAAATTTGATAATGCTCGGTATCGTGCAAGTAAGGATGGATCTTGTGTTGATGGTTTCTAGTAAAAACCGACATAGCTTAAAAGCTGCTGATTTCAAGTGAAAAATGACGAATTTCTTTAAACTCGCCCAGTCCACACTCGGTAAAACCTTCATTGAATTTACAGGATATCTCTTAAAATATCCCGCAAGTTAATACGGGCACCTATCTTTTTTATTTCATAATATCATTTGAAATCATGTTTTTTAAAACATTTCTGATCGATGACAAAATTCTATGGCTAGATTTTTCGATATTTCGAAAAGTGTTGCGGTCAAAGCATCGATGAAGCCGGTAAAAATTGCAACATTTTGTTAATTTTTGCTTTATTACTTTTCGTTGTTGAGCTTTAGTACAAATGTTTTGCTTTAAATCGGTAGCCTAATGTATAAGGAGTACCTTAAAGCACATTTAAAACATTTGGTGTTGACTAAGCTCATGATGACCCTTTTCGAATGTTAGCCGCTAAATTGACAAAAATGGGTCTACTTTAACAATTTTTCTCTCGAAATCCAATAAGGTGACCCCATTTTTTAAATTTCATATTTTTAATGAAAAAATCAAAAAGTTTTACTGTGGAAAGTTTATCAAAATTTTATGGCTAGTTTTATTACTACGGAATTACCTTAAACAGCACGCCAACTTTGTGATAACTATGACAGTTACCAATAAAAAAAGCTACTAAAAACCCATCAATGGTCCAGGGTTTTTTTTGTGCACCCTCCTGTAAAAGTTCTGGTTACGGCCATGTCTTGTCGTTTATAGAATGGACGAACGTCTTTAGAAGATATTTACAATTTACAAATGTGAAACAGCGGGTTACCATTCAACTGACTGTAATTGTTGTCTTTTAATATTGTTGTTTCAGATAACTTCCAAATTGTCAAGCCCTCCAACAAGAGCAATAAAGTGGTTCAGTTGCGAGTAATACTCTGTTTCTATAATTAACTGCATGTTGGTTAGAATAATCTTTTTCGCTATACAATCACACGAATACGATGAACCGGTGTCTTTAAAAACCTCGGTTCGGTTGTAAACGCCGTTTGCGTTTTGACGGAAGAAAAAATATGAAAAAAATCCACGTATATGAACGGCTCCCAAGCTTATGTGCCTAGTGGCTATTATCTCCTTTTGTGCTATTCCAGTAACCCATTCCATTTTATGCCACTTTATTTCATTCCAGGACATGCCACTCCACTCTGATTCACTCCATTCTATTCTATTATAAAACGTTTAGTTGAATTCTGTTAATGCTGCTGCATAGGTATTGTATTGTTGTTCATGTGTTCAATGTCTTCAATTTACAGCGGTACCTCAAATCAAATCACTTGTGATGTCACATTTCTAACTCGAATTACAAATGCCGACTTTCTTCGTGCTTTCCAAGGCAACGGTTTTCCAGCTTACGTAAATATTTTGGAGTTTATTGCAACACCTGGTATGTTCTTTCTTTTAATCCCGATCCTCACTAACGCATTAGCACAAGCTGAAGAAAAATAAAAAGGTCAAGCGTACGTGTCATAAGACATGAAAGTAAAGCATTGCCGCAAGCATAGCGACGCAAACATAACTAAGTTAACAAAGAAAAACACCTAAATACCCTCCAAACCTTTTTTTTTCTTCTTGCTTATGCTAATGAGTTAGTGATTACTAAGCTTCTATAGTGAGTACCAGGCTTACCAGGCTGAGTAAAATACACAAATCTACAAAATATCTTCAAAAATCAACCAATAGGCAACGACGAACTCTGTACAATTCCTCTTTTGGCGTGAGTGAGACAATGTTTAATAATAGGTGATTTCCATGCCGACGTACATTACTAGAACTACCAACGTGCTTATTTGCCGACTTTCTTTTGTATCGCAATTAGTGCAAAATGTTTTATTAATCTCCACAGGAATTAAATATTTGAATATGTAAGAGAATTCACAAAGAATGCTGGTCGTAGTAGTTAAATGGCGCCATAATGAAAATCGCCTATTCGAAGGAGTTCATTTACTCTGGTTAGTATGGAAATGGTCTTTATGTTTGACTACTGTTCCCTCTCTTACAGTGCCAACGCAATGGCCTACATTAACTGGTTACAATAAGAGCAAATCAGAAATTGTCGTTAACTGGAACATCCCAGAAGGTCAACCGTTCTCTATTTTTCAAAAATACGAGCTGACTTGGTCAGATCCAACTGATGCTTCATCTTCAATAACCTTGGCTGAGGAACGCTACGTTACAACAAAGACAATATCAAACCTAAAACCATACACTTTGTACAAGTTTTCCTTAAAACTATGGTACTTGGGCAATGTTAGTATAAGTGCAGAGAACTCGGTACGAACCGGCGAGAAAGGTGAGAGAAATATATTGTGATTTTCAAATCAGAATCTCATAGGAGGATCAGTGGCGGATCTAGGGGAGAGGTGCAGGAGGTGAGCACACCTCCTGGAAGGATTTCGAGTATGTTTTATCGAATATATTTCCAAAATAACCTGAGGGTTTCATGTTTACTGGGTAGTGTATCCCCTCCTGAAATGGTTCACCCCCTCCTGGACACAATCCTGGACTCGTCCCTGAGCACTGCGTGAATCGCCGTATACCATGTTCCGGAATATTCCGGCAAACTGAGTTTCATAGTTTTGGTACGTACCATATTTGGTACTCCTAGCACGATTCAAATTTATTTATTTGATTTGTTGATTATAGTGACAACGATGATTTCTTATTTCTGTCGTTTCTTAAAATACGCATTCAAATGATATCTATTTTTTAGCGCGAGTGAATCAAATACATATTGAATTTCTCTTCATCAAACAAAATCTAGACTACCTCACAGTCGGTTTTAGGGTTTGTTAATTGTGAATCGCAGTAGAACTTTGTTAGATATTTTAAAAACCTTTAACTACAAAAAACAGCTGATTGACGAGGCAACGTCAACACCAATTAACCCGGATTAATTTGACAACTTTATTTATCCGGTTAGGCCTTCCGTCCTCACTAAAACGCATGAACCGAAAATAATTTTCTATTGTTTTAACGAGCAATTTTTGTCACGGTATCAAAAATTTGCTTTTTCAAATATATCCGGCATAGTGTAGCCAGGATCTAATATTTCATTTGTGTTTACAATAAACAGAATATCACATAAACCCCCAACCCCTCCCCACCCCAAGAGAAAGTAATAACTAGAGCCCAGTCATCTCGCATTTCCTTACCACACAGGAAATTAAACCAGCTCCTTCATCCAAGGCGGTTATGTTTTATGGGTATTGTGGCACGTAGCATCTATTTGAAAAACTATACAAACTGGAAAATCACAGAACATTTTTTTTGTATAAACTCATGCATTAATATCTATTAAAATATTTTGTGGGGGGGGGGGGGGGGGCACGCCCGTTCCGCCGCCCCTAAACAATGACCCCATGCTGAATGTAAAGCCCAATACGAGGGGATAAGCTCTCTTATCTCATACTCTCTTGATATTGATTATAAGATATCAATGACTTTCGGTAGATTTTCAGAACGAAAACTGAATACCGTTAAACCATTGTTGTACTTGTAACTGGGCCTTATTTCCGAAATTTGATGAAGAAAGGATTAGTTTGTTCACTGTAGACAGAGAAATTATTAGACGAAGTGCTCGTTTTTGACTGAGAGGAAATAGAGGTTCAGTAGTAGTTGGCTACGGTATTACCCCAAGTGGTCCGGTAATGCCGTTGTTCACTGAAAATGGATACATTACAATATAGTAAAGATCAATCAAAATACCTTGCTTAACAAACACAATTTAACTAGTTTTAGATATGATTCATATTCCACGTTTAATTTTGCTAATATTTTTCCATTATCTGTTCATAGAGCCCGGACCAGTTCAAGACCTTAAGTTCATTACATCAGATGGAAGTTGTATTACTATTTCTTGGAAAGAGCCGGCAGCTCCAATTGCTGGACTTATACGATATTACAACATCACATATACACCATACAGCGGTGTAGAGACTCCTACGTCAATAACTGTTAACGCCATTAAGAACGTCAAGTTCTACACTCATAGAATCTGCAATCTGAAGGACTTAACAAAATATAAATTAGGAGTTGCCGCGTGCACAGTGAGTCTTGGCAATTTTACAATGGTAGATGGGAAAACAGCTGCTAAAGGTATGTCGGGTTTGTATTAGAAATTGTTGACAGAACAGATAATGTTGTTCAAGAATTTATATGACGAGTTATTTTTCGTATTACAGCTTAGTACACTTATGCTATTACACTTCAGCTACTACACTAATCAATCAATCAATCAATCAATCAATCAATCAATCAATCAAACAATGTCTATCATGCATGACCTCAGTGTCTAAAAGGCAACCAGATTGATATCTTGTGAACACTCCCATAGGTCCCTCCGTCGCTCCAGGCAACGTGTTGTCACTGAACGGTACAGCTCCACATGACGTAACAACTACTTGTACTGTCAAATGGTCTCCCCCCCCTGTCGACACACTTAATGGGAATTTAACATCACATCGTATCACCACCATTGATCTAACCAACAACAAGACGACTTATGTTGAGGTTGGAGCTTGCAATAATAGCGCGATCATCAAGCGACTCTTGCCTTATAGAAAGCACAGTATCACGGTGACAGCAACTACGGCACAAGGCGCTTCTCCCTCCAGTACTCCTGTTTACTGTTTCACTGAGGAGAGAGGTATGTCCCTTTATAATATCGCTCGTTGATTATACATATAGCTTATGGAACTACAGCCTGCACCTCTGCAGGCGTCTCTTTCGAGCGCTTTCCTTTCTAGATTTTGGAATGGGCTTTCTGTTTTACAAATACTGACTGATCTGTAGGCCTTGAGATTTTAACGGGAGACAATTTTGGGACACCATCTTCAAACTGCAAGTTTTGAGAATTGTCACTCAGTACATATTCATCAATACACGCTGAAACTTGGTGATAGCACAATACTTCATACTTCAAATCTTTCTAGCTAGTTATTTCTATTGTCGTTCTTGTCTTCTCCTGTCCTTTACAAGCATCCACGGTGTCATTTTGAACATCTTTCATGCTTCTTGTTTTACTCATATTTATTCATTCCATTTATTCTCTCCTTCTAGTACCCAGCGCCCCGCCAACAGCTCTATCTTCACTGGGCACCAGTTCTACTACTTGCAATGTAACCTGGGGTCCAGTCCCCCTAGAATTTCGCAACGGCTTTATCCGAGGATATAATGTTAGTTACAAAAGCTCAGAGATGGCAAATGCCAAAACATTTGTAGTTCATGGCTCATCCGTCCATAGTACGATGATTAGTGGGCTGAAAATGTTTACCAATTATACAATTGATGTGACTGCATTTACAAAGATGGGGAGTAACAACAGTGCAGTAGTATCGACTCGGTGTCAAACACTGGAAGGAGGTTTGTCTGTTTATATAAAAGCCGTCATATTACATGCATTATGATTGGTCGAGAGCTGTGTGTACGATTAGAGAACAGGCGCACAGATGACATTACAACGATTGTTTGCATCTGGTGCGGTTGTTGTTGTTGTTGTTCTCACCACAGTATGACGACATCTGTGCACGGAAAAATGGAAACTATTTCTTAAATGAATCTTGAAATTATTCTAATTATTCTAACATTCTTATTATTTCAGCCAGTGCGTAAACAACATGATTGCGAAACTTTAGTGATACGTTTTAGAAAAATTAGCACAGTGGTTCCGATTACATGACGCTCTCTCGTGTTGAATATGTGTTGAATAATTTACAAATAAAATAGCTTCCCAAGATCGGTGTGACATAACTGTAGTTTTTCGTTTACTGTGCCAACTCAACTGAACACTTGGATGCTCGAACATCGCCATTTGGTGTTTTTGCTTCGGTCAGTCAAAACTCCAACCTTCACTAAACTTCTTTCGAACTTCTGTACGAAACTTGATCAAGGTGAATCATGATTGGTTAGTTTTCATTTGGTATTCGGAGTTTTGATTGACGGGAGCCAAAAAAAAAAAAAAAAAAACACCAACTAAATGGCGGTAAGCACTTGTGTGTCTCCGACGGGGTCTCCGATCAGTTCTCAGCAAGAGTCTTGTTCGAACGAAAACTGCCGTAATTACTTATGAAAAGATTTAAAAAAATCAACACTGAAGTCGAGGACGTTGATTACAAGAGAAAGACACCTACTACTACCTAAAATATTTTCCACCCCACACTATCCAGAAATACTTCATTCACAATTCATACATTGTACATTTTTGTTGTTGTTTATTTTAGTTCCTGATGATGTTCCAAAAAATTTCCGAGTTCATTTAAAAACAAAGTTGAGCTGTACCGTCAACTGGACATCTCTCGACCCCACAAAAGCAAATGGAATCTTTAGAGGTTATTCAGTAAATGTATATGATACTAACTCCACAAACCAAAGCTCTGTTGGCAAATATTATGCTGCGTGTCCTACAGTAACCGTACAAGGTTTACAGCCTTTTCGACTCTACAACATCAGTGTTAAGGGATTTAATAGTCTCGCATTCAGTAATGCCAGTTATTTTCAATGTATGACCGAAGAAGATGGTATGTAGGCAAAAACTTTTGTTTGTGTGTGTGTTTGTTTTTTGTTTGTTAAGTTAGCTTAGTTGACTGATTTATTGATTGTTTGATTGATTACATGTAGTTATTTGGCTGATTGATTAATTTTGACGGATTATTTGTTTTATTGATTTATTGGTTGATTTACATACGGGTACGTTGTTTGTTTTTGTTTGCTTTTTATGTTTTCATCGTTCATTTGGAAGTGCTTGTTCATGTATTTGTTTATTTTTTATTTATGAATTTATTTGATGTTGTTTATTTGATGCTTGTTCATTGTAAGTTAAGTTCTTTTTCGTTTTTACTTTTTCAGTTCCTTTGGCTTTCCCGCCAAACCTAACATGCACCGCCGAATCATCCACGAAAATTAAGCTGTGCTGGTCTAAAATCCCAATACTCCTAAGGAGAGGAATTGTGAGGAAACGGAAACTAATATTTCGAAATATGAACAACACAATACCATGGTCCAAAGAAACGACAAGCGAACATTGTACAGAGTCGGTGAATTTACCAGAGTATAGTCTTTTCTCCATAAAAATTGCTGCTTTTACTATTGACTGGGGTAACTACAGTGAGACACCCGTGCAGTGTATGACCCTTGAAGGAGGTATCATTAGAAATACAGTAGATTTTAGTATACTTGCACACAGTTGTCTGCACTTTGTTGGATATAGTCGAAAATGCACCTGTCAGACCAAAATCATTACAACAATGTTAATCAACGGAAAGCCTAACCGCGGATTAGTAAAATTGCGTTTTCAAAGTTATTCAGCTTGCTGTTCCGGGTATTCTTCCGGATTCATGGCGATAAGTGTTGACACAGGGTTTAACTGACAAATCAATCATAGTGCGTTTTATTAATTAATTTATACACCGTCTAAACGAGCTGGACTCAAGCCCGGTTCACACGAGCGATTTTTTACGGCGATTGTTACTGGGATATCGATTTTCACAGTAATGGCGTTTATGAAGAAACAGGAAGGCCAAGCTATAGAAAAATAGTTTGTAATTAATATATATACGGTAATACAATCATCACCTCAGATTTTTTTTGTCTTCCGCGGGAATTACAATCCCGAATTTCCCTCATGCATAGACATGAAGACAAAGAAATCCTTTGTCTTTTACTAAATATCCCTCGTGAATAAATCATATAGAGGGAAATTTAGTAAAAGACGAAGGATGAATGAGGTCTATGCATGAGGGAAATTTAGAAGACAATGCCTTGTCCTCCTCGCAGGGACTACCCAATGTCCCTGATACTCGCTAGAGCAAAACGCGTTCTACTTATAAAAATTGCAGATCGCTTTCAATATGGGACGCGTTTCTCCGTTCTTGTGCATCGTGTTTCGCAATTTTGCGCATGCTCGACCACAAAATAAATTAAAAATGACAACTTTAAGTTGTCTAACAAGGTTTATTTTTCTCTTTGAATGATTCTTTTTTTATCTCCCTCTATATATATATTTTTTGCAAATTAGTTTGAGTGATTTTGTTGTTCACGCTTCCTTGACTTCAAACCCGCACGACTAAAACCGCACTTTTTTACTTTTTTCCTCGGTAATCATGGCATTACAAAGTAACACCATGTCACTCGGGAAATTAGCGATTAAATTTCCCCGAATACCTCGGGAAAATTTGTTCAACAAATTTTCCCTCGCCATTCGGGGAATTTCCCTCGTGTCATGGTATTATTCATAATAAAATATTCTGCACACAATCTAAAAATCGCCGTAAAAACCGGCGTGAAAATCGAAGCAAAAATCACGCCCTCGAGTGAACGGGGGCGATTTCGTACTTTCAGTCAATTTCTTAGTTAAAGGTGATATTTTTTCTTGACTCTATCCAAACACTCACCCAATGATTGTATTTTAGCATAATAACTTGCGTTATTCAACTCTTGCTAAGGTTATGATGCAGTTATAATTAAGCATCTATCTAGTTCTCAGCTTATTTTTTTTTTTTAATATTTGGTGACTCGATTTGCCTTTTTTGTCATTGCAAACTATTAACGTTTTTTGTTTTGTTTTCTTTTATTTAGACTCCCATTTATGATCACATATAAGCTCATCTTTGTATGCTCTTTTTCTTTTGTCGATCTTCATTAGTCTGTTCAGCTTTTGTTTTCGTTGTTTTCTTTAGTTCCTAAAACCGCTCCAGTAGATATAACTGGAAATAACATAACCGCGTACACTATATGGGTCCGGTGGGGGAATTTAACCGTTCAACCTCCTGGTATTCTACGCCAATGGGTGATATACTATCGCGTATGGAATGCTTCAGAAGATACCACACGAAACAAGACAGTGCCACTTGCTACACATCGAATTGAGATAGAAGACTTGGAATTGTTTACGTTATACTGCGTACAGGTAGGTAATAGAGCGTTTTCAATAACGACCTATCTTATGCTAATGAGCATTGCACGTGGGAATGTATGCTTTGATTCACAAAGACAGCTGATCAAACTTGCCTTTGTCTTTGTAAATCAAAGCGTACATTCCAACATGCAGTTCTCATTAGCATTTTTTAGAATCATTAGCATATGATTGCCCGCTATGTATAACCACCATTGACGAGCATTGCACGTGGGAATGTACGGTTTGATTCACAAAGAAAAAGGAGAACGCTCAGTCGGCTGATTATTGCGTTTACGTTAACGATAATCAGCTCATCAAACTCGCCTTGGTCTTTGTAAATCAAAGTGTACATTCCCGCGTGCAATTCTCATTAGCATTTTTTAGAACTCATTAGCATAAGATAGCTCGTTATGTGAAAACGCTCTATTTTGATGTTAATTCGAGCTTTCATTTGATCTTCATTTGGACTGCTTCTGACCAAGCAATAGCCCTGAAGCGAGATGACGTTTTGAGGCGACTTGACCTCCTTCCGAGTATCCTCAACCTTTCGTGTTTGAAACGCTTGTGCTAAAATGCATCATAATGGATTTTTGTTTTGTACACATGAGTTACATAAGGATTTAAGTTTTGTTTGATGAACCTTTTGGCGAGATTGGCCTGTGTAACAGGTGATTGTGACGCCATAATGTTTTTTTCTCAGAGTAGAATTTTAGCCGTTGACGGCATTTAACACGAACATGTTGATATGTTGCATGCCTCTATTTGTGGAGATTTTTAAAAATAACTATGGAGCAGATTTTAAGATATTTGCAATTATCTAAATTATTACTCGAAAACAAAACAATAGAATTGAGATGTCTCAGAGTTATACCATTAGAAAAGTCATTGCACATTCGACATTCCTCTGTCTAGTAGTGCTAAAAGGAACATTTTTAAAGCGGTAGGTTTATGCAATTTCACGAAAACCTATTTAATGAGAAAGAAGCGATGAAATCCGACAACAAATGCTTCCCCTGTTTCGTGTATTTTAGGTTAGGTTAACCCTTATGTAACTCATGAGTAAATTAATTCATTGTAATGCATTTTAGCACAAGCGTTTCAAACACGAAAGGGTTTGCGTCAGAGGGCCGAGTCACCTTAACCCCGTTTCTATACCATAACAGTTTTCTTTCATATTCAAATTTGGTCTAGAGACGGGGATAAAATATCATCACGCTTCAGGCTTGTTGAGGAAAACTTAACTCCCCCATTGCTCTCTAGTGTTGCTTCGCCAATTTCAAAAGAACAGAGGAAGCCCGAAGGAATTTTCCTGTTTCCAGGTTATATTTCATCAGTTTTCCATTTAAATGGTATTTCAGGTTGCTGGTTTTACTGTCGGTCCTGGAGTTAAGAGTAGTTGTACATACATCTCTACCGACAGCAAGTGGCTTCCACGTAAGTGAATCAAGAAATTAAATATTCATTTGTTTGTTTGATCGTTTACAACTAGCTTGTTTTGTTTGCTTGCTGGTTCATGTTCTTGTTCGATATGACTAACCTATTTTGCCTTCTTCGTTCTTTCAGCGCTCTCTTCTATCGAGAAGTTGTTCACTTTGATATTTCATCTATTTATTCTTTCATTCATTCATTTTTTCATCAGCACCTGATGGTATTCCCAGCTTTGTCAGAGAGAGGAGGGACAGCACTCCAAGAGAGTGTTTCCTTGAGTGGGCTAAAACCAATAACAGCAACCCAGATCCGGATGGTCGAGTCACTGGATACACCATATACTACAGTCCGCAAGGAACCAATACTACCCAGGAAGTCAAGGTTATGGGGGAGAATAGCACGACTTTTAACCTCACTATCTTGGAAGAATTTACCAAATACTACATTGCAGTAGCTGCTTTTAATATCTATGGTGTTGGTAATAAAAGCGATGAGATGACATGCTTTACTAAAGAAGATGGTAAAATATACATGATTGATTCTTTCAGTATTTGTTGTCGAGTGCCATGCCTGTTTTCAAATAACATGTGCCAGGGTCTTTGAGGGTTATCCCGTTAACGATATTGCCTAAATAAGGTTACATTTAAAGATTACTCTAAGAAAAATCTAAGTCATGACTCAGTGATGTAAGAGTGTGTCCGGTTCACCACAGGATACCCGTAAATCCGCCCGTACGTGCGTCTTCCGTGCTATCGAGGCTGGTAGTAATCAGCAGAAACTGGAAAATGGGTTATAGCAAGAGAGTATGAGATAAGAGAGCTTATCCCCGTATTGGGCTTTACACTCATCAGGAGATCTTTTCATTCTATTTTTAAACTGAAGTTATTTCGGGAGCGTAACGTGATTGGCCAGATTGCAGGAGGCGCGGTTGCATCGTCAAAACATTTCAAGACAAGTTTTTAAAAATAGCACGACGAGCAGAGCCACTGATGGGGTCCGGGGATAAGCTCTCTTATCTCATACTCTCTTGGTTATAGGCTATTTCTCTGCTTTCTTATACCATTGTTTTTTAACCCTAGTTCCCTCACAAGCCCCTGTTAACGTTACTGGGTTCAACTCCAGCTCAACATCCATCGTCATCAAGTGGGAGGACATTCCTAAAAATGATAAAAATGGTAT
Organism: Diadumene lineata; assembly: GCA_918843875.1. Lineage (NCBI taxonomy): Eukaryota > Metazoa > Cnidaria > Anthozoa > Actiniaria > Diadumenidae > Diadumene > Diadumene lineata. The sequence continues at coordinate 19,669,229 of OU974069.1, read as the reverse complement.
TATTCGAGAATACCGTATCATCATATATGAAGTAGAACTAGGGAATTCATCTGCTCAAGTTTTAACCTATGTGCCCAAAAATAGAGCTCGTCGAGCCATTTCCATTGATCCTCACGACCAGTCCATCACAGGATTAAAGAAGTTTACTAAATATGCCATCCAGATATATGGCGTGACGGTTGGTAATGGGCCACTTAGTCCAATTATTATTGTCACTACTGCTGAAGATGGTATGTATATATGATGATATGTATTATACTTGCTTACTCTGCAAGTGATGATGATGATGATGATGATAGTGTCAGTGATATAGCTGTGTTCTTGGTGCCCCCGACAGTCCATTTACTATACTGCTGAAGATGGTATGCCTTACATAATGTAGCAAAAGCGATCTACTATATGATGACATTGCTGATGTTAAAAATGAAGATAATGATCTGCGAGAGGTCCACATTCAGATTCGTTCTATTTCATATCCTTATTTCGGATTGTTTACATTCTTTGTGGCTTTAAAAAAGTTAATAGAAAGAGGGTTGACAATGCGAACTCTTTCTTTTCAGTGCCTACAGCTCCTCCCGCCAATCTAACTGTGAAGAATGCAAGTTCTACTAGCCTATTACTGTCGTGGAACAACGTTCCAGAGGCTTACCATCATGGTATAATGAGATACTTTGTTTGTTATTATTGGCTTGCTGATTGGCCCATAGTTGAATTGATGAACGTTACTGTACCAATCGATCTTGTCCGTACCAACCAAAATGGAAGCTATCCCGAATTTCAATTCGAGGTAAAAGGTTTGAAGATTTGGACGAATTATACTGTCAAGGTAGCTGGTTTTACAATCGGTGTAGGTCAAGCAACAGAGGAGAAAACTGTGTCAACTGATGAAGATAGTAAGTATCAATCGACTAATCGATTCAACCAGTTAGTCAGTCAGCCAATCGATTTATCTGTTGTTCAACCAATCAAATGCAATCAATCATTTAATCAATCAATTAATCAATAAGAAATATAAATTGACCGTTTATGATAACTCCGCAAATGCATGATCTTTGAAAGATCTAACCACCATATAAGTTCAATAATTAAAATGGAAGACTGCATGGTACTGCTTTAAAATCATATGCTCACCATATCAATTAACAACATACACGAAGCCAGATTCCGTTTGAGTACACAAACGTTAACCATGGACGAGAATTCTTTGCCGTGGCTCTAATTATTTTTTATTCTTATAACAGGACCATGCCAGCCACCCAGGACCGTTTCTTTTGACGTACCTATTTATACTCAACTAACTGTTCTATGGACAGACGTTGCTCGACCTTGTAGAAATGGAATCATTCGAGGCTATAGATTAATATACAGAGAGCTGCCAAACTCACCACCCGTAACAATCAACTTCACGACGTCTGAAAGGAATTACACCTTGAAAAACATGAATATGGAGGCAAATTATACCATCAGAGTTCTAGCTTTTACGCGTATAGGAGATGGTAATGCATCGTTTGATTTTGCACCCCTCGATCTAAAAGGTAATATATGGATGTAAGTGTAGTATTTGAATAGAAGGTCAATAAGATATTTCGTTTTTTTATAAATTGTTTTGTATGTGTACTTGTTCAGGACCAAGAAGCCGACCTATTAACGTACTTGCATATAACTTCACATCAACAACTAGTGTTAAAGTAACGTGGGGTCCTATCCCTGACCCCGTCATTCTGGAAAAAGTGATGGGTTATCGTGTATACTGGCGTGTCCTCTCTATTGGAGACACCGAGATGGAAGAAACACCGTGGCAGTACTTTACTGTCAGAAAGGATGCCAATGAAGCCTTGATTGAGAACTTAGAGAACTATGTCCATTATGAGGTGCACGTGTCTGGGTTCACTCGTGGTGGTAAAGGTCCTTCAGGAATATCATCAGGAAGTAAGTGCAAAGAGATCAATTAAAATAGCATATGATACTTTTTTTATTCTTTATTCAATTTCAAACAACATTAGCGTCACCAAAGGATTATTCAATTACTCGCAGACCACATCGACTGTAGTTGCATGTGCGTCTGTTTTCCGATGCATATCCTTGGCGATGAAAATGTCTTTTTTTAATATGCATATTTCCATTCAGACGAGTTTAAGCTTAAAACTGACCGATGACAAATGTTTGCTTTGTCAGAAACTTGTCGTTGTAACCGACGAATATCGACGAACTACCGCATCTTTCCTCCATACAACGATGTAGAACTGTCGAAAGATCTCACCAAAGTCAATATGTCAGGCATGATTCCACAGTTATTGAACAATCTAGTAATGGAGTGCTGTGGAACTTGTGAAGCACATGGTATGTCGTACGTTGATTTTGTGTTCAATGGACAAAAGCAACCAGCCTACCAACATAACGAAAACGATGTCGTCGAAAGAATAGATGATAGTAATGATCTTAGCTTTCCAGTCTATGGCTGGAAGTGGCAGGATACGTACGCTGAGAGGTATCGATACATCCCGCTTGTAGAGTCTCCAGGTTTTGCTTTTCTTCTTCGTAAACCTGACACAGACAGCCCGTTGAAAGCTGTTTTAAAATCTATTTTTGAAACTTGGCCTTATCTCCTGATTGTTAATCTAATGGCGCTCATTGCTGGTATCATCATTTGGTTCTTAGTAAGTATGAGAAAGTTTCAGCGTGGTTCCACACCCTGAAGTATTAGTCAGTCGAAAGCATAATTTCGACAACATATTTGGTTATATATTTGATACTCAGAGCTCAGATCAAAACAACCGCTGATGCTGTAATATATACTTTCAAATTTGCACGGGCTTTTTCACGAAACGTTTCTTTCTTAATAGTTAATATGTGTCGTTCACTTAATTTGTAATGCTTCGCCGGGAAGTCTAAAACATATGATTTTATAAGAAAAAAAAATCAAATATTCAGGAGGAATGAAACTAAGGAGGTGTTTACACGAAACTAGCAAGATCCTATAGCAGTGGGATGTTTCTAGCAGGCAAATCATCATATCTTCATGCATTTACTGCATTGCGTTTACTTTGAAATTTGTAGATATCGGCTCGGGTACTTGGATCTTCCTAGTTCTAGAATCATCCTATATGACAGAGAAGAAGATCCTAGTACTCGGCCGTTTGTATCTCACCCTAGCTAAACACATATAGACGAAAAAGTAGAGATAAATCTTCTACCAGAGCTAAGATATATCTAAATGTTCGTTCCTCCCGCATGTAAACTAAACGAAAAAGCTGTTTCACCTACTAGCAAGATCTTATATGTTGCTAGTTCCATGTAAACACCACCAAAATCAATGTACTATCGCTGTACGTTTCAATCCTATTAGGAGGTTCTGCTGTATGTCAGTTGTCGTTATATGTTTTTTTTATAGTCACATGTTTATCGAAACCACTCAATGCAGTGCAGAACACCACACTACAACAACAGTTATAATCTGAATTGTTTCTTTATACCTACAGGATACAGGTAACAACCCAGAAGAGTTCCCACAATCCTACATTAGAGGTGCTGTGTGTGGATGGTGGTGGGCTTTCATTTCCATGACAACACTAGGGTAAACAACCACTGAATTAAGACAACATTGTAATCAGTTCGTAACTCCCTCAGCGCATCATACTACCGTACTGAAATACAGGCAACTCGTCTGGGCTACCTTCCGGATAAGAGACATGCATGAAATAGTGCATATATTCTATAATTCTTAGAGCCTGGCTTCTTTTCATTAGCAAACATGTCCTATTTTAGATATATGATTCATGTAAAAATTGAAATGACTGAAATTGAATTGAACTGACTGGAATAAGCGAGCTTTAAGGAATTGAATTTAGTAACTATACGTACGGAACTTTCATTTATGTTATTTTTATTGATTTTTTATTTAAACAGTTGATCCATCACTGTGTCAAGATGATTTCAATCTAATGTTATTTTTGATGTTGTAGCTATGGTGACAAAGTACCCAAGGGTAATGCTGCTAAAACCTTTGCTGTGGTATGGGTCCTTACAGGTCTTGTTGTCTACGGTATTCTGAGTGGTTCCATTTGTAATGCTTTTACTTCAATCATTTATAAAGCAAAGACAGAACTTTATGGGTCCTCGGTAAGGCGAACTCAGAAATTGTGTGTGTATATCTATTTTCTGTCCGCAAGCTTGTGTGCATTTGGTTGCTATATTTGTCTATATATGCGACTTTTACTGAAGAGTCTGCCTGTTTTTTTCTGTTGTATATGTCTAGGTTGCTGCCATCTATGATTCTCCCGAGTATAGATTTGCAGTTCGTAGGGGAGCAAAAGTCAGCACAGGTGAATTGTATTCGTTGTTTATACTAGATTTCTTTGCACGACATTTTTACTGATGTTGGTTTTAAAGTTTGGTGGGCCTGTTGCACGAAGCTTGGAGAGTAATACGTTGAGTGTATAATAATGGTTTATTCACAAATAAATGGTATACAAATATGTGAAGGGAGATGAAAGCGGTTAGCCCTTTCGAGTTCATCTCCTTGGTGTATGAACTATGCTGACAACAAATTGTATCAAAAACGTACATTTTACTACTGATCACAAAGAGGGGGGGGGGGTTGCTTCTCACCCCTGTCACCACCCCTAAATCCGTCCCTTTAATATCAAACCAAATAAAAGTTACTGCGTGCTTGAATAGAAGTGATGTGCGAGGATTTTATCTGCAGGATATGGATTTATCTACCCTGGCTTACCATATTTTGATTAGTTCATTTTGAGTTAAATATCATTAGTCTTTGTATTTTACATCAGTAAGCAACTGCTGACAAAACTACTTAAAACCGTCTTAAAGCTTAGAATATTTAAATTTATCCGATATTAAAACACTATCTTTCTACTTGGCATTGTATAATAACCGTTCCCTGCATGTTATATGTTCGTAGAGAAAAACTATTCCAATTTTAACGAAGTTCTTGGTGCACTTCAATCTGGCGAGGTGACAGGTATGCTTATGGACGTTTATGAAGCTGGAACAAAGACCAAACAATTTCAACAATCTTCCATTAAAATCCACATTCAGAAGATTTTTGATTTTTCGTCAACGTATGGGGTGGTACTTGCCGGACCCTCAACCAAACTGTATCAGTGTTCACAGTCGTGGATGTCGTCACATCGTGCTGAGATTGTAGAACATATAAGCAAATACATGCAAGTAGTTGAGGTAACGAATCAGTACAAGCTTCCCTCGTAGACGTATTATGTGGTTCGTTGTGGAAGGTTTTTCCACATAATACGTCTGCAACTCGGGCTAACGAATAATCAGTACATTTATGAAAATACAAACATAACGATGGTAATGATTATGGTGCACGTGATCAATACGTATTTGATGTAAGCTGATGACGATAGTGTTAGTTATGAAACTAATGACGATTATGAATCATGACGACGTTGTATAATGATTATGATGATAACTGAGATGATTAGTGAGATGTCACTGATGGTAATGATGATGGCAATGACTCAGTGCTGACCTACGATGACAATGTCACTATAATGATTATGATGATAACTGGGATGATCAGTGATATGTCACTGATGGTAATGATGATGGCAATGACAGTGCTGAACAACCATGACAATGTCACTATAATGATTATGATGATAACCGGGATGATTAGTGAGATGTCACTGATGGTAATGATGATGGCAATGACTGTGCTGACCTACGATGACAATGTCACTATAATGATTATGATGATATCCAGGATGATTAGTGAGATGTCACTCATGGTAATGATGATGGCAATGACGGTGCTGAACTACCATGACGATGTCACTATAATGATTATTTCATGAAATGACGGTGATGGTAATGATTAATATGATGACAATGATGGTATTGAGCTATGATAATGGAGGGGATGGGGAAGAGGAAGATGCTCCCCCCATTGAGGCCTGATTCATTTTCATAGATTATCGTTGTAATATATATTTTTAAGGGTCCTGATTACTTAAGCAAAAAGTCATCACGATTTTTTCTTAGAAAGATATTTTATAGAGAATTTATCAATTAATCGAAAAATGGATAGAAATCTATATGGTCCCGAGCCCGTTTTCGAGATAAAAATTTTTGAACGGAACCATGTTTTGACATTTTTGAAGAACAAATGACGAAAAATGCATTTTTCACAAAAAAATTTATTACTCAAAAACTAATAAAGCTATTGACGTAATTTTTACAGGCAATCTCAACCAGACGGTATTTTACACAAATATGGGAAAATAAATTATATATGTTTTAAAATTTTGTCAAAAATTTACAGTTTTGTTTTCGACTTTGACTTAAAATCGCTTTGAAAAGTGAAACCCTAAACCACTTACCATCGCGTGTAATGTTGAAAAGTCATCAGGATTTTTTCGTATCTTGTCAAAAGAAAGATTTTTACAAAATCTTTCAGAAAAAATGAAGAAAGATATAGAGTCCCGCGCAAAAAATGAGGGTTTTGGCTGGTTGAAGTATGATTTTCGAAGGCTCCTTGTGTTATTCTTATGTTGTCTTTTGGCGGGATTTGGCGCGCGCGCGGCGTTCTCAGCGGTAAATTGCTCGCGGGCACAGGTTTCAAGCGTCGTTGTTGTTCTAAAGTAGTCAGGACCCTTAAATATATCATTAATCACATCATTTGCATACTTTATAGATCGACGTCGTAATCCATAATACTCATCCTCTTTCTAAATAATCTCTAGATAGATCCACTAGTACTGCATGGAATGGATGATATTGATTATAGATATATCATTGATATCTTATTGATATATTGTGAATATATTTGCTGGCAACTTCATGATGACTTGTGATTGAAATGTAGTTTTACCATATTTTCTGTCAAACTTGCTTTTCAGACTGATGGGATGGACGAAGTTGTAGAACTCTCAACTGGTTTGTTCGACGTTGACTCCCAAGTTTTTAAAGACTTTTTGAAGTACAGTCTAATGATTTATGGCGGGTGCTTTGTTCTTGGAATCTTTTATGAAATTATTTATCAGTTAAGGAAGAGAAAGTTTGAAAAATTAAAAGGTAGGTGAGCATGGTGAATTAGGAATATTTTATCAAGGTGATACTGGACATTCTAAAGCCTGGTTCGGCACTTGCGTCATGAACATTAGCATTGCTTGCGCTGATTGTGTCGCAAATGACAACCAGACTCTGGTGCTAATTCAAACACTATCCGCATATACACTCAAATAGGCGATTTGAAATTGCATGATGAAGAAGAATACCACCACTACCAGGATGCTTTGCCGGTTTTCTCTTGAATCGCAATAAGTGCAAAATTAATGTTGTTTTATCAATCTCTACAAGGATCTAAAATTTGAATATGAAAGAGAATATTGGTAGTAGTAGTAAAATGACGCCGTATATAATGCAAATCGCCTTTTGTCAAATCATGTCTTTATGATAAAGAATAATGTACTGGGTAGACGTCAAGCATTATTAAAGCTCGGACCGGCGATTCTCCAGCAGGGCGGCTATTTTCGTCTAGTCTCCACTCATTGATTGGATTATTCTTGACCTTGTATTATCTCATATTTATCTTTAATTTCTTTGTTACAGCATCGTCGCAATCATGTCAACAGAAAGAAAGGATTACTCGAGAGCTTACAGCGTTTACAAATGATTTTCTTTTAGAGCTTCAATCCAAAATCACATCATTACGCGAAAAACATACAAATGTTTTAAAAAGTGTTGCTAGACGTCGAAGAAAAGACAGTAATAGTCATTCTTGGGATGTTTTTATGAATCACCAAAAAGACAAGATATCGTCTATATATACCTAATTAATTGATAATAAAGACAAACCATAGTAATTTTCTAGCGTTTGTCTTTATTATCAATTTATTACCTAAAGCTTACCTGATCAAACCTAATTACAGTGAGGACACTCGAACCATGAACACTTGTCTTTATTTAGCTTTTTATTTTCTGAGCTTTCTACCGCTTCAAATACTCTAAAAAAGTAGGACTGAACTCAATTTCACTGAATTATCAAACGCAAATGTTTTCAAAACGATTCACTCAAAGGATGCATGTTACAAAAAGGGTCAAAAAAGCACAAAGTGTTCACGGTTCGAGTATCCTCACTGTAATTGTCGGTATTAAAACAAACTTTTTTTTTACAAAAGCAACGTCGTTAAGCTTAGGCCCTTCCGTGCCTTAAAATCTTAAATCTTTTTTGCATTGGTCTTGAACAAAATTGTTGGAAATATGCCAAAATGACATGTGATATATATTGGTTTCTTCAGGCAATTTTAGCAAATTTTTTCCAAATCTATATATCAAGAAAATGCGACCTTGGGCGATTTTACGACTCCTGCGCAAGTCAAAATTTGATGCCTTTTCATTCTTATAAAACCCTAAATTTTGGGACAATACTAATTTGTCAACATGGTGTATATTCTATAGTCTCAATTAAAATACCAATATATACAGCAAATGAAAGTGACCACAATGGTTGCATGTTGCAAAAAAAAAAAAAACAAACAAACAAACAAACAAACAAAAAAAACCCGAATATAATATTAAAGGACATCACTAATCTAGCTAGAAAACAAGGGATCACGTGCACCCTCAAAAAGAGTACGTGTCATCATTGCTCAGGAAACTCGCTAGTCCGGTCAAACACTACGCACAATAAAAATAAATAAAAAAAAACACACAAAGATAAACATCATAGATTGTTTTAGTCATATTAAATAGAAAAAGAAAGAAACTAATATGTTTTAGAAGATCACTGGCTTTGCAGTCCTTCCTCTACAGACATATTTTGTAATATTCAAGTCCCAATATACTTTAATCTTTATTTATTCGTCCTTAAACAAACTGTAATCATGTATTCATTTCAACATGCTCTCTGGAAATATGGTTTCAAGTTATAATATTGTTCCGAATAATTTTCATTTAACTGATCAAGGGATCCCTGTATGTTATATGAGTCAATTTCTTGAATATGAGTTCCTCAAAATCACATGGTTTTCATTGACAGTATATTTTGATATATATTTTATTATTTCCCCTCCAAGTTACATATGTAAAATCCATTAATATGTTATTGCATGTTCTTTAGGAAAAATATTAGACATTCACTTCACTTGTATAAAGGCCGGTACACACTAGGCGACAAGTCGCAGCGACTTGTCGTCACGACATGTCCCCTCAGTGTGCATTGGTTCAATATTTGTCGCCAATACATCTGATTTTGTCGCTGCGACAATTTCCGCCAAAAATACCTAGTACACACGGGGGGAAATTGTCGCTACGACCTATCGTAGGAACAAGTCGCTGCGACTTGTCGCCTAGTGTGTACCGGCCTTAACTCACACTACATACACACACACTGCAGCTCAGGCCGAAAACAGGAACCTGGGCTGAGTTTGGATATCAACGTAAACTATAGTTTTTTCTTTTATAAATGTGAAATATTTTTTGGGAAAACATTAAGTGACAGTTTGTTAAATTTTACAATGTTAATGAACAAACTAAAATTTTGCAATAAATTCATTTTTATTGATATTCAACTTTTCTTCTCTTGTCATTCTTTTTTTTGTTTCTCTTGGACCCTAGAGAAAATTCTCATGCAATTTTTTTTCTTTTTTCCCCGTCCACATCGTTATTCTCCTTCCCCTTTCTCCTTTTTTTTTCAACCGGGTTGCCTGTGCGTTTAATCAAACTTGCGGGCTCCCTTTGTCATCAAAACACTGGTTGCTAGGACAAGTAGCAAAAGAGCAATGGTGGACAAGTAGCCCATAAAACAACTCCAAAAACACGACAAATTGACCACCAAATACTTAAAAAAGAAGACAAATATGAACAAACGATTTTTTTAATCATAGAGAATATAATTTTGAGGGTAGAACTTCTACAACTTGTATATTTTTAAGGAGAAATATGGTCGAAAAGTTTGCGTCCGCGACTAATCTCGCCACTGGCAAAGGAGCCATCGGTGCAACAGGTTTGTTTTTTATTATAATATTATTCAGATTTATTTTCATACGTTTCACGTTATTTCAATTCAAAACCTGTTGTATGATGTGACGTTTCTAGTTTGTCACAGGGATGCTTTATAAATCTGCTTATAGGGTTTATAAAACCGATAAACTTGTAATCTCAAAGTTCACGAATTGATCTTCTCTGCAAGCAATTTTTTTAAATTTCGTCCGTTAAGTGGAGTTTAAATACTCTTTTCCCAGCGATTGAATCCATTTGATTTTCACAGCGTAACGTGTTTGAAGTTTGTTACTTTTTATTGATTATTATATATTTATTGCTAATTTAATTAAGAACTTAATGTGAACACACTCGAACCGTGAACTTATGGCTTTTAAATATTTTTAGTTTCTGAGATTTTTACTGCTTTAAACTCTCCAAAAAAGTAGGTTTGAGCTCAAAGACGCTGAGTAGTCACCGTTATAAACTTTAATATTTATAATTGACGTGTCAGGTGATGGCGTACAACCACACAGTGCAATGTTAAATGACAGACTTGACATTTGTGTTGTTTAATAATTAGCAAAAGTTTAGAATAGCAGGGGCAAAATATATATATCTATATATCCAAAAAAAGTACATTAAAGGTTCCTAAACAATTAATTTTTTTGAAATTTTTTAAATTGTTTGATTTAAAAAGAATAGTTTTTGACTGTTTCGTATGCATTGTTTTATGCGAACTGTTAGGTGGTATATTAAAGAAAGCAGCAATGCCAGAAAACACCGACATGCCAAGTATTGAACACCGTGATTCTGGTGAAAGTCTACCCGATGAGGTATGGTTGTAATAATATGTTTACATGTATGTTTGTGAGTGCTGTAAATTGATTTCTACTGTTGAAAGCCATAAACATTAATAACACTAAAGTAAAGTAAAGACACTTTATTTAGCATCGGTAGCTCCTTTACCATAGGAAGGAAGCCAACGGAATGCTAATTGAAGCTGAATGTTGTTAGGAATGTCAACTTTAAATGGCTAGGAGCTGATTAATCATTTGGCTATATACAAAGCATGGCCGAGAAATTATATATCAACCAAATCAAGACCCAGACAATGTCTGGTCCAGAGCGAAAATCAATCCTAGGACCACCAGATTGCAAAACCAATGCTCTGACCACTCAACCATGCTGCCTCCTAACATCACCGTCTATCACTATTTCTTGTGATTCAAATTTGCAATGTTACACTGTATTGACTTGATTGATTATATCTTGTTAGACCCAAATTGGAGTTAAGGAGGAAACTGCTAAGTTTAAAACATTGTGTGAAGGTGTACAGAACCAACTAGCTTTGTTTCAAGTATCCATGGTTGAATTACTAGCTTTGAAAGATGAATTGATCCAGGTATTTTATGAACAGTATACAGTCGAACCTCGATTATTTATCCAGACCTAGATTATCAGGTTTTTTCCTACTTTGACTTTTTGTATTGGCCTGATTGAGTCTTGATAATGATGGTCTGACTGTATAGCACATGATATTATATAGCAATAACACAGTATTAAAATGTGCTTTTCAACAAAAGCTTGTTTGAAAAGATAGGTGAGGAAGCATTAGTGACAGACCGTAAAAAAGTAACTTTATTGTAATTATGTACCTAGACCTTAATTTTCCTTTTCAGCATGCTTTGCCACCAAGTCTTTTGGTCAAAATAGCCTTAGTTACATCTAAGTTGTTTAGAGGGTAAGTGTTTACAAGTCTGATATCATTTCTCCTTGTGAGAGTTTTAGAGAAGTTCTGCAGAATGGTTTTTCTTTTCTACTAGTTTCTAATATTTCTCAGCGACATATGTGACACATATTTGTAAATCACACAAAATTTTAACTGATTAAATTTTCAGATGCTGTAATTATAAATTTAAGACATCAATTTCTCCTCAATTTATTATTTAATATGTAGACCCTAAAAATAGTGGTCCAACCATAGGGCCTGATTTACCCCCAGCTTACCTGAAGGTCAATGATAACAATGTAAATTTGATATCAGTTTGACTACAGTGGGCTTTGAATGAACAATTCATTATAATTAATTAATTATATAAATTTGTGTTTGTCTTGTTCTAGGGCTTCAGACTTAGCTGTACCAGTAAATGAGTTGGTTAGAATGGTAAAGCTTTACTCTGCACCATGGGAATCTAAGAGTGCTGCACTGAAGAAACTTCATGAAGATTATGAAAAGTATGTCAAGTATATCATTAATGTATTACTAAATCAGTTATCAAGGTAATCAGTATTCACTATGCATGGTAATACGTAGTTCTTAGTTCTGTCACACATTAACCTATAATACATTTGATTGTCAGTGTGTAATTGCTGGCCTAATAAAATAATTGATATCTCTCTAATTAGCCTTAAGTAGCAGTAAGTTGTTGTTAACTGTATTTATTTTACAAACTATTTCACTAGTGACCCTATGTGCAGTGATGGATCCAGGATTTGTAAAACCCGGGTCAAGATTTTCTGACTGCTTTTTTGCTTTTACTATATGAGTTATGTAATGTTAAGTAGTGCTTATATAGCACATTTCACATAATGTCTCAATGCACTTTACAATCTCTAGTATTTATAGTATGTAATCTGGTTTTACAAGCATGAGTGTTGTTCATTTGAATTCAAATTGTTTTTAAAAACTGGTAAAAAAATAGACCTGTGCAAGTTGGACCCTATTACACTATGTGTAGATCCTCTACTGCTATAATTATAAACTATGAAAATGATGATACTTTGAATTCATTATGTTTTTATTTCCTCCTCTAGCAAACAAAGGCAACTTAATGTTGCATTACAGAAACTGGTGTTGGTTGGAATTCAGGTAGTTGTCTTTGATTGGTTGTGCACGAATATACACATGATTTAATAAAAAAATAATATAAACATGATTTTGGAATGTTGTAATATTTTAGATGTTAAGTTAAAATTATTATTGATTTTTTCCTATCTATTTACTATCTAGGCTGATAAAATGGCTCAGGAGAGAAGGGTTTTAAACTGGGAAAGATTGTTTTCCAGAATGATGGTAAGCATGCAGTCTGTCAAAAGATTAATACATGACTGTGTATGTGTAAGTATTTTTTTTGAAATAATGAATTGACTGTTTTTTTCTTCTTTTATAGACTTCTAAAGCACATGGATATCGCTGGAAGTTCCTAATTGAATCATTCAAGAAGAAAATCAAATCAGGGTATGTAACAAGTTCTAAAGCTCTAAGTTTAGCTAAAACCCTAAGGATCAATGTTGGTTAATCAGTTAATCAGTCAAACTGGATATATCAAACTGGTTTTGTTCATCCAGAGTTGTGGAGAGGGGCATTATTAAACAAAGTTTCTTAAGTAGGCAGAGTCTCTCTTTTTTCTCGTCAGGAATCATAAACGGGAGAGACTTTTTTCACAGAGAATGTCATGATCAATAAATACACTGTTGAGATGAGACAAGTGAAGATTTAAATGAAGATAAATGCAAGTTAGCAAAAAAATGTAAGAAATTAAATTTTAGTAAGTTTCATTGATATTTTTAGTGAGATCTATGAGGCTGGTGCAAGTACTGATGAAGAGGCACAGAAACAAAAAGTTAAGAATGAAAGACAGCTACAGCATATAAGAAGAAGAACCATGACCAAAGAGACAACACCACAGCGTATTATGAAAGAGGTTGTGACTATTGAAGGTGCCAAACAAAGCCTGGCTACTGTAAGTATGCTTATTAGTTGCTTTTTCGTACAGATAAATCTAATACAGAGACTATAACAGAAGTTGTTGGGGGAGACTGGCCTTGTGGTTAGTCAGGTCTCCCATAAAAATAATGCTTCTTTACATTGTTATCCTGCTAACAAAACCTGAGTAGAAATTAGAGTGCATTATTGGTAAAGGTATAATCGGTGACCCTGGCAGAGATTTTTGTCTTTTGCTGTCTCTCTATCAATGAATGTCATGATGAAAATTACTGTTGATAATTAATATATGATATTTGTAGCCAGGTTGAGATTGCATGACATTTCCTAAACCTTATTTTGAAAATGATGTGTGCGATAACGAGCGATAAAATTCGTGATTTACGAAAATAAATCAGTTCTTCTCAAAATGTCATCCTGTGTAGTTGTTGTTTGGTCTGTTTTAGTTTCTTTCATCATTTTAATTTAGTCTTGTGCAACCTATCGTTTTAAAGAACAGTGATCCATACCACCTGGTCACATGTTATATAAAACAATTTTGTGCTGCTCACTAATTTATTATAATTATATGCATTTGCTTTTTTCCTACAGCCTGAAGAGCAGAGTGCAGCACAACTCAAATCTGAGGGTATAAGTTCAGAAGAAGAAAATCTAAGTGATATAGATTTAGGTAGTGAAGATGACAAGACCGTGATGTCAAGGAATAGTAGTGCAGAACAATCAAGGTATACAGTATGTCACTCTCACCTAAGTCATTGTCCCATTTATACAAGATTATTACTAACAATGCATGTGCATCTCTTCCTATTGATACCTACCCTGGCTGATACCTTGAATGTTATACTGACAATAATTGCATTAATTTGTAAGCACATGGAATCTCATTTGAGCAATAAAATACAAAAGTCCTATTACTCTGAAGTAATTTATCAATGATAATTTGTAATCCTTTGATGATCCATGTTTTAAAGTTTGTGCTTGTTTTACAGAAAGCAAGTAAAAAGTCCAGTTCAACTCTTTACACCATCAAAACCAGGTACATGATTTATGCAGTTAACTAATAATTAGTAATTTAGAAATAAAATTATTCATAATTACCTGTCAGAAAATTTATATTTTTTTTCTCTCCCTCAAAATTCTGATTAAATACATTTAAGGTAATTCCGTAGTTTTGCACTGCGCATAGTTCTGCGCATGTTTCAAGTTTTTTGGTTTCAGGACTTTTATCATGTAATCTAGTCAAATTATGTTTGTCAAGTACTTTGAATAAAAAATTCGAAGAATTGCGACATTTTCGAGTGAGAAAATGTGATAATTTTGAAACTCGATCCAGTCCTCTCTCGGAAAACCTGTTTTTTGACAATAAAATGACAATATTTTTTGCAATATTTTGCAAACTAGCACGGTAAAAATATGAATCGTAATCCAGATGCATAATTTTTTCCGACGACTTCGTACGTAGCATATTTTTGTTAACTTTTGGCTGTTTATTTATAAACGTCCTTTGAGCCGAGGTCTATTAAGCAGACATTTAGACAAAAAATATTGTACTCATCAGGAACGCTACATTCTTGATATTGAAACTTGCGTGTTTCTGATTTGGAGCATTACGAATAAAATGATTTTTTGGGACATCAAAAACTTTTGGAGACTGTGTGATTAACATTGCATAACACAGACATCCGGAAATCGAGACACTGCGTCTTGAGTAGCGTTTGTAGACCTCAGTATAAAACACCTATTTCCTAGTAATGATTTTGCAAAATGACTATCTACTAGGTGTATTGGCCTCGTTACATGCTGTCAGTCTATGCTCAAGAACATATTACAAGACGGTCAAATGATAACAACGTTGGCGCGCGGTACGCACAAGACTAGTAATCTCATTAGTATGCCAATTAGACGCCAATCAAGTGAGAACGATCGGCTTTTAGAGGCGAACTCGTGAAGTCCGTGAATCGATTCCTGCTTGTGTTTTTCAATAATTTTTACAGTTTTAATCAAATTTTCAATGGATTTATTTGAGTGACAGAAATTGTCACATTTTGAGATTGGTAAAATCTTAGATACAGCGATGAAACGCAAAGAAATTTAACAAACACACCGCTCAAGGGATTTGTCTGCGAAATCAAATAACGCGGGAAGTTTTCGTTATGGATATAACTTTTTCGGAGTAAGGCTATGTTCATAATTGAAAAAAAATTGAACATTGATCAACATACAAAATGTTATTCAGACGAACTTTGGACTTACGAAACAGCTAAACTTGATGTACGACGAACAAAAATGTTGCAAATTCAAGGTGAGCTAAAATAAAATAGTTTTTTAGGAATGACTTGTGTGTTTTCTTGTGTGTATGTTGGCAGAATCGCTTTTCTCACTCGCCGAAAGCGCGAATTAGTTCTGTTCACAAAGTAGCACAGTGTAAAATGCCTTTTTTTCTAGTAATGTTCGTACATAATGACTTTAATGCTAGGAATCTTTGCGTTAATTGGATTTTAAATAGCTATTCTACTAACTATATTGAACATTTTAGTACATTGAATATGTACTGTGATCATAACACCTAATTTACTTAGCATGTTAGGGCATTTTAGATATTAGATAAGCATGTTGACACTCAATACCTTATCAATTGCTGTTATTCGAGATGCCGAAAATAAATAAACATGCCGGAGTTTCATCGACAGTTGTAACATAACATCAAATATATCTAAAATTGAGCATAGGTCATCGGGCTAACTTTTGAGAAATTTCCAAAATACTTTCCGCTTAGGACATTTTCGAATGAATTAGCAGCTCTTGCGCACGTTGGTATTTCGATCACATATATTTTATACATCTGTTCATATTTTTAAAATAAAATAAAGTGCAGACATTTGAACAAAACGCGAATTTTGCTCTTAAAAAACAAATTACTGTGTTTTTGTTCCGTTTCTTTTCGATTTTTGAGCTTCTTTCTTTACGTTCTCAAGTCACTAAAATGCATGAACTTTGACGTCATATTGCGCAAACAAAGAAGTCGGTGACCCCCCTTTTTTATTGTATTTTCTGAAAGCGTTTCTCAAAATTGTTTGTTAGAACGAGTATAAAAAAAATACATCGGGCAGTTTTATTTCTACGGAATTACCTTAACAGACCAGCTTACTGAATTTGGCTAGGATTTATTAGAGCCCAACTGGAAATTATATAATTACCTGTATAAAAAATAAATTATAATAAATATATAATAATGAAATTCTCATCCACAGATAAACCTAAAATTCGATTCAGTTTCAAACCAGCATCAGATGATGATGATGATGATGATAGTGATGATTACCAACCAAAACACGGATTACAATTTAAACCCTCAAGACAGCAGCCATTGGCCAAGAGAGGTCGGGTTGGTGTTAAGTTTAATGATGAAAAACCAAGGTCCAGACCCAAAGCAATGGTAGGTTGTCTTACCATACTCTACACATTTTACCTCTTTAATTTACAAGTACACTTTTTTCATACTTTCCAGTGCTTTAGCTACGATGAGGAAAGCAAGATTCTTGCCTCAGGGGAAATTTGGTGGATGGCTTTTTATTTAGTATCAGTTTTCTATTAAAACAAAACACTTAAAATGGAGGAAATTTATCTGCAGCTAGCTATGCCACTGCTTTCCTTTTTCATTTCATTCACATTTTACATAAATATTGCCAATGGTACATATTAACTAGTTGTATATACACTAATTTTTTTTACAATCTGTATGTATTCATCGGCTATTAGGCTACAAGAGGAGTAAAGTTCTTTGACCCATCTGATGATGAGGATGACATCAAAACAAAGCAACAAGCCACCACACCAATAGTTAGTGTTCCTAAAGTAGTGATGGAAGACAAACAATGTTGGACTCATGAACCAGACTGTGAAAGGTAACACTAGACTTGCATGCTATAATTTTTACCTACAACTATAACTGCAACTAAACTTTAATGTATGTTTTAGTATAATTCCTTCACCTTGATATCTAATGCCTTCATTTACCTGTAGTCCATGTCAGTAATACATGGTAAAAGGCCTCATTCACAAAACAGTTTTTTAATGCTAATCCTGTTTTTTGAGAAGAAATTGAGAGTTATATTCTGGGCAGGTTTTAAGACCCCTGGGGCCAGCTATACAAAGCCTGAATAGCGCTATCCTGGTCCCTGCTGTTTGGGCTGATTGGCTGATTGGTTTACAGCTTGAGGCTGGATGGCTGAGGATGACATTGTGCTGTTGAGAGAAACACTTAAAACTTTTATTGCATTTTCTCTGCAGTAGTTTTCTGCTCCAAAGCCTATTCTGACCACTACACTGTCCATTATGCAGTTATTATTCTTATTAACTCTAAGATGAAAAACTACATGGTGTATACAAAATTCTATAATGCAAGTTGAGATGAACCTGAAATCCTTTATGACCTGTTATGGACATTTGAAATAGTATCATTATTTGTTGTTGCTACAGTATTGTATTTTGTTGCTCACCAGGTTTCTGCATATTCGGTTGTACAGACCAACATGTAAAAAAGGTATGCATTTATTGAAGTCCTTTACACTGAATTGATAATGACATTCATCTCTTGGTTGGATGTTTCAGAATGGTTGTTTGATTATTTACAGTCAAATTTATGATTATTGTCAATTCAAATTGACATGCTATTTCACTTTTTTTTCTGTACTTTGGATCATGTGCAGAGCTTCATTTTTTCATTTGAAATAATCTTGTGTCAATAAAATGAATGATCATTATTATTCAATCAAACAAAGTCACAAACCATTCTAAAATTTATTGTCCAACCTTTTTACATTTTGATCATGTGATTGGTAATGATTTCAGCTGATGAGCCTTGCTGTACTGTAGTTTTTATGGGAAAAGCACTTAAAACCAATACATATGAACTGCCTCCAAGTACTCCTGACGAACCTATTGAGGAAGACATTAAACCAGAAATAAAGAAAGCTGATGTTAAGTTTAAAACAGGCAAAGCAGAGAAGGTCTCCTTTCTGGCAAGTGAAAACTCAGATGAACATGACAACCAGTCAAACTCTAACAATGCTATGGAACAAGTACCAAGGTATACTGCTATTGCTATCTATCTAGTACCCATCTGTCTCTCCATCTGTCCATCCATCCATCCATCCATCTGCCCATCCATCCATCCATCCATCCATCCATCCATCCATCCTTCCATTCATCCTTCCATTCATCCATCCATCCATCCATCCAACCATCCATCCATTTCATCCATCCATCCATCCATCCATCCATCCATCCATCTATTCAAACTTTCCTTCCTTTGCTACTCTACTTAAACTAGCTTAAGGTAAATAGATGTTGTTGTAAAATAAATAAATAAAATAAATGCTATAAAGGTTTTAAATCAATTATATAATAGTAAGAGAACATCTAGCATAATTACAATTATTAAGTTGGCAAAGCAATCTGTTATATAATGTTTATGTCATGATTGTGTGAGTTGGCCAGTTTTGACCAATTAAATCATATTACTCTTCAGATTTGAAGAGCTTCTATTCAAGCTTCCAGATTCAAATGGTTATGCTCCAGGTGAAAAACCTGTTGACATCAGTGATGAACAAGTGAAATTTGCTGTCCATCCTTCACCAGAGGAGCCCATGATTGCAATGACAGCAGTCAAATATAGTGAGCTTAAAATACTGGTAAGAACCACTACACCCCCATTGTTGTATTTTTTCTCCAAAAATATAATGCAAATAAATATTGTATAATTATTTTTGTATAGGATCAGTTTGAAGGTCGTTGGTCACATACAGATAGTGCCCATGAAATTCAGACATTCCCACTGCTGTCAACTATGGCAGATAGAGGGATGCCTTTTGGAAGTGAATGTGGACAAATACCTATAGTTTGCTACATGGTAAGATACAGGACATTTGAAAAAAAAAACACAAATTTTAAATAAATGTATCTGTCTGCTTGTGCCTGTCTGTCCGGTCTGATGTGAAGCAATATTTAAGGCCAAATTTTCCACTTTTATGTTCTTTATTGCTCAGGCTAAGCCTCGATAGTATTTGATACATTCTTTTGTACGAGGTACATCCCATGGGAATGCACCAATCCAAAAACAATTTAAATACCAATGGTTTTGTCTGGACTGTTTTGTTGATTTACTTACAATTGAGGCTTAGCCTGAGCAATGACGAATTTGAAAATGGTCTATTACAAACTGCCCTCTTAAAAAAGCACAGCTAGAAGGCAATAATGAATTCAGTAGTGGGAAATAAGCTTCACTCCTCTTGGGTGCAAATGAAACTACTCAGGCCACAAATATTTATTTAGTGTTGAAACAATATCTCATTATTAAGTGCAGTGTTGTCCTTTGGCATAGTGTCTCCTCTTCACTATAAAATCAACGTATTTGGGGGCTTCTTCATCGGGTTGTGTTATTTTTTTTTATTAATGAAAGCTTATAATAATACATTAATCTTATTGTGTTTGTTTCATGTAATCTTTCAAATGGACAGTCTAAAGTGGAAAAGTAAGTACCTGATTAAATTATTGTTATTTGTTATCTTATCCAGTTGATACAATTGTTTATTGTTAGTGCATGTGATGTGTTAAAAACAAAACTAAAAAACACATCCTGAAACTAGAAGCAGGAATATCAATGAATTTCATGACAGCCCAATGAGACTCATAAGATTATTTAATACAGCTCCATATCTATATCCTCGTCCCTTACAAAATAAGACTGTATACACTTTAAAGTAGGATAGTGCTCCCGGAGGCTGAGCATGAGAGAATGTTTTAACTTTCTTCTTATTGTCCAACAACTATGCATTGATTTTTATTATTTTATTATTTTCATTATTGTTTAGTCCTAAGACTTTGGCTAAGGAAACGGAAACAGAATCATTTGAACAGTAAGAAGAATGCAATCATTATTTTACCATTGGTGGCATCATCATCATCATCATTACCATCATTATCATGATTACCATTAACTAATTGTCACCATCGTCATCAATTTCTATTATCGTCACTTCATTATCATCATCACCATCAATGCTATCACCGTCATTCGTAAAGTAACATCATTATCATCGTGATAATAATATTTATCAAAATTCTGTGAGAGTCGATATTGTTGCTAACAAAGTTGGCCATGTCTATTTTTATCTTGGATTTATTTTGTGACCTTGTGATTTCCTTACACAGACTTGTTCGAAATGAAATATCCAAAATAAGAAAGTAAGTGTACCAGTCCTTAATTAGCGCACGTCTGATTACTTTCTGATGATTTTTTATGTGCAAATACGATTGCAATATTTCGAGGAGCAGATTTATTCAATTAATATTCCATGTAGCTACATATATTGTTGTTTATCTATGGGAGGGTTAATCTCTGTTTTGCGTTCATTCAGAGCCGAAGAGAAAGATCGAGAAGAAGCTATGAGAGGGGTACGTACGACATAGTGTCTGTCTTGACTGATTGTTTACTTGTTATTTGTTTGTTTGTTTGCGTGTGCTTTTTCATTGTTTTGCTCGTTTTGTTTGTTGAAGTCAAGTGCTAAGCTGTAGTGTTGTCAAGCTTATTGTTGGTTTGTTCGTTCTATCATGATTTTTTTTATTTTCGGTTTCTTTATTGTTTTTGCCTTTCATGTATGTTGTCTGATCATTTTTATGTCCGTCTGTCTGTTTGTTCGTCTGTCTTTCTGTCTGTCTGTCTGTCCGTCCGTCCATTTGTCTTCATTTTCTAAAGCTGACAGTATTGTTTTTGTTAGGTATCTCCACCAGTCTATACCGAGTCAGAGTTACAAGCCTTACGTGATATACACACTGAAGAAATACAGGCTCTTCATAGCGAATACGAGTAAGTCAACACACCTTCGCTGCATTCGCTTGACTGGCCACGAAACAAAAGAATCACTCTTAGGCTGGAGTTTAGAAATCCATACATTCTCTGTGTTTCATACCAGCCTCATTGTGAATCTCTTGTTTTGTGGCCAGTAAAGCAAATGCGGGGAAGGTCTATTAAATTGATTTAAAGTTGTATACAATGATCCGCTAGATTATAGAATAGCCGTCCACGTATTAACATACTAAAGGAATCTGTTGTTATATTTTTTCTTGTGTTCAAAGCATCTAATGATCATGAATGTAATACACGCTCAGCTGCTGTTATATCTTTGCCATTATTATCACTATTTTTCCACCCCAGATTAACGTTTGTTGCATGTGTATTTTGTTTTGATAGAAAAAGGCTAAATGAACTAGCTCAAGGACTTGATGCTTATAGTAGCAACGAAGAAGAAATGAGAGAATTTGTACATGGTATGAAGATTTTTATCATCAATGTATTGCTTACAGTCATACACATTTATCCTTATGTAACTGAAAACACTAGTATTTTCTCCCGATAAAATTGATAGAATTCTTGTTTTTTTGATGTAAAAAATAAACATACGTTGGCTTTTTGAAGCCGTTTTCAGAATTCGAGTTGGTACTGTATTAGCCTCCCTCGCATCCGTTTTTAGTGTCGGGCTTCCTGTCGCGACACTAAAAACGGATGCGAGAGGAGGCTAGTACTGTATCAGATCTATAGATTCTGTAAACTCTCCGTCTTTAAACTTAACACCAATTTAGAACAATTTCTCATATCCTCAAAACTTTCAGAAGATCCCCATTGAGTAAAATACATATAACGAGCCTAAAAATAAATGCGTAAATTGGAATCAATGAAAATATTCTTGAACGCCGCATTCCTCCAAAACGTGCCTTCGTTATTGCAAGACAATCCAATAGTATTCATTTATGCAATTTTGCCTGTTCTGTATTTTTTCCAGCTGCTACTTCGCCGTTATTTCTTCGATCACCTTCGCCAGGTCGTTCGTCGTCACCAGCACAACGAGCACAGTCACCCATTTGTTCCCAGACATCTTTGTCACATGTACCTTCACAGACATCACTTCAACAACAATCACATCAATATCACCATGAACAGCAGCAGCAAGTACCACGGCCACCATCAGATGGAAGGTGAGGGTTTTGTTTCAATTGGTAATTGTAACTAACTAAATGAATGGAATGGATTCCAGATGAATGGATGGATTAATGAGTGTTTGATATGATTGATTAGCAAACGAGAGAATAAACTAAATAAGATCAATAAATAACAAAATCAAAAGTACACCATATTATATATTTTAACAAATGTTTGCCTCCTCTAGATCTCATACTTAAATCCATCTGCCAAATGATTGAATGCAACTACATATATTTCGGGTGTTCTGTATGATAGATCAAATGTTGGTGAGTTAACGTGCCTTTTCATATTCAGATTGTCGTCTCGTAAAGGAAGACCAAAGATTCATAATCTGCCAGCTTGGGGAAAAGATTTACCAGAAGATGTAAGTCTCTACAATGTCCATTCAGTGTCCGACTCATGAAGCCTTGCGCACGGTCTTGTTTTTAGCCAAATCATGGACAATCTTTTCGTACGTTCTGCTATTGTATATTTGCATCACAACTAAAGCAAAGCCGTGACACTATTAAGTTTTACACTTATTACAATAGTATGCATCTGAATAGAGTGTTAGACCTTTTCGGCTTCGTATGCAAATTGCCCATTTTAGACCACGTGACAGTCTTTAGGGAATGGTTCTTTTATGAATAATGTGTCAAAATATTTACATCTTAAAGAATTATTTCCCAAGAGGAACATCACATGGTCTGAAATGGGAAAATAAACATGAAATAAGGTCTATTGCACGGAGTATGGACGAGCGAGCATTACAGTTTTAGTCGACTATTGTCGAAAAGTAAAATGCATATCTTTCAGTGTATTTCATTCTACGTATTCCGATATCTTCAAAATCCCATGGAATCCTATCGCTTGTGGGGCAATTCCAGAGAAAGTGGATTTCTCTGAACAGGGTGGTGAGAGTGGCAGAGTTTAGTCCCAAAGTTCTCCAGGATTTGTTTTGCAATTGTCTGGTGTCTTTGGTTGTGATTATTGACTGCTCAGTCAACCAGGGAATTGTTTTTTTCTCTTTTAGTTCATGGTTCGTCTGAACATGTTTAATGAAAACAGCGAGAAGTATCGGAATGAACTCGAAGAAAAGACAAAAAGAGCAGTAAGGATAATTCATTCTCAATATCTGGCTTTCTTTTACCTTTTTTTCTTTCATCTGCATGTCTTCTTGTAACTTGCGTCCTAGTATCAGGCCCCTCCCCATCCATTAGGGGCTTTGTTTAAAGGCTATCAGCACCCTTGCCCTGGTCCCAGAGGCTTTTATTCTTCTGACCGCGCGAAGTAAATAAAGCCATGAAGCTACTTTGCGCTGTGAGAAGAACGAGAACCTCTGTGACTACTTGTTTTTTGACAATTCTATTTATCCATTAAATCTTTGTAGATTCAGCAGAAGTACGAGCTTCAAATGGCAGTACAGAACAGACTTAGTATCCCAGATGATGAACGTATCAATGAAGGTAAAATCAACATTTATTTCATTTCACTTCGATTCACCCTTTCTATATTTCATTGACCTATTCAGAGATATGTAAAACTAAAGATATACCTAGGTTTGTGGTTTTTCAAATATTTAATCAACATTTCAAGTTTTTTCTTTTCATTTGTAAAACAAAACCTTTTTATTATATTGTTTGTACAGATGTTTGTCTACCTGCAGTATTCATGCCTACTAAAACGGGTTTAGTATTTTCACCAAAGGCACACTCTTACTTTCATCCGCCTGGTAAGATACTCAACGAATTACTCACTTGTTGTCTAAGTGTGAGCGGGTTGGAATAAAATATATACTTTTTGCTAACTCGCTCGTTTCGCGTAAAGAAAATGCACAGTTTGATGATTGAAGTCGTTTGATTAATCGTTTAGGACTTCGATTTTTTGTAAAAAAAGTACACATTTAATTCCAATCCGCTCATGTTTGTTTGTAAATGTGTGCATTTTTTCCCGCTAACATTCCTTCTTTTGTTGGACAGTGTCGTCCATCTCTCCTTCCTTCCTTCCTTCCTTCCTTGCGTGCTTGCTTCCTTCCTTCCTTCTTTCCTCGCTTGCTTCCCCCTTCATTTTTTTCGCCTCCATAGTAAACAGTCAGTGTCAATTATACAACACTTTTTTTCCTTGGTGATAGGATCATCAGAGGGCCGACTAACACAACCTCCATCGATGTTTAAACTTCCGCAATTGGAAGTTGCAAATGTATCCTTTTCATACAAACTTAATATATCTTGTTTACGTTTTTATGATGATATCTGTATCTTAGAGAGTAAGAAGCTAAGATACAATTTCGTTGAATATGATAATATGATGTGGTTTTTATCGTCCTTAATGATATCCTACAGCAATTGTCAGTGGTCAATCTTTTGAATACTGGTGAACGTTACATTGCAAACCAAACAGAAAAGATCCCAACTAGTCCATTACCACAGACTGCCCCACCACCACCCACTTCGTTTGACTTGGAGACATCCTATCCCCACCCTGGACGAGCATGTACAAGATGATATTACAGATAATAATGGAAGTGATCTTAGACCGCCTGGTTTGGCATGTAATAGACGATAATACAAACTCCCATGGCCACATACATTTAATTTAGAGCCGTCTTAAACCCCCCCCCCCCCACCCCTCCCACCACGAATAGCATATAGAAGATGATAATACAAAGTGTCATGGCCCTATACATTTGATTTGGGATGCTCCGACAACGCAAACTGCAGAGTAACATATGAACAATTCAATGTCAAACATCTTTGGCATGTATTACAAAACATATTCAATAATAGCGAAAAGAAAAATGTCAGTTTTTCATATTGAAATGTTTAATTTTCATATTTA
The DNA here is from genome assembly GCA_918843875.1 of Diadumene lineata. NCBI lineage: Eukaryota > Metazoa > Cnidaria > Anthozoa > Actiniaria > Diadumenidae > Diadumene > Diadumene lineata. The sequence continues at coordinate 19,643,682 of OU974069.1, read as the reverse complement.
AAATATAATTACTATTTTCCTGACAATTATTTATTTGTTTTTTTGTTTACATTCATTCATTGATTCATTGATTGATTCATTGATTGATTCATTGATTGATTGATTGATTGATTGATTGATTGATTGATTGATTGATTCATTCATTCATTCATTCATTCATTCATTCATTCATTCATTCATTCATTCATTCATTCATTCATTCATTCATTCATTCATTCTTTCATTCTTTACTCCTTTTCAGAACTCGAAAATCAATTTCAGGGACCGAGTTTATTTCAATTTAACCAATAACAGAACATGGAAGGGCAAGCTCCGCCGGCCCTGTGGAATTTGATTGACGGTTCGGAAAAAACCAAAATCAAAAGTCTTGAAACGAGGATCGCGATACAACGAATTTCAATTGGCTGTAAGAGCGAAAACAATACATTCTTTCTATGAATATAATTCTTTTATTTTTGTAAGAGCGGTATCCTTTGTTGACGATTTACGTCACTTGAATGGATGAAATATATTTAACACCTTCAATCACGAAAGAAACAAAAACGTGCTTGATCTAACTATGCTATTGCATACAGCTATACCCTTCCTTTAAACCGCACTGATTTAATCTGGAAACTGTAGGGGTTATTCAATTTGTTAAAGCGTGCTTTCGAACAACTGACTTCAAAGGTAGACAACACAATACGAATTATAAAACAAAGGATTGCCCCTTGAATATTTGTATTGTCAGCACAATTCCCATACCAACGATCCTTTCTGCTTAGATCTGCGCTTTGGAGGAACACTGTTTGGTAAGTAAAAACAATATAATACAATGCAAATGTGTGCCTTTTACATCTGTATTCGAAATAGATGGTACCAAATAGTCAAAAATGAACATTTTTATTATTTTATTATTTTATTAGCACTATTAACTCGATCAGATTCACCATACAGAGAATTCAAAGCAATTTATTTATCCATATATACTCTCCATAATATAGCGTTTTTATCGGTTTTTCGATAGCTATTTTTGATTGTACAGTCAAATCCATTCTATTGCCACCTACCGTTTTCATTTCGTCTTTTCTGGACCGTCGGTCAATTTGAGATTGAATTTAAATCAAGTTATTACTAGAGCAAGCTCCACTCTCGGTTATGATTTCTAAATGATTTCGTACTCATTCACAACTCGATTCACTTCGAGGAAAGTCCAGACAAAGTACTTTGATTACTTTTTAGATCTGACATCCAAGCTCTACCATGTCAGATTCAAACCAACTGGCGACAACTATAGTTCCCTGCGCTAAATATGTTGGGAGTTCCAATATACTTTATCCTGTCATCGGCAAATCTATGAACCAAGAAATGTGCAACATCTACGTCCTTAGAAAAGCCAAGATGAAAGCTTCTCCCTACTGTGATGTCGAATTATCCCAAAATGGGATTCGTGTTCTCACCTCAAAAAGTCGACAAGAGGTATGCATGTTTCACAAGAGACGAATCATGTCTACAGGAATTGCTGGCAGTAATCGCCGTCTCTTTGGTCTTTACTTCCAAGGAAACGATCACATGGAATTACATCTTTTGTTCTTCAAGAAAACAAAATACGCCAAGAACGTTGCGCTGATAATGTCGGAGCTGTTCAAACAACTCGCCTCTCCTAATATTAGTAGTCTATCCAGAAGTCCCTATATATCATCGACTGCGTTTTACTTCGACGATGACAACGATGATAGCAAAACGAGTGAGGGCGACGTGAGAATAAACTCTCCCAGTAATACTACGCCACTGACTACAAACCAAACTTTTAAAGGAAAGCGTGGTAGTGGAAACTTTTATTTTACTGATAATAACACTACTGAATTGGGAAAAATGTGGGAAACTAGAGGAGCGAAAGGGCAACAGACGAAAGAGGTTCTTTTTCCAGTAGAAAGTAGTGCAACACTGGAAGCGAATCAGAAAACTAGCAAAAATAACCATACGCGTGGAGAATTATACTTTGCCAGGGCAGATAATGTCTCACTGAAAACATCCAGGAAGACTGGACAACAACGAGAGCAAATCATGAATGATGAGATTTTCCTTCCTGTTGGTGGCCCTTCAGAATTGAAACTGGTATTCCCCACTTACGATAACGTACCTTTGGACGCAAAGCTGGAAACGAACAAAGAAGAGAGGCAAGCGAAAGAAGACATGGTTTTTCAAGAAGATGATTTGGAAGCAACTCAAGCAAAATGGAGATGTGTTAAGAAGGGAAGACTTGTAAGTGCCGGAACCGTGTTTTGTTTTGAGGACGAAACTACGACACCGATAGTAAAATATAAAAACAACGAATTAGAGAAAACGAAGTGTGAAAACATTTCTCCATCATACCTGACAACAACAACAAACCAAAGTGAGGAAAGAGGCTTCATGGGCTACATGGCAATGGAACTCATGCCAAAAACGTTTGGAGATAATTTGGAAAATTCAGGATATATACCAATGGATTTCAAACCAAACGTTTCAAAACCTTGTGTAGAGAATTCTAGCTATGTATCGATGGAATGTAGACCAGGGGCTTCAATTCCTTCTGCACAAAATTCAGGTTGTATGTCGGTGGAATGCAGGTCAACGATTTCTGCAGATCATTCAGGAAATTCCGGCTTTATGCCAATGGAATTCAAACCAAACGTTTCAAAACCTTGTGTAGAGAATTCTAGCTATGTATCGATGGAATGTAGACCAGGGGCTTCAATTCCTTCTGCACAAAATTCAGGTTGTATGTCGGTGGAATGCAGGTCAACGATTTCTGCAGATCATTCAGGAAATTCAGGCTATATGTCGATGGAATACACGCCAAGTGCTGCAAATCCTTCTATACAAAACTCATGTTGTATGTCAGTGGAATGCAGACCAAGGTTTGCTTCAAAGGCTTCTCGAGAAAATTCAGGCTATATGTCGATGGAATACACGCCAAGTGCTGCAAATCCTTCTATACAAAACTCATGTTGTATGTCAGTGGAATGCAGACCAAGGTTTTATTCAAAGGCTTCTCGAGAAAATTCAGGCTATATGTCGATGGAATACACGCCAAGTGCTGCAAATCCTTCTATACAAAACTCATGTTGTATGTCAGTGGAATGCAGGCCAAGGTTTGATTCAAAGGCTTCTCGAGAAAATTCAGACTATATGCTGATGGAAGTCAATCCAAAAGTTTCAATTCCAACGTATCAGGCTCTTGACCGATGGTCAGCATCATTCAGTTCATTGTCTAGAGTGAAAAGTTATACCATGCTCTCACGAACTGCTAGTGTGGAGGACATACAAATGCATTGTTGTCCGCGGAAAATTGACACATCAATGTAGAGCGCGATGCATGCAGTGGGATTGAAATGGTTTTGAATGAACAATAGATTTCGCTGCTAGCTACCGATCCATTCCAAAGAAGCCAAATTATGTCAATTGTGTAGCTGCAAGGTTTTTTTTATTTTTTAATATTACTTTTGGAGCTATACATTTAATTTTCATAATTTTGAAGATATTTTCAAACATCATCCCCTAGCGTAATTGGTTGTTTTTTATTGTTTTATTAAGCTAATGAAGAAGCTAAAGAAACAATTTCCATTTTTCTCTACTATCCAAAAAGAAACTGCACAAATGAAAATTGTTGATGAACGCTGTATGAAGCATCTTGAGAGTTGTTTGTTCAGGGGGTTGTGTCTGCCATTTATGTAGGGTTTGACGGTATTCTCATCCTTATCTCTGCTCCAGCATTTTCCGTGACCCATTCTCTCTTAATAGTAAAGTTAGGCAATGTGGGAAATTTTGTCCAAAGACACACTGACCTGGATATGATTCGAGACCAGTCCTTCTGATTAGAATATTCAATAGCCACTAAACTAGCATGCACGTTTTTCCGCACCAAGCTAACTTATCGTAGGTCTGCAATTTGTTATCTTTGCTTCTAAAACGTATGCAGGTCCTTACAGCTAAAACCGTTAGATTGTGACAAACAACTCGTTTTTGTATCGAAAAATTACCGTTGACCATCGTTGCTCTGCAAGCTAGCTTAGGTTCTAAACTGCTCCTTGTATAATATTCAATGGCACATAATTTCCACTCTCTTTGTATCACACTTTACCGTTGACCATCGTTGTTCTGCAAGGTAGCTTTGGTCCTGAACTGCCCCTTATATAATATTCAATGGCACATAATTTCCACTCTCTTTGTATCACACTTTACCGTTGACCATCGTTGTTCTGCAAGTTAGCTTTGGTCCTGAACTGTTCCTTATATAATATTCAATGGCACATAATTTCCACTCTCTTTGTATCACACTTTACCGTTGACCATCGTTGTTCTGCAAGGTAGCTTTGTTCCTGAACTGCCCCTTATATAATATTCAATGGCACATAATTTCCACTCTCTTTGTATCACACTTTACCGTTGACCATCGTTGTTCTGCAAGTTAGCTTTGGTCCTGAACTGCTCCTTATATAATATTTAATGGCACATAATTTCTACTCTCTTTGTATCACACTTTACCGTTGTTCTGCAAGTTGGCTTTGGTCCTGAACTGGTCCTTATATAATATTCAATGCCACATAATTTCTACTCTCTTTGTATCACACTTTACCGTTGACCATTGTTGTTCTGCAAGTTAGCTTTGGCCCTGAACAGTTCCTTATATAATATTCAATGGCACATAATTTCCACTCTCTTTGTATCACACTTTACCGTTGACCATCGTTGTTCTGCAAGGTAGCTTTGGTCCTGAACAGTTCCTTAATAGCCAGGGCCACATACTTTGCACTCTTTTTTGTATCACACTGTATAGCATGCGTTCGATAAAACAATTTTTCTCGTCCCTCATTTTCTGTCTCTTCGCTGTAATTGAAAACAAAAATCCTTTTATTGTGACTATCCACGCCACAGCACATAATTCTACTCAGCTTGAATGCCAGTTCGCCCCCTTGTTTTTGATGCTTTGGAGTGAGATTTATTCCGTTTGAACTAATGTTCAACTCATATAAAGGTGATGAAAAGCCACGTTTTTGTTGTTTTCGAAAGTCATCATATATTTCGATAACTGAGCCACACATCTCAAAATCAAGAGGTCTTAGAATACGAACACTTCCCAAATATTGAGTCAAGATCTTTGGTTTCCTTCGGCATAAAAATCCAACACAACCAGAAGATTGCGCAATCAATGGTTGGCTGCTCATGCTTCGGTAAAAATGAGTAAGCCCAAGACGGAAAATTCTTTTTTTTTTTTTTTTTTCTTGCCTTTATTGTCAATTTTCTTTTTTGCAAGCTTCTTGTATTTCTTTGGATATTAAGTTCTAGCGGTTCGGTTCGTTTGATCTGCAGTTTTTCTTTCTATATTATTTTTTCTATTCTACGGCATTGCTTTTTTTCTGTTGTATTACATGAAGTGTACTCATTTTCACTCACCCTATACGGACGTTGTCGTTTAAACCTCTATAACGCAAAGAAAGAAAAACAACCTTTTCAATGGGAAACTTTAAACTGATAGAAACCTGCACCTGTGTCCTTGTATATGATTGGCAGAGAGAAGAGGCTAATCGATCTGAGCGTATCAAAAACATTGGATCTATTAATCATATCGGTTGTTATATGATAGTAAGTGGTGAGATAATAGACACTTTAAGCTGATAGGAGAGCTTTGATTGCTAGTGACGTTATACTTCTTGAATTACGTTAATGTTCAAAACATTTTATTCCATATCAATCTTCCGGCAACAAGATCTTTGATCGTCTTCCATTTTTCTTTGTACAAAAACCTACTTAGCTTTCATTAGATTATTGAAGTAATGCTTGTATGAATAAATCGTTGTTGTTCAGGATATATATAATATGTATACTTTCAGAATTAAAGTTAGGGCCGAGATTCACGGATATTTAAAAACAAGATCTCGATTTTACGCCCATTGCATCCAATTGTTCGTATTTGAGTCGCTAGCTTTTAGGCGGTAAAAATCTTGTATAGCCACACACCCTTGTCAGAACTTTGTCTTTGGTACCTTTTAGGGGTTATTTTCGAAACTTTCGACGAACAACTCCGCCGGCCATATCCTGATCGGAGTCGCCCAAAAAATTCCTCCCATTGTCGAAAATGTATGGACTGGATGATCACCAAAATTCTATTTTCGAAAAATTGCGCAGGTTGGAAAATGTCATTTTTGAATTCGAATCTGCCAGTAAACTATGCCCATTGCTAAATTTGAAATAACAATCTGTATGAATAATAAAACTGAATATTCATACAAAATGCAAAATGAAATGATTCAGATTAATGACATGCTGTATGGTGTAGAAATATGCTATATTTCTCCCTTACAATCGAGCTGAAATTTACAGAAACTTTGAAAGTTAATGGCATCAACGGATGCCATTTACTCGACTTCAATTCAGAACAATTTTTCAAGGCATGTAGACAAACAGCGATTCCCGGTAATTAACAATCAATCAATATTTATTTAGTGCCAGTATTTACAAAGTTCAGATGACTAATATAAGATAAAGAAAAATAGAATAAGGCACAAGCCAACTCCAGCATCTAGCACACAAAAAAATAAATACAAAGAAGAGAAGCAAAAAGAAAAAGAATGAAATGAAAAAGTAATTAAAAGGTAAAAGAGCTAGCACATATTGTTCGTCGTCTTTATGCAGGCCCATATCGATATCCTGTTCCATGCATGTATCCATTCATTCATTCATTCATTCATTCATTCATTCATTCATTCGTTCATTTTTTATATATGCATTCATTCATGTTGTTTGAGAAAAGGAAAACTAAAAAGTGATTGCAAAAAGGTATTTTGCAAGTGTTGGTTTCAAAAGCAACTGTTCACGTCATTTTATTCCAATCAATTGTTTCAAAGGTATCCTTCATGAACTTTGTCACATCGTATCGGCCGAGATTAGAAAGTGATCAAAGCAATTGGCCAAACTAACATACAACTGTCTCAACCATACAAACCCGATCGATCATACTTAATTTGAGCCAAACTGACTTTATTGAGTGCACGCAATAAAAGTGTGCAACAGTACGTTGTCACTATTTAGTAGTAAATAGCACTAATTAAACAAACGAAAACAATAGAATTAGCATAAGATAGCAGTGTTTAGGACTCTATTACAAGCGAAGTGCGAATTAGATACGTTAATTTGTAGATCGAAGTGATAATATGCAAGGATATCAGCTAAAAGGTCTGCATTTTTGTGACTCGTGTCACTGTGTCATTATTCTGAGTGAATAGACAGTGGGTAGAGGGCTCGGCAAAGAATAGAAAATGAGACCCTCTCGCTTTCTTGTTAATGCCATGCAGGGTCAGGCTCCATGCACATATAACTTTGCAAACATTCGAACTATTATCCGAAACAACAAACAAAAACAACAACAACAACAAAAAATATATATATTTGATGCACCTAAATAAAAGATTGCTTATCAATTTTCTTGTCATTAATTAATAAAATGTGATCGCACCTTCTAGGGTTTGGAATAAGCATCCCAATTAATTTATGCGTAAAAGGTCATTCTCGAAACCTTCCGTCGTGTTCCCCTCCCTACCTTTCAAGGGAGTTTCCCCCGGATACAGTTGGATATATATGGATGTGTTTTCTCAAATTCATGCTGGGACTAGAAAAACTCTAACATCTTCAAACACGTGTTATATACAAATTATGAAAATGAAACTTGTATAGCGTAAATCAGAACCGAATTATGATTTTTTTTTTTAAATTAAAATGAACCATTTTGTGACAAATCGAATCAATACAAATTAGTCCACCTTTACAATGTTTCTGCTCTATAGAGTCGTTTTTGTATAGGTGGGAAACAGTTCTATATCGTATCGTAGCCGTAAGTTTAAAGACAACATTTGAAACATCTACCGTAGGCATAGCGGTATCGTAACCGTACCGTTTCCCACTCATGTGAAAGTCTCTCCATTAGATCATTTGCACTGAGTTCGGCAAGTGCGAAACACGAGTTCTACACTCTCACTAGCTATTCTCATTTAGATACTTTCCTGTTGTTTCGCCCGTCGTATTGTCTGTTTCAAGCTGTTTTTCGACTCCACCCAAGTCCATTCTGATCTATTATTATAACATCAGTTGACTTAAGCCAAGCGTTACATGCTCTGCTATATGGCTGTTTACAGTTCACTCCCATGACGTCATCAAGTTTATTAATCGCTCTTGACACAGGCTACCAAAGTGTTGGTTTCCGAAAAGTAATTTGCCAAAAAAAACTGTTACAAAACAAGTTTTTGCTGAATGCTGAAATAAAATAAATAAATAAACACACAAAAAAAACAAAAAAAACAAAAAAAAAACATTTTTATCTCCGTCACAACAGTGCAAAATATGTTATTTGTGTTCATTTACTTATTTATTATCTTATTTATTTATTTATTTGTTTATTTATTTATTTATTTGTTTATTTATTTATTTTTTATTTATTTATTTATTTATTTATTTATTTATTTATTTATTTATTTATTTATTTATTTATTTACACTTAAACAAAATTTACAAATACACAATGAGTCATTTTATTTTATTATGTGATATATGAATTATATAAGATAATGATTTAAGAATAGGGAATGATTTATTTATGCTGCATATGGTATTATTTTTAAATTTAAAATATTGTTCTGTATTGAGAGGTATCAAAACTGATCAAATTTTGGCAAAATTTTGAACATAAAATCAAAACAATTGATTTCGAGATTCTGCAGTTATTATTACAAAAAAAACAACACTTTTTTATCTTTAATTTTTGATATCTTTCATTGCATGGTTTTTCGTCTCTAGGCCTGACACGATCTGGAGCCATGAAGCACGTTCGTGCTAGAACGTGGTATGCAAACACCGCGAGATATTACAGCAATGACAAACCACCTCGAATCTGTTTATCAATCAATGGCATAAAACCGCTGAATTCAACAAAGGTGGCTAAGGTTATGTCAGTATATGTCAGAAGTTGGTTTTCTAATTAGAATTGAAACTCGATCAAAGTTTGAATTTGTCAGATTTGAGTGTAAGACGTGAAATTAGAGTACGCAGAAAACAAGACACGATCTTTGATGAAAATTCAAAAATGAATTGAATATTTGATTTTGAATAAAAAAATTCTAAATGTAATTTGATGTATCTTAGGTTATATCTTAGTGACTTGTTCATTCATTCATGAAGAAAATAGAATTAATGGAATGTAATATGGAGTATTTGAATCAGTTCATAAATCACTATTAAAGTTGATATTTTGTTTTACACATTTATATATATTTATTATTCATTCAGTCATTTATGTATTCATTCATTCATTGCTTACAAACTGACTGATTGATTGGAAGATCATCCTAACAACATTAACAATCGAAATAAAGCTGAAAACTGAAATAAAAAGTGGAGAGGAAACCTAAAACTTCAAAATAAAGAAATAGCGACATTTATCGGATAATATCAATTAAGAATCAATTAATGTACAATACAATATATAGAGGATAACAACTTAGACGGATTAATCAAGACCATAAAGCAACAACGTAAAATAAATATCGAGCCCTACTATACAAAAGCCATTATAAATAAACCCGATATATGAAAACTACTTTTTATGGCACTTATGACGTCCAAAGTGAAATCCAACAGCTAGTCCGATAAAATGAATGGAAACTACGTCAAATGGAAAACGTCAATTCCAATATGATAAATATCACAAAATTCTTATATTTGATTTGAATATTGGTTTAGTTTATGTTTTGGACGTTGGAGGCAAACGAAACTGAAAATATCAGTGACAATACTTGAAAATGTAGACTAAATCTATATTTGTACCACTGACCAAATATGATTTATTGTCATCGAAATATTGCCAGTGTGAATGGACAATTTATGTTCATTTGATATTATTAAAAACTGTAAAAGTTAACCGGTGAGATTAAGATTGTATGAAACCAAATTAAGATTTATATTCTTAGAACACTCTAATAGTCTTTAATATTCATAAATAAATTATCACTAACATATTATATATAATAAATATTTGCGTTCTTTATGGCTTTTATAATTGATTAATGGCAAGGAGTCAAAATTATCATATGAATAATAATATTAATGGTTTATTTTGCTACTTTTTCTTTCTTGCAGAAAGCGTTGACAATGAAATTCATTAAGTTTCAACATTTTATATAAATCGTCTCTTTTTCAAAACAATAAGCAAGTAATAACACTTATATATTTCAAAATAATAAGTAATAATGAATTAAATACAATTATCTAATTATTTCAAGGATGTTATTTTTAACTAGAATTTTTAGCAATCGTCAGAAAGAACAACAATAAATGAGATTGTTCTGATCGCTAATGCTAAATACTGAAATCGTTTAACTCATGTTCCCAACAAACAATCAAAACATTACCAAGGACACTCTTTCTTTGCACAAATAATTAATTCATGTTGATATTGTACAATTCAATTACGGATAAAACGATGTAAAGATCTCGGCTAGATAACATGTCTAACAGGTAGACAATAAGTACTATTCTAGTTAAGTACTTAGAAACTTTAACTCAAAGAAATGCAGTTTTAACGGTTCTGTTTAGTACACAAAGTCAACACATTTTTGTTTTTTACGTCTTAAACCTTCATCAACAAGTTATAACTTATTAAAGCGTGACAAGGTTGTTGAAAAATATACTAAAATCGACATGATAAATAATAGAAGAGTTACGTCTGTATTTTTATATGCAACGAAAGCTTTCGCGACAAAAATGTTAGCTAGTGAAGTATCAATTAAAAACAACGTTCGCATTGAATGTTTGACCTCTGTTGCTCACATAAATGTTGTACAAAATAAAATCTATTTGCATGTATTTATTAGTCGATATAAAAGACTTACAATGAAATGGTAATTACAACCAATTTTAAATTACTACATTTATTATAAAATACCATCGACGACTATAGAAGAAAATGTAATATCCTTCATAAATGTGATATGAGTATAATGCTTGAGCCGAGAATAGAAATGCATATTTGTCCTATAAGCCTACTTTAAACCAAATAACTTCAATATGGCAGAAACCCTCAATGTTTGCTGCATGTTCTCAAAACATTGAATACATTACGAACGATGTTAATTAAAGTGTTGAAGATAACCATTTTACCACGACTACTGATACACATTCGCAACACATAAATTCTTCATTCCAAAATTTATCATTATCGGCTTGCGATCGAAGTTTTGTGGGGATTTTATCGATGGCTATTCAATATACAGGAAAATATAGTTGAGAATCTTGAGTTCTTCGAATTATATAGAACGCCATTATTTCATTCTCAACAGACGGCATAGCGTGACCATGCCTTTGGGCAGTCGTGAATGTGATGAGTGGCTCTATTTTCCCAAAACAAATACATGAAGATTTCATTTAGGATCACCATTATCAGAGTACCAACCTCCTAGATTTGATCCTCTATTTCTCAAGACGAACAGCACCGATGAATGATAATATTATTTACAATATTAGACATCCGTAGAAAGTAAATTATCGACGAGAGACCAGTGGTCGATGTCCTCAATATTCATAGCAAATTCCATCGCATGAAAATCATCTCCTTTTAGACTCGTATTTTCATCACTAGTCGCGGCGCCATCTACCTGAGATTGTTCTAGTAAACTTGACGACTCTTCTTGTATTTCGTCGAAGTTAGTAATTGATGATGTTTCCATTATGTCGCGTATTTCAGCCGTAAAAGAACTTATACTTGTATCGTCTCTCGAAGAGTCTGTAATTTCCCAATCATTATATCTAGGTTTACCTCGATTTTTTCCCTCTTTATCTTTCGGTGAAAAATCCTCGCTAGCGCTTAACGTCCCTCGAGAACTTTCGTAATATCTTCTCTGTTCAGATAGACTACTTTGGCTAAGGCCTCGCGCGTGAAGTTTGCGATTTTCTAGATCTTCTTGATGCGCTTTGTGAGCAGCATATTTGAAAGCCTTCGAAATAACTTTTGCCAAGCTTTTAGCTTCTTCTTTACTCTCGCACAAAATAGCATGGCAATTCACCAAGTCTCCTTTAATTCCAAATTGATAATTATAAAAAAATAATCGTTGATGTTTGCCATAGACTCCACAGTATAGTATTCGTTTGAGAGAAAAGCCTTGTTCTTCATCCTCTGTCTTATCCGGGTCTCGCAAAAGCAAAGCTTCTTTAGTTATGACAAGAGAACATCGGTTCAATTTTTTGAATCGACTTCTTTGTCGATTATAAATATCATTCACAGTGTCGCACATTTGCGATAAATCCGGTTTGTAAAGTTCTTCACAGCCTAAATATTTTACTTTATATGTCGGCCTGTGTCTTTCAAGGTCGACCTTGGAGTAGTCTTTCTCTTCATCTAAAGATGCTGTATCTGACCGACATGCAAACAGCCTTAGCATTCCTATGATCGTACAGAGTGGTTGAGATGCTAGCTTTTTCAGCCCGATTTCAACCTCCAGTTCGAAGTCTTATCGAAGAGAACGTAATACCAATGATCAGTTCGAAGAATAGGCATATTTCAGAGGCATGTCTTCCATAATAGCGGAAATAGCACACGAAATAGCACACTGGTATCACATGTGTCGGTTAGGTACTGATTCATCCACTCGCTGATGAACGTAACGATCCAACCGTTCTATATGACTTAGGTACGGTTTGATCTAATAGTCTTCAGCGTTCATTCGTTTGTTAATGTTGAATCCCACGTCCAAGAAATCCTTGCTGCATGAAAGGATAATTCGATTACTGACGAATAATAATTGGTTACTGTGCAATGTTCCGGTCGCTGGAAATCCCTTAATGATGATCATCAAATTGCTAATTTCTAATGAAAGAGTCTTCGATTTTAATTAACCAGCAGATAAGAGGCGACACCTTACATATGCTTTTGTCCTCAAGTTTTTGTAAACAAAACGCTCCACTGCCTGTATATATATTATGTAGATCAATGCAGGCGAGATGGCCGTACAACATCTAAGCAAACATATAAACTTGGTGTTATATTAACAGCCGATATTGGGTCTAGTGTAACATTAGATGTCGACGGCAAGACGATCAAATAACAATCCGCGTGACAGACAGACGATACCAAACTCAACTTTTGACTTATTTTTCAACACTGGAAGAATCTGAATCTTTTATGCGGAAATAATTAAGGCAGCTTCTTTATCATCGCCATATGGTTTTGACAAATATTTTTGTATACATCACAATTATGTCAGGAAATAAATGATGATGGTTCAACCACATAACCACATTTTCTCAATCTTCAGGCTGACAACTTGACGACTTCAAACGACTGCGGGCAAAACTGGAATACCTTCAAATCGGGTATTTATCTCATGACGTCAACAATTGAAGAGGCTTGTTTTGGTTGCAATAATGTTAATAATAATATGGGGGTTTTATTTGTAGAGGGTAAATAGGTGATTGTATGAAAAACACTGATAAACTCGTGGCCTGTCATTGAATATATCTAAAATAACAAAGACAATACTGATAATTTTGAACATGAAACGGATTTGAAGGGAGAACACTAGAAATGTGGCACGGAAATTAATTAATTCCCAATGCTCTCATTGAAATTACAATTATTATAGTTTTATACATGCATATACTAACTAGGTAAAATCACGATGATTATAACTATTGATAACAATTAAGACTATATTAAAAGACTGTAATAACAATCATAACAATAGCGATTAATCACCCATCAGTTACTAAACGTCATGATGATGATGATGTTGCAAGCCTCGAAAAATGAACAAATGAAGTTGTCTCGTCGAATGGTATTCAAACTAGGACGATTCAGCACCCGAAGATTGACTCACTAAAATAAATAAATAATAAATAGTTACCCGTGATTCTGGCCTTGATTGGTTGGGAAGACCTCACAGTCGCAATCGGGAGGACAGAGCTGTGTGAGAGGGATCTACGAGAGTTTCGTCCGAAAGGACAAAGAAAATGATCATGGCCATGATAGGCACCGACTGGATTTTGAATGTCAATTTATTTTTTTTAAATGTTGTATATATTTTTTGTTCTTCATGCAAAGTGTAACTGCTGATGTGAAATATCAGATCTTATACTGAGGCACAACCCGCAGTGTATGCATTTGATCATAACCAGCGCAGGGATGATGACAAACGTTCTCTGTAATTTTATTGTACACCTGCATGAACCAACTATCTGCATGATTTCATTGATTTTTTTTTTTACATTTGTGGAACGGAGTTTTGTATTTTTGAGGGTCGCGAACCTTCACGTTTGGGTCCTCAATTAGTATCTTCTCATGTACGTATTTTTTCCAATTTTTAATTCTTTTCCGCCGATCAATTTTGACACCGGATTACTTACTCCCTAGGGGGGCGACTCTGCTTTTTACCTTTTTTGAGCATGAATACATCAGCAAAATACCACAATTTGTTTTATTATTGGTGATGTTTTTTGTTGTTTAGGTTCGTCATCGAACATTTTTTTCTTTGAGGTCTAACGAATTAGAAAATATATTGAATAATTCATAAAAACCTCTTCAAAGATCACGAAAAACGGCTTTATAAAAGACAGTCGCAATACCACAAATGCAGCCTCCAATCATGAAATGGGTTTAAAAGCTGACTTGACTGTGTAGTTCTATTAATATGCACAAAGCACAGGAGGACATAAGTGACTAAACAACACATTGATTTACCGATAAACCGTTATTTTGGGAAAATGTTATCAAACTGTGGTCAGCTGATTAAGGTTGGCTCCAAGGCATAGACACGACCAACAGGCAAACTGACAAAGCCTCTCGTCACTTTTGATGGTTTCAGTCAGCGTGGATCAATTAACATTTTTAATTTGAAAACTGAGGGGGTTCTCCTAGATCCTCCTTTGATGCGGCAGGAGGTATTTCATCAAGAGAGCAACAATCCATTAGTTATTAACTTCTGCATGAAGTATAGCAGTCTGCTGTTTTTGCTCATCAGTTTGATGCATGGAAAACCGTAATAAGTTACCTAAATTTGAAGTCACTCAGCCGGAGTCCTCCAGATCCTATAGTTATTCATTTATACAATGCAAAATATAATTCTGTACAATATGAATGTGTCACACAGCTTGATATTCTAGGCAGGAAAACAAAACATAAAATTAAAATGTAGAAACCAAGACAATTTACAACTAAACAAAAAATGTGCAAGAAAACTTGTTTTTCAAAATGGGAATTTTTTGTCATGTGGAAACAGGCAAGAGGAGTGTTATATATATTTACATATTTAATAGGGAAATAATTCATAATCCCAATCACTTTCAAGTAAAGCTAGATCCAAGGGCGATGAGATGGAACCAAGCACCACTCGGTCGGTTTCGCTTTTCTTCTTTGTGTTCAACCACATTTTATCTCTGACAAAGTAATTATTATACGTATGTATCATTTGAAAGACCTTGAAGCCCAGAGGTCCCGAATAAGGGCGGGAGGGATATGTAAGGGGAAATGAAAAGCGTCAAGCTGACATTGGACCAGGAACAGATACTACAGGGATCTTAGCTACGCTCTAATAATGAAACCGCACGCTAGAGGCAAAATCTGGCCATTTGCGGACTTTTCACTAAAAAAACTTTTGAAACACATCGTATGCGTCTAAATAGAATTATCGAAATCATACGTTTTTAGCTCATATCGCCAATAAAGATAACACGAGGAACCCCATTTTGTCTTTTTTATTCGAATCCACAAATTATGTTCTTTGATTTATTTATATTAAAGTACAAAAATCCGATTGTCACAAACAACGCCGAATGCAAGGAATATTGCTTTTTTATAGATTTATTCTGCACCAGTTATAAAATATTGGATGCATGAATTATCTAGTATGTTTGGTATAAACTCAACACTAGCTATATAGTTCAAAATAGAGTTTTTGCGTTTCTTCCAAGTAATACCAAGTCTGAGATAAATGTTCCGCAAAAATTAACGAAAAAATGATAAATTTCTCTCTTTTGACTTTTTATATCCGAAAACCAGTGTTTATAAAGCGCTCATAGCTACAAGACTACCTTAAAAATGAATTTTAATTGTACAAAATGTTGAAGATGCGGTACTACTTTAACTGTGAGTCGTACGTGTTGTTTAAACTAATCGCGAACTTGATTGACCAGTTAGGAGCAAAACGAGATTCTTTCGTGTGATAATTTCTATCAAGGCCGTACTTTAACTGGAACATTTATAGGTATGAAATAAACAACCGATTGATACCAACATTGTGAATAATAACTTAAGTTAAACCATTAGTAATCCTCGGATAAATCCGAAATTCCAAAGTTCATTCCTTCAAAATCTGGTCACATCATCAGATCGGGCCGGGAAATCATTTGTGCTTATCCATCTCTGCAGTTATGGCACACACCTAACCATTCTATTTCACTGCATGCCTGTTTTGAGCTTTTGTTCTTGAAAAGAAGCTTTAAAAATATCCGATGGCTTTATTTATATTAAAATTTAACCTGAGATGAAATAAGGTTCCCATTTGTTTTACTTACAATGTGTGGTTTGTAAGGTATTTTTCAAGAATGCACCTTACCATCGAGCATGCAGGGCGTTGCCGCGGCTTCTTAACTACTTAACCAACCAATTTATCGTGTACTAATAATATGATAAGTCAATATTGTAACGCACACGCCAAAGGTTTATCTATTATTGGCCAAGAGGTTAATTGACGTTTTGATTAGTGCGGCTCCAGTATTCCATATACAAGTGATAAGATCGTTGGTGCCGAGTATCGTCGATCAGCTATAACATATGTCTTTCTCATTGTTCGGTAAATAGTGCCAAATTTCTAGAATAATTGAACATTCTAACAATATTATGGCTGGTCAGATTTTACTACAGATATATTAGTGTCATAGAGTCCTGTACATCAGTTACAACAGCCTTTTCAAACAAACCATATTAGAAATACGAGCCCGCGCGTTCAGTTAAACGTTGCCGTGGAGACGTAGCTTACGGTAATCAAGACATACACTGTTTCCTTCCGTGAGAAATTCATTCACTCCTCAGGCAAAAATTCTAGTTTTCATATGACTTTCGGCTATTGCGACGATGACAACCAACCCACACACAACAGGCAGCACAGGAAACCCGCATCATGTCCATAGCATCTGGGATGACAAGAGACGTGTTTGGTAGCGCAAGGCTCGAGGATAATATTAGCGTTTTATCCCATATTAATCTAACAAACTTCCTGTATAGTACTGGCCCCCACTAGCATTAATTAAGTGGGAAAATCCGGCTTTAGAATGCATGTAAGCTTGCATCGTGTAAACTCGATCGATATTGAACTATTACCAAATCCGCGAGGTTTAATTATTTCTTAGTTCTTCCAAATCAATGTTCAGTTTGAAGATGCATTGAATATTATGATCATACTTTTCGAAGTAATTTTATTTTCAATACTGAAAAATGACAAAACTATTTTCCGGGAATTTTTCATAATGAGCATATAAATCAATGTTGATTGCTTGTACAGAATATTCACTTGAATTATAATTCACTACAAGTCAAGATATTCGAATTCACAAGAATTATTTGCCAACTGTGTCTCTAAATATCTTCGAAAAAAGACCAGAGAAAGGTAGTATTTTTTTCCGGTGTTTTTACGGTCGGTTGGCCTACAGAAAAAACTGTATCAACATAGCATAAAGTTTATTGGAAAAAGTGTGTGAGCTTTCGATAATGTCAAAATTGTTTTCTTGTCATCACCCTACTTGTTTTGGATTACCCTTGTTACACACAATAATTGTCATGGCCAGGCAGTTGACCAATGTAACCTCGTTACGTCATCTCAGGTTATGACGTCACCTGGGGTTTAGAACTTTCACGGTCATCTTTCATCGTGGAGGCAGAACACTCCTTATATAGGCATTTATATGGAAATATTTTAACGGGACTTTGCATTGTATATTAAATCGGATTTACGTTTACCCGAGGGTATAACTTGAAGCCTTTCCTTCCTTTATACAAACATATTTGATCGAGTACTAAGAAAACAAAGTCATTATAGAAGGCCATGTCTTAGATCCAGTTCAATATTAAGCCTGTTGAAAGCCGAGTGTTTACGGCACTAAAGTTCGTCTTGTACTTTGAACGGTACTGACTATCAAATATGTGGAATATCAGGAAGAATCAAGAAGGGTTTTCATCCCTAGCTACACATGTACACCTGGACCGGATCACTCAGTCACCACGGGAGTAGCAGGGATAGATGGCGATGAATTAATGTTTACAGTGCACAGTTTATCGATGTCAATGGATATTATCAGCTCATCTCAGTCAGCAATATCGATACTGCTTATCGCCATCACATTGCATCATCATCATCATGCATAACTCTTGTCATTAAACACGAACATCAAATGGCATGAAACCCGCAGTCAAAAAAACTATTTTCAAACTCTATCACACCATAAGCCATTGCAACTATCATCCTTTGCAGCGCTGTCATCAACCACCCTCTTTATCAACATCATAACAAATCGAATTTGTTATCCGGCTCAAAGAAATTAAAAACAAAATATATATCCCTAATTGCATGGATGGAACACCCACGCTGGTTGTATCTTAATGGATTATACGAGTATATTGTACAAAACATTGAATATAAACTTGCATACCATGGATGCCAAACACCACACATCTCATTGACAGCTAATCGCTTCTGTATAGTGCCTTTTTCTAGGCTCTTCTCTAGTTGGGGATTATGAATGATCAATAACCCAACCAAATACCTCAAACGATTTATAAACAACTGACTGCGAAATCTTACATTTAAGATATAATTTGTATGAATTAATTGGATAATAAAAGAGAAATTCAAGTGCCCAAATTTCCCAATTGAACGTTTTTTTGAAACAGTTGGAAGAATTTGTAAATTGATACACCGTAAAAGCTAGCGAGAAACCGAGGTTTCCGACGTTAGTCCTTCGTCCTAGTTTTTTTAAACAAATAATAAATCAATTATATTGACTATGATTTTTAAATGGTTCATTAGGAAGGTCAGTTTGAAATTTCCGGCATTCCAGTTTAATTTTTTCGCGTACTAAATTGATTGTTTAAATCGGGTTCATTTGCAACGCTCATACAAAAAATATAAGTGATAGAGGTTTTTTCTTGATCTGTGCACGATTTTATTTGAAACGCAAACAATTAAATATGTGATTCGCCAAAATCAACAAATTTAAGAACCTCGCGCAAGGTCAATACAGTCACACTGTGAATTAAACAGAAGTTAACAGAGAGTTGAATTTTCCTGAAGTAGCGCACAAGGTCTTTAATTCATGCTAAAAAAAATTACAAGGCAAATATCACTCAATAATTCATCGCTGCGCTCACTCGTGAGATATCAATGTGAACACTTGAAGATAAGTTCTATATCTCCGCACGGCCATGTATTATTCTCTATGTAAATATATTATTTTATTATCTGGTGTATGACGTATTGAATGAAGAATAAAAGAGTTACATAGTATCTTGCTTGACAGAAACCTCTGCAAGGATGTATATACGTGTTTATTTTTCTGTCGAGCATGCACACGCTGACGCCATTGAGCATCACTTTATGCCACTTTCGAAATCATGTCTTTGGCGCCAAAATGTTTGGTGCGCGCGCGCGTTGTCGCCAGGTTTTGAAACCGGTTAAGGATTAGGTTGGTATGCGAGTTTATTTGTTTGTCCAAACGTTTGGACGACGCGAAACACGTCCTTGCAGAGGTTTCTGTTGAGAAATCTGATGCATAGTAATATAACTAGAGAATCGCCTATTGAAATTGTCATTTTAAAGTTTAGAAGCAAGCAGCATCTGACGAACATCTTGAAAACTGCGCACCAATTCATCATGAAATCGTCTAACATCCGTAACAGTCGAGTCTTTCCAAACAGTTATCAATACATTGAACCTAAACAAGTAAAATATTTAAATTTATTTATTTATTCATTCATAAGGCTTTACACATATGTGTGAGACCACATCAACAGAGCTAGGCTCAAGCTGGACTGAGTGGCTCGGGTAGATTTAGATTAGATTTACTCGCTGTGATATGGCTGCAGTGATATGGTGTTGCATGGCTTTTCACTTGGACTCCTGAAGTTGATTGTAAAACTTTGGTTGACTGTAAAATTATGGTTGCTTGTTTGTCTATCGGTTGAATTTTTACGGATATCATGTTCGAGTGCGTCCCTGTTTAGATGTTCTACAAAACTATTTCTCCAAGAACATGGAGGAGAGGGGAGGTACAGGAGAAGAAAAGGGTTTTTAGTTTTTACAATCTTACCTTGTGCCTTCAATGCTATAGAATACACCATACCCATCATGCACCATGGGCACGACTAGGCCATAGGAAGGAGTAAAACCAACACAACTTGTCGACAGGACGTAATTACCACCTCCGCCACTAACACAGAAACATTTCATTAATTGATTTTAAATCAAACCGTCACTGATTACACTAAACTTTGCATCATAACAAACACTGACTGATTGACTAACTAACTGACTGACTGATTGACTGCCTGCTGACTGACTGATTGACTGACTGACTGACTGACTGACTGACTGACTGACTGACTGACTGACTGACTGACTGACGGACGGACGGACTGATAAATTGAGTGACCAGCAGGACACACCTCTTAGTCCACGCTTGATCAAGAAATATTTGTGGTGTGGGATACCCTGAAAATTGACAAAAAAAGGAAAACAATTGGTTAATAGGAAATGAATAAATGCCATAATCATGACAGACTAGAGTGAGAATAAGTAACGTACCTTCATCTCTCGCAATGACGCTGAGGCCAAGTAAGTGACGATCAATAGCTAGAACAAACACAGATAAAGTTTTTTTTTTTTTTTTAAAAAACGCAAAAATCGTAAGATTTTTTAAGCTAGCTTTTTTTCTAATACACTGTTACACTGCACAGGTTTCCTAGCTGCAAGTTGTCCCACAGCGCGGCAATGCAAACCATGTCCACTGAAGTCAGCGGGCGTTACATTAAACACTGTATCACTTACCATTACCATCTACTGCTTCTGCCATCAACTGTGCATGCTTTGTGCATGCGTTGCGAAACAACTGGGCCTTCATGTTCACCTACAATTTAAATGACACTATCATAAATGATCTAGACTTTTTGTCTCAGACCTCAAATACTCATAACATTAATTTTATTTTTGAAGTAGTTGAAGACTTTCTCTGTACGTAGGAAACATACTATAGATAACAATTTTTGCTACATCCACATATATTAAAACTACAATTCACTGATCCAAACTTTCGGGTTTCAAACTATCATCAGGGAAAACTGAGTAAGATAAAGGGAAATGATATTAAAATAGGGCTCTCAAAAGTATATATATTCACATACGTCAATGTCTCCATTTCAGCTAATCAGAACAATGCTTGCCATGTATCGCTGGTCCCACTGCTTTGAGCGTCCAGCAGCAATGACGCCATTGGTTGTATTTTGGTATTATGGTTTTGATGCACTTATATATTGTACCAATCGGTCAAAAGGTAGATGGTAATACACTGGTCCTACTTTGAGCGTCCAGCAACAATGGTGTCATTTGCTGTGTTTTGGTATTATGGTTATCTAATTTTATGTTCTACTCACATCTTGATTGGGATCAAGCATTGCTTTACAGAATGCTACTCCTTCTGAAGTACAGGATCGGACCTACACACAAACCACATACACAAATTGGTCTATGCATGTTGGTAAATATGCTGCTGATGATGCTGATAATAGTAATACTGTTGATGATGACAGTGATGATGTTGATGGTGGTGATGTTATTGACAATATGATAATGATATTGAGATGATGCTGATGATAAAGGTATTTGTATTGCGTTTGTTATATAACAGTGAATATTGCTCTAGTGATGATACAAGTGGTGGTAATATGGTGATGGTGAATTGATAGTGAAGTTGCTGATGCTAGTAATGGTGATGCAGAAACTGAACTTACGGTGTCTGTCCTTCCATCGTAAAATTTCCGTGATGTTGCTGTCTCATATGTTGGAGCAGGTCTGAAATGTAACAATAGAAAGGAAAATTATGACAGACTATGGATTCTGCTGTTTGAATCACTTCTAGATCTTCCTTGCTTTTGGATTTTATATTCAAGAGGAAGTAGTCAACTAAATCATTCATTACTTTACAAACTTACTTTTTATGTATGCGATAATAAGTCAATTGAATCACTACTTGACAGTAAGTGTCGGGATGTATCTTATGTGTCTTGGTGAAATTTTTACCATATTCATCAAACTCACACTTCAGATAATCGATGTTATTCACCTGTGAAAGAAAGGAAGCTATTAATTTATAGTTTAATGACAATCATTATACATTGTTGAATGACATATAAAAGTAAACATAGAATAAATCATAATAATAATGCATGTGAATTAATTTTGTCTTTTGTATTTATTCTCAAGATTCCACACTGATGTGAAAAAGAATTGAACAGATCTTGAACGGTTTTTATCAAACACTTCTTTTACAACATTCTTTCATAATTGAAAGCATAAGCAAATCACAAACATTGCAATACGAAAACCAACAGATTCAAACTTACAGTTTGTTCATAGGTTTTGATAGCCTTATCTACACCTTGATTAATGACATCATCTACAGTAAATTCCAATTCATGTGGAGTGACTCTGTTTTGAATATCCATTCTACCCTGAAAAAACAACAGGAGCAACTTATCTTTACAATCACGTACTAGGTATCATAGATTACCAAGATCAATGGTAGACATGCTTGCAAAATAAAACCAGTTTGATAACCAGTTTGACCAGATATACTAAATAACCAAGGCTGCTGTGAGATATTGGAGCCCACTAGTCAAACACAGAATGACTTTGCTTAGAAGAGAAATGGCTGGCAATCCCCTGACAGTGATAATAACTGAACCCAAGCAATATTTATTTATATATTTAGTGCTCTGAAAAAAAAAAGATATTCAGCACTTACCCTCCACTCTCCACCATTTGATGCAACAACTTCACCAACTTGATTATTAATATCAATACTGACAAGACCCTCAAAAGGAACATGCTGAAACAATAAAAAAACAATGTTGTCACATTGAGTGCAATGAATAAGAAGCTAACCAGCAAAAGAAAGTTTAAATATTGCTTTTTATCTAATATAGTGCACCCCTATAGGTTTGCTCGTACAGAACGTTGCTAAATGTTGATTATCGCAGGGCCAGAACGATAAAGAATACTTACATCACCATGAGTTGCAAAGAGACCAGATTTAAATGCCAAAAGAAGGTTGGATTTGTCAAACCAACGATTTTTACAGTCACCAGCAAATGCATGAAAACAAGCCTGTAGAAGAATTCAAACAATACTTAGTAGGTACTTCATTAGTAAAAGCCCTGGCAACAAATAATGGAACTAATAATGCTCAATTGCAGTGTTAATGTTATTATAGTACTGTAGTTGTGATCAAATCTGGAATATATAAATTTAATGCTTTTAGTTACCTCATATTCTGTTTGAAGATTGTGGTCATCCAAAACCAATACAAAAAGAGACTGTTCTATGTCATGAAGGTATTTAATGTTATTAGGATCCAAACTCTTTAACCTTTCTCTTAGCTGAAACCAATCATATTTTACAATTTACAACAATCTTGTAAGTGCTGCTTCAAACATCAAACGTTTGTTTAATATGTCAAACCAGATGAAATATTTATGTAGATGAGAACTACATTGCCAAAATAAATTGGATAAAAAACATGATTATTACCAACATTTTTCAGAAATCCTTGATAATAAAAATATATAGACTTCAAAGGTCCCAAATGCTATGCTACTCATTTACAAAAATAAATTATTACAATCTTATGCCAAGAAATCAACCCTGTGAATTTGAACCAGATAAGATGTATTTAAATGAATGAATGAACATAGCTGCTTGCATCTTATTGTAATAGCACTCACCTAATTCTCTAAAGTATCAGTTCAGTGCAATTACAAAATTATGTGAATATATCCATACAGTAACCGTTATGGGTGGCCGAGTGGTTAAGCCTCTTGTCTCCCACCGCTATGGTCCCGTTCGAGCCCTGGATTATATGTGAGTAGAGTTTGTCATAAGAGTTGTTTCTCTCTCCTATTCCACGTTTTTCTCCAGGTTCTCTGGTTATCCTCCCTCAAAGCAAAAATCAACTGTGTGCAAAGATGTATGCAAAATAGTGAAATCAATGTAGGGCGTAGTGAATGTGAGAGAAAGTCTCCCCAATTAGTAGAAATACTAAATAACCTAGAGAATATATAAAAACGTTCATTCACAACAGATCTTAGGAAAAGAGAAATGTAACAATGACATACTTGATACCAAGTTTTTCTGTCTGCACCAGTCAGGCTTCCAACAGTAGGACCATAAGGTTTAGATTCACTCATTTCCACAATTTCATTTAAAGCCCTTCAAAAATAAGATGCACATCAGGGGCTGTAGGTGCACAAAGTCTTGATTACTGGACAAAGTTATATCATTGTGATAAAAGTTACTCTCTGCATGAATGGGGATTTGCTATCCAGACTTCATGCATTCGGACCCAGGGTGATTCACAGACAATATTTTGGAACTACAGGAATTAAAACAAACAGACAGACAGACAAACAATTAAACAAACAAAATATTTAAAAACGTTTTTTCAGTTAATTAGCATTTTACATTCCATAAAAAAAAAAAAACAATCTGTACTTGTCCATCTCAATTTGTACTGTACAACATAATATAATTATTGCCATTTCATTACCAATGCAGCTGCTATACCTTTCAATTTCTGGCGGTGTGAATGGTTCATAGTTTTCATCCAAGACAGTACAATAAAAAATCCTTCCTTTTCTCATGACAACAATATGCCGAGGTATTGGAGCTGGAGCTACAATAGCAATAATACCAATTGAAACACATTAATCATTTAATAGCCTATTTTAAAAACATTGTCCAAGAAAAATTGGAGATAACCAAAAGGAATTATGGTAATGTTTTCCAAGTCTATATGAAAATAGATAATGATATTACATACAAACAATCATACAAACATACAAACAATAGCCAATATCTGTCACTGATGGACTTTTGATTGCAGTCTGTGCTACCTTTTTTTATGTGTAAGTTATTTATACAATCCATAATTCCTTTAAGTTGAACTAGATCACCAATGGCCTATTGGCATTCAGCATTTTCCTATGTTTTATAGGTGCAAAAATGTATCATAATTACAGTGCAAATCTAAAAAAACCATGCATGGCAAGACAGAAATATTTCAGGAATGTTGTTATTATTCCTTGGCCAATCACAGACCATACACTAATGAAACCTAACCCGGAAAGTAATTCTGATTGGGTAAGAAAACAGTCCTAGAATATTAGTAAATGCATGTCATTCCATGATTTTTAGATTCTCACTATAAGATACAGGACTCTGTAACAGTACTATAAAAAAACTAATTCAACTTACCTGTTCTGAAGTAAGAGTGAATTTTGTCTAATTCCTCACCAGGAGTACGGCAAAATGAATATAGCTTTGCATATTGCTTCATACATAAAGGCTTGCCACCCATCCTGTGCACTTCAAATTCCTGCCTGCACAAAAAAGCGTCAAATTAGGCAATTACAATAATTCAAGTGTTAGTAATGCAGGTACAAAAATTATTACCCATCCTAAGGACACAGGTCAACCCCCATCCCCTTGATGAAAGTCCAAAATCATCCAAAATATTCCTTGACTTTAAACCTTGCACTGGCATTCACACCATTCAGTAGCATTCACTTTTTAGCAGTACCATGTTTATGCAGTACGTCTCTCTTAATTTTTATTTTAGTTTCTAACAAGAAAGTCAAGACCCAGCACATCCAAATCACTGCATCCAAGAAAAAGTCTACATTACAATATTGATTACATGTTATGGGAAGAAGTACCAGTCCATCCTGCAAACCACTAAATACTGCTCATTCATGTCAGATTATAAGTTCATTTTTAAAATTGATAATATATATAACTGAACCATTCACCTATGGATTCTTTGACAAATTTTCAATGATTCATGTACAAAAAAAGCTGCTCTCTTGACCTGGGCCCCTTCTTCTGGTCTCCATATGTCCCGAGGTATTAAGATAGGACCTCCAATATTAACAAGAGGAGCCAATGGATAACGAGGACGGAGGTATGCTTCTTCCTCCCAAAACTGTGTCAACTAAAATAAATCAGATTTGAACTGATGTTGTTGTTATAATGATATGTTAGTCACATATTACTTACTGGTATTCATTTAATTGATTAGAATTGTACTCAGATCTAGCCAGTGGTGGATCTAGGTGGGAGGGTGCAGGGGGAACACACCCCTCCTTGAAGGATTTTGAGTCCTTGCTTTACCAAATATCTTACCAAAACATAATCTCAGTATTTCATGTTTACTGGGTAGTGTACCCCCTCCTGAAGATGATGCACCCCCTCCCGATCCTGGAAACAATCCTGAATCTGCCTCTGATAGCTTAGATTTATCTAGCAGCTTGTGGTTTTCTGACACACAGGGGTGGGACCTGAGATTTTTTTAGGGAGGGGGTTGTTGCATTAAGGATTGATATAACAAATTTGACTCAGATCTAGGTTAGATCTAACTAGCAGCTTGAAGCTTAAGGCAATTCCAATAATCTAATATTAAGAGCATATTTTCCATTTGTAATTGATTTAATACCCAGTTCCTTCTTGTTTTTCCTCTCTCTTCCAAGATCTTTTGTAGATCTTTACCAACTCCATTTTGAAATGTCTTCACAAGAAAGTCAGTTTGCAAATACTCTGTTTCAGTAAGAAATGGTTTCACTGCAAAAAGGACAGTGGTTATTAGCAATCAATGTCTTGATAATTGTGTTAACTGGTAGTTAGGGACCCTTGCAACAGAGTATCCAGATTGCATGGGTTTTTGAATAAAATTGCTTGTGAGATTAAACACAAACATCCTGTTAAATGATGGTCGATCATTCTCAAACGTTTAATTTACAAACAAAAAATCACTTCTGAATCATATTTTACATTACATAATTATAATAATATATGCCTAACAAATAAATTATTTGTTTATGACTATTCTGGGGCAAATCCAAGGGGGAACCAAAAGCCTGATGCCACATCCCCTTTGGCAATTGAAAGTTATTTTAATTCATAGAATGATTTGCTTTAATTATCTTGACTTTTGTCAGTCATGTCTGAGGAAAACAGACAAGGACTATTTATTAACAATATCAAATTAAGTAAATATATTTTAATTTAGTTATCTAACAGTTTTGTATTAGAGACACTAGCACGCCATGTGCTATTCCACAATCTGAAATCCAAACATACATGCATGTATGAAATTCGATGTACCTCCATTTAAAAAAACTAATGTTCTTCAGATGATTTTATTAATAGATAAAGTAGCATTGCATGAATTCACAGTCTGGTCTAGTACCTGATTCGAGATATTTATGACATGTCTGTTCCAATGGAGGTACAGGCAAGCTAGGAAGACTGTCCTGATACTGAAATGTTCTCTCCTTTTGTACAGCAGAAGAAATTCTTCTTGCTGCCATTCTTGTAAAAGCTCTAATTAACAATGGACCTGCAGTACATTGAAGGAAAACTTTTAGATTTTGTGACAATTTTATGAATGAGAAATTCATTTTGAGACTTCTTTGATGTGAATAGCATGAGGAATATCTATATATATATTTTTTAATTTTATTTTATTATGAAAACACATACAAGATTACAAGATATTTATTTACAGATAGGGAGAGTCACACTAAGTGTGCATCTCTAGATATTAATATAAAGTATTTAAATTACAGAAAATCATTACAAAGATATATGAAACAGAATATAAAACATCTGTAACGTTTATTGAGGAATGTCTTAATGGATGAATAGTTCCTGGCCCTATCCCAT
The DNA here is from genome assembly GCA_918843875.1 of Diadumene lineata. Classification (NCBI taxonomy): domain Eukaryota; kingdom Metazoa; phylum Cnidaria; class Anthozoa; order Actiniaria; family Diadumenidae; genus Diadumene; species Diadumene lineata. The sequence goes on along the minus strand of OU974069.1, from coordinate 19,615,642 downwards.
GAGCACACAAATGCACCCACACACACATTCACACACAGACATACACACTACAAAATGTTGAAAAACAAAATACTTTTTTTGTTTTGAAAGGACAAACAAGTGTTCATTTGGTGGGGCCTTGATACTTGCTACCAGTCAATCCTCGTGTACAAGTGTGTCATTCATTCTTCAAGGGCTTGTTTGTATTAAGATTGGATAATGTTATCAACTGGATAAAAGTTCACAATTTATTTGCTATATATAGCTGGGATTGATCTGGTGGAGTAGTACGTCATACAGGCTTGTTACTGTTCAGATATATACACAGATATATATTACATGTTACAGAGGGGGCCACAGTCCTGAGTTCACAGTATGATCATGGTAGTCAACCAAATTTTCATGCAGTATTTCTTTTAATAAGGTTATTTCTAAAACATATTAGGTTATTTCGATGTAGAAGTATCACGAGACTGGGATTCCAGTTGGTACATAGAATTTCACTTTAAATTATTAATTTTCCACAGCATTTAAATTAATACTTGGTATTGAGGCATTTGCAATTTTTTAAGACTGTATTACAGTAATTACTGTACTCAAGAGACCCCTAAGGCCACTTATACTTTTTTGTTGAGTTGATTTTTTACTTGTTAGTAATACTGTATACCTCTTAACATACTGCAAGTAAAAGAACCAAATCCTTCTTTAACAGTTTGAGACCTAGAATGACAGACCACAAAAATACTGCTACTGTTTTTGCAGCTAAAATATGGACATATCATCTTTGAGTTACAAACTATAATTTAAGCATTTGGTGTTCGGTATTTGACATTTTGAAATAAGACAGTGAAATACATAGAACTGAAAATAACTTGGGACAAATAATATTTGGGGAGAGTTAAGGGGAGATTAGTGTGATTACCATTCAGTACAGCCTGGGCCCGGTTGCTCAAAGCTCGATTAGTGCTAATCCAGGGTTAACTCTATAGGTTTTCTTAAGAGTTAACCCAGGATTAGTGCTAACCGGGCTTTGAACAACCCAGCCCTGGTTTACATATAATCATGTAACAGATCCCAATTCACAAAGTGTGATCAGATGCAATCATATCAATATGTAAACCACTGTGCAGTTGTGTGAGATCCATTGTACTAATTGCAATTGCAGCCAACTTCACAGGACAGGTAGACTCCTTTCAATTCAACTTGTGTGATTGAATGTGATCGAGTGAATTATAAATAGTAAACAGCTGTGTGATCGGTTCTCTCTGAACAGAGCCACTTTTCTCTCCAGATGAAAAGTGAGAGAAAAATGACTCTGTCAACTCTTGATAACATGTTGAGCACAAGTGAGGGTGATGCAGCAGAATGTAGGTCAAATGTAAATTTATGATAAAGTTTAGGCTAGGAAACCGGTTTTGAACCAGTTTTTCAATAAATAAATTATTTACATCCAGAAGTTTGGATGTAATTATCGGTTTCTGAGGATAACAAAAAGTGAGAATTTGGCAAATATCATATTTTAAACTCTAAAAGAGACACCTCCCCCCCCCCCCCCCCCTTCAAGAGAACACTATCTAGCACTAGTCAGGCAACTGCAAAATATATAGGATTGTTTGGGGAAAGAGATGTGATGGATATATAGCTAGATCTGACATTCTCAAAACAATTTAATTAATTAAAATACATATGTAGTCCTAGACTGATTCGAAAAGTCGGTCCCAGTTCACTCTCTGCAGGATGGTTTTTCACTAACTTTTCAGCAGAGAATGAACTGGGACCGACTAATGGAATCAGTCTAACCTAGTCCAAAATCAGTTAGCCTGCGCTGCCGGCGGTCTGCGGTTTTAGGCGAGAGAGAGAGAGAGGGAATGACGCCTGCACGATTACATTGGGTTTTTGAGTTGTCCATTCACCAGTGAACGGGAATTGTTGATTGGCTAAAATGGTGTCAATCAAAAATGAGCTGTCATAGAATGTAACGCATTATAAATCTGTCAAAAGATGGTGAACGACTTATTGATAAATACAAATCACTGAAATATCTCGAAAGTTACTATCGACAATTTATAGCAACAGGCGATCGAATATTTACTGAATGGTAGAAGATGTCCTTGAGTTTTACCGACTGGTTTTGGTAAAAGTACTTGGTTTATTTTTATTGAAGAATTTACAATCTACGCGAACAGAAAGCATCATCATAATTTCACTGCTAACCAGCTATCTGAATTGCAATCCATTGAATGTACTTCTGCAGAATTAAAATAATTTAGAAACGCCTCGGCAGAACAGGTTTTAGAACCTCGATTGCTGGAGGTTGTCAAGGACGGAAATATCAATGTCTCAGCTATTGTAGTCGATTACTGTCAACTGTGTTATTTTACTATCAAGAAATTCTTCAACGTCCAGTTGAGATAATGCGCTATCATTGTTGCCTGAACTATAAACATAACATTCAGCCAGAGATTTCTTTGCTGACGATCGCTTTACGTTTTTTCTTGTTGCTATCTTGCTTGAATCGAGGTGGTGAATTTCCGGTAGTGACGTTTGGAACATTTTTTGTAAACTACATCATTTAATTTGTTGACAGTTCGCAGCCAACGTTTCTTGCGAGCCTAACGCGGGTTTGAAAACATTTTCACTTGACAAATACGATGTTTTCTCGAAGTTGCCGTACACGAGTTTCAAAGTCTACGAAAGTCGTTTTTCTTCTGTGGATTGAGGTTTTCTCCCAGGTTTAGCAGCTTTTTTTGCCGTTTCTGCATTTTTGTAACACGTTAAAGAACTACCATGTTTTGATCGTCACGCGTCGATAATGCTCTCAAATTACGCTCGTATTTCATTGGTTTAAAAAAGGACGGTCCGTCGCGGCTCGTTGCACAAGAAAGTGGGCGGCTAATCAAAAACCCAATGTAATCGTGCAGGCGGTCCTTCCCTCTCTCTCTCTCGCCTAAAACCGCAGACCGGTAACGCAGGCTAAAAATCAGTGGGATGGTTACTTCTCCGTGTAAAAACACTCATTTTTGCCATTCTGGCTTGGACTTTGACCTAGCTCATAAAAAGTTCCAGTGTACTAAAGAGATAATAAAGCATTTGGAACTTAAGCAGGAGAAACTTTTTTTAAATAATTCAATGAAGATATAATTTGGATCAAAATTTTATGTGAGTGCAAATCCACCTCACTTTACTACTGATTAGATTTTGACAAACAAAGGATTCCAATATTGTTTTGAACACTCTTAAAGCAGAAATCTTAAATTGAGCAAAAGTTTCTTATTTCTAGATCCTGAGACAAGACAGCAGATCTTAAATTAAGTAAAACAATGGGTTTTTGCTTAATTTAAGATCTGCGATCTTGTCTCAGGATCTAGAAATAAGAAACTTTTGCTCAATTTAAGATTTCTGCTTTAAGAGTGGAATGCATCCCACACACAGCACATTGGTAAGGCACATATTATAAATAACTCATTAACGATGGAATTACAGTTATCGTTCAATCTGATGAAGTTAAGTCTATGAAATATAAATTTGCAAGTTTCTTACCACGTTCTACCTAGGGACGCCCCACTGGCACTCAAGGATAGTCGAATCTAGTTATCCTCTTTAAAGCTATCCTCGATCCTGTTGATTTCTGCTTGCCACTTTGATTCTCGCACGATTTCTAATATTCAAGCCGCTTTTATTGAAATGAATAGTAACACATTACATAGTAAGTGTAAAATAAACAGTAAAAACCTCCTACAGCAACCTGTACCTAATGCCTGTAGTTGATTAGGAAAATAAAACTAGTCCTAGGTTCCCTCAGCTCGTTTACGGATGTAACGCCTGGCATATTTTGCTCACCTCGTGCCAAAATGGCAGGTTTAGAGATTCTTTCTCCCGAAGGACTGCGGCTTGATGGCCGTAGAGCACACGAACTCCGTAAAATAGTGTGTAAAGTCGGAGTTTTCTCTCAAGCTGATGGATCAGCGTACATAGAAATGGGGAACACAAAAGCACTGGCCACTGTTTACGGACCACACGAACCATCCAACAAGTCTAAAGCTCTTCATGATAGAGTTTTGTTGAATTGTCAGTTTGGGATGGCTACCTTTAGTACTGGCGAAAGGAAAAGAAAGCCGAGGGGCGATAGAAAGTCAACTGAGTTATCGATGATTATTCGTAGAACTTTTGAGGCTGCGATTTTGACAGAGCTTTATCCACGCTCACAGATCGATATTTTTGTTCAAGTGAGTGGATTGTTATTTTTATGCAGGCTTTTGGGGATGGCTCAAGGGTTTATAAGTCAAACACATCCCATCCCCTTCTATTTTTATCGTATAGTTGACAAGTTGATAATTTCCTTTTCTGAAAATCAAATGAAGGGGGTCTGTCCCAGGGGAGGGGGATAACATGGAAATTTTACTGAATCAGATACATTTACATGATGGTAGTGAAATCGGATTACCCAATAAGACAAAGATGATCTATGAATTGTGGATGAAAATAATATATTAAAGTTTTGAAGCTTTTACTTGAGAAATTCTTTAAGACTCAATCAGTTTTGGTCACACTCAATACAACATCTTTGCTAAGGAAATGAAACTGTAGAACCTAGAGATAAACCTTGTAATGTAGTTTTAAAATACATTAGTTCTCCAGAGAGAACCTCACATCAATCCAAACAACAACTCTATTTTGTAAACTTTCCAAGCTGTGTAGTTTCTCATCTTATTCCAAACATGTATAAAATTTAACATACTTTGTTATTTTGTTTGTAGGTTCTTCAAGCCGATGGTAGTAACCAATCTGCATGTATTAATGCTGTCTCACTAGCTTTAATTGATGCTGGTATTCCAATGAAAGACTACGTCAGTGCTTCAACTGTTAGCTTTGTGAATGACACACCACTTATGGATATAAATTACTTAGAAGAAAGTTCTGGAGGGCCCAAGCTAAGTCTGGCTATTTTACCAAAATCAGAAAAAATTGTGCTATTCCAGATGGACTCCAGACTTCATATGGACAATATGGAAAATGTTTTGAATTTAGCAGTCAAGGGGTGTAAGGATATCTACACATTGCAAAAGAGGACTATCATGGAGAAAGCTGAACAGGCCGCACAATATATTAGCATATCACAATAAACTGCATCTGTTCTGTGCAGAATTGTAGTCAAAGGCACCCAATGGTGAACTCGTGGATTGTAATATATGCTCATAGCAAAATTGAAAAAGTGAAATGACTGAAATAACTTGATTTTTGGCCATTATCATCTACCGTACCTGCTATGGCATCATTTACTGAATTCATTGCTTTAAGGCCTACTTGTATTGGAGATCATATTAACCTCAATAAAATATCTGAGTGTCAATTTTTGCTCACTCTTCGTGTTACAGCTCTTTGTGGGCCTTTTGTAATATTCAACTTAAGATTATTGTGCTTATAATAGTTTAACCACAAGGACACCTAATCCATCATTCAATACCACCCCTCCCCCTCCAAACAACAGCAAAACAAACAAACTAAGTAAATAAGTATTTAAGTATGTGTTAAAACGTCTTTTGTCTCATGGGGATTCTTGTGCTATGGAATAGTTGTCACAGTCATATGATGCCTGAAATGATGAATGGTATATGTTGAATGCATTTGTTGTTTTTTATCATGCTTTTAGCTTGATGAAAGATATTTCTCTAGCAACCAGCTGAGGGGTAATTGGACACAGTCTGAAGATTGCTATGGGTAGTGAGAGCAATATGATACATTTGTTTTTGACTATGGTGGTATGAGAATCAAGTAAGGTCAAACTGAAAGCTCAGAAAAGCTGGGAAATTTGAGTTAAAAAAAGAAATGATGTTGGAAATAAGTGACTTTGTGCCAAATTTTAAGGACACAAGTTTTTCATTTTCAAAACTGTGAAATTTTCAATCCTCGTCTCTGCATGTAACTAAAATATTATGTAAACCATGATTCTTAGCGTTGAAACAATAGATTTGTTTTGATGTGACGCCATAATGAAAAAGGGCAATTAGTTTAGTTTATTTTTTTCTCCTTTTGTCCATTGGTGTTTTTATTCCTATTTCATTTCTTTGCTCATTGAATTCAAATTTCATAAATGGTAATATATTGCGGAAAGGGAAATAAGTATTTCCCTCGCACTTTCAGGTAGGCGTATCTCGGCGTATTTGGCTTCATCAAATCCCGTGCTGCGGGATCCAATCCCGAATGCTGCTTTCGTGTACATTATCACATGACTGTTTCGGCCAATCAAGAATAGTTTTGAGTCGACTCAAGATGGCGGCCTTCTTGAAGGTCGGTTGAAGTGCAGCCAAGCTTGGAGGGAAATTTACTGGAGAAGACCCAAAATTCCATTTATAGCGGAAGAAAATCCGTGTAATTTGAATGTGCATTATGTTGAAGATGTAATCAAATATTTTGGGATTAAGATGCTGGAATTGTGACAGTGTGAGGACGCCCAAACTTGGCGGTAACCCAAACTCGGACTATCGAAGAACTAAATAATGGTTATCCAACAGCTTGCAGACGAGGTATTTAATCTATTTTCATTTTTAGGAAAATGCTTCGTTCCTTCGCTTTGCGTTTTTGTTGTTGTTTTGTAATGATTTTTTATCGTGTATAATGGGTTTTATAATATTGAAATGGCGGGATTTAATGTACGTAGAGTTTGTTAGTTTTCCTTCTTGTCAAACTTGTGGTTGTTTGTGTATGGTTGCAGCCACCTTTAGTGCAGGCCTGCTTCCGTGGCGATGCAGCTGAAGTAAAACTTTTAATAAGTCGACAGGAAGACATTAATTACCAGGTAATCATTGAACAATATGTCAATTTTGTGTGAAATTGTTCTCTGCAGATACCATCATTTTCAGTCGACATTGTTTTAGTTCTAGGCTATATATAATTGAATGACATGAAAAATATGTGTAAACAATCGTCAGATCAGTTGTAAACAAGCTGTCGGTTACATTTTTTAGCGAATCTTACATAATTATATTTAAATTGCTTTGTAAATAAATCCTTGATCAATATTGTGTGAAGAGCTTGGATTATGTTTTGATAAGTGTACATCACTGTCCAAAAGTACTTGTTTTAAAATAATGCAAATGTCTTCCCAGTGATTTTATCATAACTTTTCCTTAAATTTCTGAATTTAAGAATGCCTTTGTCAGAGCCTACATAAACCCCATGCATAATAATTTGTAATGGGAAGTTTTGACATTGCATGATAGAAAATTCAAATGCCCCTGAGAAAATTAATATTACAGCTAGGAATTTTCTTTCATTATTCTTTTTAATCTTCTTTTTTTTTCATCTCATCTTTCCTTGCCATTTTTTTCATTCACTCTTTTTTTATTTATTTTTTTATTTTATTTTTTTTGGTTACATTTCTTTCACCTTTTTTCATTGTTGTGTTTTAAAATGAATGATATTTCTAGTTGTACTGTTAAGATGCTTATTTGTATGTGTAGGATATTGAAAGAAGAACGGCATTACATGCTGCGGCTCATTGTGGCGAAGGAGAATGTATTACTGTACTCATAGCCAATGGTAGGTGACTGCAATAACAGTTCTTTGTTCAGCTTACTTTTTAAATTTGTTTTTTCTTTTACTTATGGGTTGGTATTGCAGTCATGAAAATGACATGCTAAAAAGTATTGCAATTTAAACATTATAAATTGATTTTTTGAATTTTTAGGAATTTTTCAATTTTGATGCAGAATGTCTAATCAATAAGTATTGATGGATGGAGTGACTGTCTGATTGAATTCATCAATCAATTGTCCAATGAAATAAATGTTTGACTAAGCAATAGATTGGAAGATTAATTGACTGATCAATAAGTTAATATTTTTTACCATGTTTGCTTTTAAGACATTGTTGATATTCTATATAGGGGCCAGAATAAACACCAAAGATAGCAAATGGCTCACTCCCTTACACAGAGCATGTGCATCTGGAAATTCAGTAAGTATCTGCATATTTTTGTTGTTGTTTCAAGGGGCAGTATCAATATCTCAAAAAAAGAAGAGTTCCTTTACAGTGGGTTATTCAAAAGTGTGACCATCAATCAGTTTATTTGTACTTAAGAATTATGATTTTTTAGTTTTACAATGTAATATAATTATTTGTTTTCTTGAGCACAGCTACTTAAAATAGCATAACGCGAAATGACTCAGTAGCTGGGGTCAGTTGATCAGGTATAGTTTATAGTAATTCTGGTTAATAGGGTATCTGTGCAAAAGAATACATTGATACAGGAATTTAATGGCTGAAAATAAATTATGTATAAAGTATGTAAATGTAAATCAAAAAACAGTATTTAAAGAATTACAGTATTAAGCTTAATATGAATGAATAAATAAATAAATACAGAAAATTTATAGTTAAAATAAAATTTAGATATATAGATCAAGGTAGTAGTTAAACAAGTCAAAGTAGAGAAAAGAAAAAAACAGTAGAGATAATAATTGTTTCAATTGAAAATTGACTGGAAGGGAAAAAGGGATAAATAGTAACTAGAGAACAGGGATTGATTATAGATACAAGATGATAACATGATGATAGCAGGGGAAAAAAGCATCATCATGCCAGTACACAATCTCGTCAATACTCATACAGAAGTGATTCTGTAAGAGATTTTTTGAAAGCCTTACATTGACATTGATTTAATATTTGCATTTAAAGAATTCCATACTTTAACACCAGTAATTAGAATGATTATAAATTTGTATACCTCTGTATTAACCTGGAAAAGAGAATTGCAATTTTGCAGTTCAGGGAAATTGTATAATGTCACAACATATTATACGATATTAATTTCCTTAATTGTAGTGTGTTAGTCTTCTTCATAATATAATATGCATTAGTTCAGGCCAAAGATTAATTTGTCTCACCATGTCTATTTACTGCTATCTTTGGAACTGTTGTCCATTTTAATACCAATCGCAATATTATTAAAATGGGCAAATGTCAGCAAAAATAAGTGAGGACTGAGCTGGGAACAAATCCAAGCTTAATTCTCATCTGGATTGGGAGGCCTATTTTGTCCAGGCAACCATATCCTCAATGATCAGCACATGGGTTATAATACCTTTCACTGATTCATTTGAATAATTATTATGATGATTGATTATTTGCAAGTTGTTTGTGCATAAAGTCTCTGTACCACTTTCTTTGTTGCTAGGATTGTGTGAAGACGTTGATCAAACATTCAGCTGATGTGAATGCAAGAGATAAGAACTGGCAAACACCGCTGCATATTGCAGCAGCAAATAATCATGTACGATGTGCAGGTAATGCCACTATTAACTGAGAGAGATGGCATGATATCATCTTTCACATGAACTCATCTTTTATAATTTCAGGCAACTCCAGGATTGTTAAATGATCGACAATTTGACCTGTAGAGTGATTTATGTTATGGTTGAAATGGTTCAAAACCATTTGGATTTCAAAAACCTCAAATATTTTCATCACACTTACTTTTATTCAGTTATAGTTGCTCTTTGACTCTTCAACATTTTGATATGCATCAAAAGGGCTCTTTTGTTTTTATTTACTTTCATTTAGTACATACATTTCATTGAGTTATTTATTGATATTTTCGTTCTTTCATTCATCCTTCTTTCTGATTCATTCAATCAATAACTTTGTTTGTTTTTATTATTATTATTTTTCATTCTGTCAATTGATCTGTCAGTTTTTGTGATTATCTAATGGGTACTGTTTTTTTTTTCAGAGGTTCTAATCCCTCAACTTGCCAATGTAAATGTAACTGATAGAGCAGGACGAACAAGTCTTCATCATAGTGCTTTTAATGGTCATGTAGAGGTGAATTATAAATAGCATACCTCTAAGAAGATAAGTGATAAGATCCATTATATCCACCATATAGATAATCCTGATGCAATTAAAGAGGATTTAGGTTGTTTTTCATTTGATTTCATAGTCTTGAAGCAGTAAATTCAAGTTATTTTGATAAAAATAAAATGTAATGGTATCATTTTGACTAATTTATTCAGTGGCTATTATGGAAACTAAAAGCATTTCAAATAACATTGGAATTCCATTGTCACAAAATAATCAATTTAGCTGACAATTAAAGAATTTTGAAAAATGACAATGAAACAAGACTACAAATGCTACAGCAATACAATTATCATAATGGGGAATTAGAGTTTACTATGGAGTTCATCTATTTGAAATTGACTAATGGAGTGCACACACTAAAAGTGTGCAACACAAATACCACTAAATAGTACTATTTTATGCTAATTCTATTGTTTTCTTTATTTGTTTAATTAGTGCTATTTACTACTAAATAGTGACAACTGTTGCACACATTGAATGCTTGCACTCTATAATCTCTTTTCAGTACGTTTATGAAATAAATAGACTATCTATCTATCTACAGCTGCCATATTTGTTGTCTCATGACCTGCCTTTCAAAGCTTTTTGTGTTTTTTTTCCTTTTCTTAACCCGAAATCAAGTTCAGTTGAGAAGTTTCTTTGAAGTATCCATGTAAGCTCCGCCTACTTCATTTGATTGGCAGTCAATAACAGACTGTCTTATAACTAAAGTTAAATTGTTTTGAATGGCATGTCATGGTACAACCTTCAAAATATGTCTGTACAAAACATTTGTGTTGGTAAATTTTGAAAACAATAATATTGATAATTTTATTGTGACCAATAGATGATTAACCTACTAATAAGTAAAGGTGCTCATGTTGGTGCCATGGACAAAAAAGATAGAAGACCAATTCATTGGGCTGCCTATATGGGTAAGGAAAGTGCCTAAATGGCTTGCTATGTTGGAGTCCTTTTTGCATAGAGTTCAAATAGGAAGCAGTGCAGTTACAATATTGCTACAGTACTAACAACAGATTATTTTATTGTGGTGGACAAGTGGTTAAGCATCTCATCTTTCACTGGTGTAGTTGAGTTAAAAACTGTTAAATAGTGTATGTGGGCTGCGTTGATGCTTCTATGGAAAAAGTTTTAAATGATATGTGTAATTTTGAGACTGTAAAGTGGTAATGGCCATACTGATGATGTTTCAGACATAATATATCTTTCGTCTGAGTAATATTGCTTTTAATTTTATGATGTATAGTAATATAATTAATTACTGTGATTGCAGGTCGCACCGAATGTTTAGATATTCTTATTAGAGCCAATTCCAGTATAAATTGTGCTGATAAAAAAGTAAGTATTTAGCATTCGTTATTATGATCACTGATGAACAGATACTGAGAATATTTTTAAATCTCTTCTTGTCCCTTTGAATTCAAATGTTGGAGAATATTGCTATAGGGAGACGCAAGAGCTTAACCAATCCACATGTTATAATTCAATCACAATATGAAGTGATTGTCTATATCCCAATTATGAGTGGCTATTTCAAGTACAGATTTTAATAATTGTCAAGTACAAATTTTAATGCTACCATGTTTTTTTACAGCTGATTCAACTCTTAAATATTATTTCAATGTTTTAATTGTAGCAATATACTCCTCTACATGCTGCGGCAGCTGGTGGACAGCTAACAACTTTACGGAAACTTCTTGAAGAAGGAGCTGATGTAAGTCAATAAATACCTTTAGCTATTTGCAGAATCAGAAAATGATCTGGAGAACAAGGCTAGTGAGTTTTCTGTGTGCACAGTTCAACTTCAGGCTTTGTTGCTATTGTTGAAAAATGGTACAAAACACATGGGAACCACTCTATTTGAAGTTAAACTATAATATATAAGGATCAACACAAAACACTGTCGATGTGCAGTGACTGATTAGCCTCGTTTCTGTGATCTCGCTCAAGTGCATAGCTGCGACATCAGGATATTATTGCAATGGGCTACTTGTGATCAAATAATTTCATAGCAAATCATGTGATTCCTTATGTGAACTTTAACAGTTCCACATTGATGGATACTCTTCACACTCAAATTAAGGAATCCTTGAGTAGACAATAAAATTTAATGCTCATTTATATTATGCATGCAAAGTAAAACTATGTTACCATTAGTTTCAAAGCTCTTGCATTAAGATACTACTTTCATGTTTGCATAACTTTGTACCATTAAAATTGTTGCAACAGCTCAACTTACTTGATTAGCATAAGTCTGCAATCCAATGTTTTGACTGTCTAACTGTGGTCGATTGTGTTCCAGGTTGATGCACAAACCATTCAAGGAAACACCCCATTACATGTTGCTTGCTTGAATGGGCAAGACATTGTCATCAGTGAACTGATTAGTTTTGGTGCTTCAATAAATGCAGCTAATATCAAAGGAATGGTAAGAGGATGTACATATTAATCTTGCCAACCCAAATTATCCACAAAAAAGAAAGACTTCAAGGCCGTAATAATAATAATAATATTTTAGTATGCCAATGAGTTATTCCAAATTACAATTGAATTACAAAATGGGTAGTCATTAAAATAAATGTACCTTTGTTGTCAGACCCCCCTTCATTTTGCTGCTGCCTCTGGTCAAGGTGATGTATGTTTAGAACTTTTACTCAATGATGGTGCTACCCCCAATTTACAGGTGAGTAAGAATAATTCATTTGTTTCTTTAATGTCCTTGACAATGTGCATGATGAAAATGAGGTGTTGTATGAGGCAGATCTTATTCTCTTTGAATACTAAAGTGCTGTAAGTTGTAGTTTTGAATACCCAAAGAACTTTATAATTTTAAATTCTTTCAATAATTATTGTCTGACAGTTCGTTAACTATTAAGAGGTGGTTGCCATATGTGATATGATTATTTGATTGCCATCTTTTCAGGATAAAAAAGGACGTACACCTTTAGTTTTTGCTGCTTTATATGGACGATGCTCCAGAGCACAAACACTACTGCAGCATGGTAAGTACTGGTTCAAACCATTATACAACTAGAACATGGCTTCTGGGGCATCTCTCCCAAAACAAATATCCAATTTGATTGTGCATTAAGTAAACAGAGGATTGTTTTGTCAACACCTTTGTAGTTGTAACTGATTTTTTTTTTCCTTTTGCACAGGGGCATATGTAGATGCAGCAGATCACCAAGGTAGTACACCATTGCATATAGCTGCACAATATGGCCAAGAATTACTACTTAGTGTTTTACTAGCAAGTGGAGCTGATCCTTGCAAGTGAGATAAAATAATCTGATGTTGTTGTGGTCGTTTTTCTCTTTTTTTGTGAATGTTCAAATGGAGTTAACACTATTTTTTAGCTGTAAAAAAATATGTACCGATATCTAAAAATGTGTTTTTTTTTTTGTAGACAAGGTACACAAGGCATGCAACCACTTCATTTAGCCAGTCTTGGTGGTCACACTGACTGTTGTAAAAAACTACTTTTCTATGGTAAGCACATAACAATGTCAATTGCATATATCAAGTTTTCAGTTTTCTTGCTAGTGCCTACTATTGTCATTGGGCAAAGAGTACTGCACATGTTGCTGACGAAGTTTGAAAACAAACACTTTCAAAGGCTGATCATTTTCTGTCACTGTGTGAAAAACTGTCCAGAAACAAGCAAATTTTGCGACCATCCATCTCTCATAAACTTTTTCCCATGAGAAAAAAACATTTAATCTTTGCAAAAGGGACCTGAAATATGCACTTTTGTTCATAAAACAGCTTCAAAAATGACTGTTATGTGATCACTGCAATGTAAATGTTGTGCCAATTAGCTGATATTATGTTGCAGAAATAGTTCACTGAACAATTTACAAATTAATGCTGCTATAATTATTACACTTGAAGTGTAAAGCAACCTGAGGCCCAGTGTTTCCTTCACTTGCTTGGTCAGATTCCTAAGAAAGCCCAAGATCAGCAAAGAAAGCCAAAAATGGTTGCCTGCAGAATATGCTAATGACAAGCTACCGAAACACTTTTTGCCTGGACTTACAGAACATGTTACTAATGAATAATGTTGCTCATGTAACTTGTTTTGCCATTTGGTTGAAAATGGAACAGTGAAGCATTGCATGATTGATGATAATAATCCTATTTTGCAGGGGTTGATATCAATTGTAGGGATGTAAATGATAGAACAAGTTTGCATTGTGCTGCTTGTAGTGGGTAAGTTTTGTACCTTATTATTGAAAAACATATCATTTAAATCTGTAGTTAATACTTTCATTTGGGATCAACAATTATAAGATTGACTATTTCCATTATAGACAAGTTAACAGATCTAAAGATGTGGTGATTTGCTTTTCAGGAATGTAGAATGTCTAGAACTATTGGTCAGTCATGGTGCTGACTTTAATGCTGTAGATAAGCTAGGCAGGTATGGAATATTATGTAATGTTCATTTGGTATCGGACTTCCAGATACAATTGTTGAAATGTATTCATTCAATCATTCATTTTTTCATTCATTTCATTTATTTTCAAAGCATTTTGATGTTGAAAGATAAGACTATTGTCACTTGTTTACTTCATTGAACATATAAACTATTTAGTACTCTTTTGTGTTAATAATTATTATTGAATAATGTTTGATTATTGTTTAGAATACCTCTTCATTATGCTGCTGGTCATACCAACTATCAATCTGTTGTCTCCTTGGTGACAAGTGGTTCTCCTGTAAACAAATCAGATACCAGAGGCTGTTCTCCTCTTCACTACGCTGCTGCCTCTGACTATGATGCTAAGTAAGATACCATACAGTATACAATAGCTTCATTAAAATACTAAAACCTGTTGCAAATCAGTGGTAAAATAAAATTAGAATGAAAAAGCATGGTGAGGTCAATGTTGTTGTTGAGGTTTTGATGTCATCTGTTCTTGATCTATAAGTACAAAAAAGTCTATTTATTAATCTTAAAACTCATGCTTTCTCACTTCTGGACCAGACAAGTGCTGTAAACTATTGCTCATGACTAATCTGTGTTTATTGTTGTATTACCTAGGTGTGTAGAACATCTTTTACGAAATAGAGCAAATGCAAGTAAAAAAGATAAACACGGATTTAATGCAATACATTATGCAGCTATAAATGGACATAAGTTAGCTATAGAGATGGTGGGTATCATGACATACAAGAATTATATTTTGGAATAATTTACATTATTTTATATAATTATAATTAAGATGTGCAGTTTGACTGTAGTTCGAAAGCTGTGTTTTATCAACTATAAATGTACAGATGACATCATAATTATTTTTTAATAAAAAATAAATTTTAATGTTTTTAATTCCAAGAACTCAATAGATTTTCAACTGCATCTGCTGATGTTTTTTTTATGAATGTTGGAAAGCTGTACCAGTCGTCATGAATGATAATCAAATATAATTTATAATAATAATTTAATATTTCTATAGCGCACGGTCCATAGGAAGATGCTCCCGTGCGCTGGAGAAATTGATAATAATTGCACTATTTGAATATGCAGACAACCACTATAGTTATACCTTTATTTTCTATCTGCAGTTACTAGACATAGCATCTACAGATTTGCTCATACAAAATTCTAGTTCGCCAACTATGACTCCCTTCCATCTTGCAGTAAGTATTCCTTTAGACTTTTATGTAATTCAAAGTGTATTCACTGTTGAAAATACAGATTTTTTTATGACTGGTGTCTTGTTTAGTGGAACAATTATTATTATTTTTTTTTTATTTATTTATTTATTTTTTTTTTTCATTAGGCTTACCATGGTCATGCGCAAGCACTCTCTATTCTTTTAAAAAATGCTAAAAAAGTAGAAATGACTACTGAATATAAAGATTCCAAAGGTTAGTACCTGATCAGTCATTCTAGAAAGCATTGTTTTCCATCTTATTAAACCTGGTTTTCACTAGCAAGCGCAAACACAAGGATAGAAACATTTTGGTCCTTGTGATTGTGTTTGCATTGGCAAAGGTCCCTAATTTTTTTCCTTGCACTTGCATCATTAGTGAATACCAGGGTTCAAGCTGTAGACGAAAATCAGTGTTCAACTGTTTAAAAGTTGGTTTTACAAAAATAATCACCTATAAATATTTACTAGTTCACTATCTTAAATATCTGTTTTTGTAGGTCGTACTCCTCTAGATCTAGCAGCTTTTCAAGGCCATGTGTATGTACTGTTTTATATTATTGCTAGTATTATTTCCAATTCAGCTTTAAAACGTTCCTCATTCCTGGTATGTTGTCCTTGATAGGAGAGTACAATGGGGGCTAGTTATATGAAGTACTGGGCGCTGGACAATCCCAGGGTTAATTCTATGCAATGGATAACCTTAATACAGTAGATAGCTTTATCCATGCTTTGTGCATCTGGGCCCTGGAGACTAGGGTTACTCTTCCTCTCAAAACCAACTTAACTAAACTCAAACTGATTAGAGCCTGTGCTCTGGGGTCATATCTGAAATGTTAGATAGTGGTTGCCAAATGACACCATTGATTTCATGCTTTCAGTTTGACCCTGTTGAGATGCACCACCACTGCCATTGTGGTAGTGATAAGCAATAACAAGATTATTTTATATCACATTTTCAAGGTGTTATGTGTAGATAGTGTAGATAAATGTGATAAATAATACATTGTGAGTGATGTGATAATAAGACTACAAAAATTCTTGTTGTAGAAATTGTGTTGAAAATCTCCTTGACCATGGAGCAAAAGTTCTTGTATATGATAATGTATCTAAGAGAACACCTCTACATTCAGCAGGTAATCATTATTATTAATAATTAGAAGATCAATTATTGATTCATTAACTATTCATTCACTTTCCCTTCTCTTCTTGACCAAAACTATGTATATGGTATATTCAATAAAAGTACAAATCCAGGGGGAGGGGAGGGGTTGATGTGATATGCTTTCGTCATTTCTACATAGCAATATACACCCTATGTTTACCTTGATATTGATAAAGCATATTCATCTATCTTGTATTTCTGTAGCTCATAATGGCCATACAGATTGTGTACGGTTGCTAATACAGCACCTTGATGATGACAGTGGTATAGACTGTATAGATGATCAAGGGAGGTAATGGAGCTGTTTCATCTTCTACTTTGTGTCATATTAGTATAGGCTTTACCCATGGATAACTTGATTCCTCATCTGTATTAGTTCAATCTCATTCCTATAGTACTGTCTCAAAATGGATTTACATTCATTAGCACTATGGCACACAAAGTGACAGTTCACTGCTGAACAATATAATCAACTTGAGATGAGAGTGTGTCAATGTGTGGTGTAATTTTGAAAAAGCTTTGAAAGCTCAACAAACTGCACAACTTTGACTGCTTCTCATTCTAAAAACTGTTTTATAATGAGTGAATTGGCCTATATGAAAAATGTTCATTCCACTTCAACCATTACATGCTTTTAACTGTGTGGTGTTTGGTATCAGTTTTATTTATTTATCATGATTTGCTGGTATTTAGAACTCCTTTGATGGTGACAGTAGGAAATGGATATGCTGATTGTGCTGCTTTACTGTTAAGTGAAGGAGCTAATGTCTTAGCTGTTGATGTATATCAAAGAAGTGCTCTACACAGAGCTGTAAGTACAATTACTCTTTGTTTAAACTGTATTAATTGATTGATCATTCAATGACATGAAACCATTTCCAATTTACTGGACTAAGAGCTGTATGAAACTCTGATTTGTATCAGCCCTTCCTCTGCAAAATGAAGATCCCCCATGGTTGTTATTTAACATTAAACTTTGACATTGGGCAGTGGATATGAACTCCCATCCCTCCACATACCAGATACTATTGATAGTGCTTGAATTACTGGAATACTGCTAGGATGAGCATCAACTTAATAAGATGTAGATGAAGTGTATTGTCAGTGGTTATTGACATCAAGATCATGACAGGCCAGTTTTGGAAGTGTCTTAATTTTATTTGGCACATTTCATATTTCTATTTCATCCTTAAATCATATCCTCTCTCCCAGTAATATTATTAGGGATGTTGATGAGAAAGACAATATATAACATAATGTGTTTTCCTGCATTGTTTATCCAGGCTGCTAATGGTCATGATGAATGTGCAGAAGCCCTGCTACTAAAGGATGCTGATGTCTTATGCAGGTACACACCATGCTGCACCTCATTAATACATTATATGCTTCATGTTTCTAGTATATGAATAAATAAATAAATGAATAAATGAATAAATAAATAAATAAATAAATAAATGAATAAATAGATAAATGAATAAATGAATAAATAGATAAATGAATAAATAAATCAATTAATTGATTAAAATGAATAAATAAATAAATAAATAAATATTTATTGAATAAATAAATAAATATTTATTGAATAAATAAATAAATATTTATTGAATAAATAAATAAATATTGATTAAATAAATGAATGAATGAATGAATGAATAAATAAATAAATGAATAAATAAAAACAAATAAACAGAGAGTATATAAGATTTTAAAGAATGAAGATCAATTATAGTTATTTGTTGTTGTAGGGATTGCTCTGGTCGTACTCCACTCCACTTTGCAGCTGCTTGTGGTCATGTAGGAATTTTAGGCAATTTGATTCAAGTTTCTGGTGTTGGTATTGTTTTGGATGATAGAGGTTTTTCACCACTACACTGGGCTTGTTTTAATGGTAAGGCAAGCTTTGGCAGGATTGCAACATATTTCATTGTTAGTAATAAAATGCTACATCCAAGTGAAAATCATTGCCAATGAAACAACAGGCTTTGTATTTGGGTGTTGAGTTTTGTATCATGACCATCTGTTTTGTTTTTATCTGTGATTAATTATAAGCCATTTTATTTTCAGTGACCTTCAATGGCATATTGCCCATCCCCAACCATGTGAAACTTTCTTTTCTCTGTTACAATGCTTGTCGAACAAATGAGATTATGTAATACATGGCTACACAAAACATCTCCGTGTTGAACTATGTTATGAAATATATGTACTTGACGGCAATCATATTATGTACGCTATGTATGTGTCAATGTTTTATTGTAGCCTACTTGAAATAATTATGTTATTTTGTCGTTACAGAACATGATGCATGTGTTGACCTTCTACTAGAGGTAAAATTTAATTGTTAGTCTGGAGTTTATGATATTTTAGTTTTGCTAAAATTCTTATCAAATTAAGTGAAATTTCCTGTAAACATTTATCTCTACAGACTGATAAATCTAAAGCTCTTGAAGGAAATTCATTTTCACCATTACATTGTGCAGTGTAAGTAAACAAATGTTAAATATTGAGATAAAAACTAGGAAAGTACTGGTGTGGGCTGCATCTGTGTTTATGTAAAATATATTGGTAATTTAGACACCCATAAAGGGATGACGGTGATACTTTACAATGTCTATAGATTGCCAAAAATTTTAACAAATGCTAGATATTAATTATCAATTAATGTTTGATAAGAAGTGGCTTAGATATTATCAGTAGAATAAACGACAAAGATAAAAAATTACAATGTTTTGAAGTCATACTGACCTCATTATCAAGTATGTTTAGTGCAAAGTGACAGAATCTTTAGGTTTAAAGAGCGAAATTAGCATACTGTACAAAAATAGCTTAGCCTTAAGGGAGTCTGATTGAATGTTCAGTGTTGGTTGTTTGGATTGAATAAACAATTATTGATTGTCATTGTAAATATTGTGTTTTCAGAGTTGTAATGAAAATATTATCAGTTATTTATATATTTCAGAACATAATGATCCTGAGTACTGACTGCTGTTAGTTTTTTGTCAAGCATGGTGACAGTTCATGTAATAGGTGGAATGTCTTTTTCTATTTCAGAATCAATGATAATGAGTCTTGTGCAGAATTACTCTTAGACACTTTAGGTGATGATATTGTCAATATTGCTGATAGTAAAAAGAGGTAGGTCATGTAGAATGCATTTTACTAAGCTCTCTCCAACACTTGATGTGATAGTTGAAAAATAAACCCTACACTCAAGAAAGAGCTTCACGTCTTCTGTACAGTAAACAGAAAATTTTCTCTCAATCTGCAAAGATTGTTTGTTCTGAACAAGTTGTTGTTCACTTTTCACATAATAGAGTGCAAAATTATAAATCTATTTAATATTGACTCACAAATTGTGCTTGTAATTAGCTCTACATAGGAATGCATGTTTGGATGTATGAACATGTTTGGACTGTTCTTTATCAATATAAACTGCATGATACTCAAATGTTAAACACTGAAATACAAGAAAATATTTTTGATAAATAAAACAAACAGTATTCCATCTGTATGTATTTCTAAAGATTATTTCAATGTGCAATCCAAACTAGAGCATGAAAAACATCTAATTAACACCAAATTTGTTGTATCACGACCCGCCGTTTCAAAACTTTGTTTTCTTTTTGGTCTTTTCTGAACCGTCAATCAATTTCATAGGGCGGAGCTTGCCCTAACATGTTTTGTCATTGGTTAATCTAAAATAAACTCCGCCCCTGAAATTGATTGACAGTTCAGAAACGACCAAATCAAAACAAAGTTTAAAAACGGCTGGTCGCGATACAACAAATTTGGCTGTAACTATTCCACAGGTATAACATTTGCACTCGTTTGAGGGTTTGTTCAAGACAATAAATGTTGCTTTTGACTTTACACAGAAACTGCTGTATACCAGAATTATTTTCAAATCGAGCAACATTTTTTCTTCATATATTTCAAATTTGTCTATTATCTCTTGTAAAATCAACCTCAGCTAATCCAAAACCTTTGGACATTTTCTTTGTTACCAACAGTTGGGTTCTATTGTGTATACTGTTTTTTATATTGTTTTATGATGATTAAAGTGCTAGTCTGATCAGATCCGAAAAAGTTCTGCAAATGACTGTTTTTAAATCTTTATATACCTATAAAATCACTGTGAAAATTTTTTATCAATGCGAGACCAGCAAGACGTTCATTTCATATCTTAAAGTTTACAAATTTTCGAATTACGTCACCCGACTTGATTCCAGAGCGTGTACTTGAGCCTGCTTGATATGACGTCATATGCGCCGGAAGTCAGCCGATGTTTGTATACTTTCACTGTAACTTACCTTATTTTTTTTTCGATTTACATGATATTTCTTGTTATTATCTATTTTTATTCAACATCCAACAACAAATATGGCTTCTATACAATGTATACTTCAAGGACACCCCGTTACATCTGGGAAAACGATGAGATTTTGATATATTTGAGTCTTTAGTCTCGAGTTGCTTTCAGTACAGAATATTTATCAAGTTCGCATGAAATATACGAGAAAGGCATACTTATCCAAGACGCTTTTGAGATAGCTAGATGAATTTTTGTTTTTGAAAACCACCAACTCATTAAAAAGGCTGACTGCAAGAGACTCAAGTTGTGTACAACTTATGAATCGAGTATAACAACAGTCATCGACCAACTAGAAGACGAAGTATTCTGATAACTACACACATTTACACACATAGCAAGACTCGGATCATTTGTAATGCCCAGCTTAGATTCAGTATAATAATATTGTATTGGTTGCGATGTTTAACTACCGTATATATAATAAATGCATGTAACAAATAAATAGATAACTTATCAGTCAGATCAAGTCTCACTCTCATTGACCATAGTATAGTGAATCGGAACTCAACATATTTTAACGATCACATACAAAACGTTTTTTAGCTAATGCATTGTTTTAGAAAAATGATTATAGTCAGGTAGAGACATAGTATTTATTAAACTTCAATAACGTGCTATTTTACGCTTGAACGTATATATACAATAAAGTAATTTACTTGAATCAATAGGAACAAAAAGAACAAGCATCTTTGCTTGCGCTAGTTTTGAATTCAAATTTGCTGTCAAAAATCTAGATATCTTATTTTGTTTTGTCTCTCACTCGATTTTCATGTTCTCTTACGTCAAAGTTATCAATTACTTTACTTTTCTCCTTGCAAATAGGCATGAATGTTACTCTATGATGCATCACTTTAGATCGGAATTTCAAAGTTAAATCAGAACTTCAAAGTTAAAACGAAAGTAGTTCGAGTATTAGGTGATTTATAGGGGGGGGGGGGGGGGGTACTACCCTATATCGACTATACGGGGATGATCCGCTGAACAGGGTATGGTTTTTCGACCTTGGTGTCATGAACAGGGTATCTAATTCTACTCTGTTTCCGATTTAATCCAAATTTTCTGTCATAATCAGGGCCCAAAAAATGAGAGAAATTAGTTTGCATTCAGGAAATCGGCAGGAATAAGATCGTTGACTTTAAAAAAAGATAAGAACAGCACGTATGTCTGAATTGATATATTTGTACAAATCATAGAATGTTCGTAAGCAATTGCAATTTGTCATAAACAGGGTATGGAAGTTACGTATTTTTTGTCATAAGCAGGGTAACTCCTAGAAGATCCCAGCGGAACACCCCTAAGCAGATCTGAAGGGAGTACCCCCCCCCCCCCGCCCCCGGGAAGAAGTTATAAACTTGGACTCTAAAAATACGATATAACTTGTAGATCGATTAATGGAAAATGTTGGTTTGATCATAAAAGACATTGTTGAATGTATATCCTCAATTTTATTTACCTATAAATCGGGAAATATGCTTCTAAAATAACTTACGTTTTGAGTAAAATAAGTGAAGAATGTACGTGTACAAGATACGACTTTGCGCATATGACGTCATTGGTCTTAAAATGCAACCGCTGTGCAGAATCAAGATCGATCAAAAATGAGCAAAAATCGCGTCTTTTTGAAAGCAACATTCAAGCTTAAAAAAGAGGGGTTCTACTCTATATACTATTTTTTATTTATTGTTTCAGGACACCAATGCATGCTGCAGCATACAATGACCAAGTAGACTGTCTACAGTTACTGCTATCACGGGGTGGAGATGCCAATGCTGAAGACTGTGATGGTAAAACTCCTCTTATGATAGCTGCTGAAAATGGACATTCTGGAGCTGTAGGTAGGGTTTCATCTGTCTATTTTAAATTTCACACATAAAACACCATATCTGCAGGCTGCCTGTGTAAGAAGCACATTTCTAGTTTCTTTTTCATTACAGGATTCCTATGCTTTCTATTACAACTGACGTTTATACAAATATCCAATTAGTGATACAAAAAAATTGCCTTGTTCAGTGTTTGGTTCATTCATTGAATGCCAAGATATTTTAAGCTGTCTATTGCCTGATACAGATGATAAAACAATTGGTTGTATTTGTCAAAAATGCTTATTTTGCATTATGCGTGTTATTAGATGTTTGTATAAATGACGTTTCTGTATTAGAGAAATCACAGGTATATTGAATTATTTTTATATCATTTTAGAATTATTGGTAGCAGAAGGAAATGCAGATACATCATTAATGGATAAACTTAGCAACACTTCCCTGCATTTAGCCTGTATACAGGTACCCAGCATCTTTCAAATATTATTGATTCTGGCCTACTGAACTGAACAATATATATTTCATTTTCCATAAATGATAACCTAATTTAAAAGTTAAAAGCCAAGGCTAATAGTAAGATAATAATAATCTCTTATAACACTTTATAATGTCCTGTAAAAATGTTTTATTTTTTGTTTTGTTCTGTTTGCTTGTTTGTTTTTGTTGTTGTTTTATCTTTTTTTATTAATTTATGTATTTAAAGATTTTGTTTATTTCTTCGTTTGGCTATTAGATCATTCATTCATTCATTTATTCCTTCGTTAAATTTATTTATTTATTCATTTTTATTTATTTATTTATTTATTCATTCATTCATTCATTCATTCATTCATTCATTCATTCATTCATTCATTCATTTATTTATTTATTTATTTATTTATTTATTTATTTATTTATTTATTTATTTTTATTCATCTATCAATCTATTCTCTTCTACAGGGCCACACCTCGTGTGCTCTAACAATTTTAGATAAGATGCCTGATAGTGCTATTAATATCGTTAACAATACTTTAAAAACGTAAGTAAATGGTTCTAATTGATTGCCTAATTTTCTTTGTTTTTGCAAATGTCTGCCAGCTCGTGATTGCTTAATTGATTCTGTTGATAGTTTTTTAATAATTATAGTTATAATCATATTGCAATTTGCCGTCGCAGCCTGTCAATGCGGGGATAGAATTACCAGCTCTGATAGAAATTTGGGCAAAATTTGCTTCTGAAGAAATATTTCCATGCGTGGTTTGCAGATTTAAGCTTGCAGTCGTCATTGTCAGATAACACCAATTGTTCTCCCATTGAACGACTCTCATTTGACAAGTTGTGTGTTTCATTGTAGTGCCCTCCACTTAGCAGCTTCTAATGGCATGGTCCCTGTAGTTCAAGAACTTCTTACACGTGGCTCAAATGTATTTGCTGAAGATGAAGATGGCCACACCCCAGCGCTGGCATGTGCACCCAACCACCAAGTAGCTGACTGTCTGTCGCTGATCCTCGCAGCAATGCTACCGCGTGATATTTCCTCGTTAAATTCGTCTCGGAGAGATTCTTTAGATGTGTCCAAGTTAGAAGACACAACAAACTTTAAACCAGTACACAATGCAACTGCTTAGAAATTGAATCTACCATACTCACATACTTTTTACATTTCTATACTCAAGCGGCATTGTGTGTATTCCTTCTATATTCCACCATTTGGTAGTGAATTGTGGAATTGTTTTAAAAAAAATATTAAACAATTTGATACTGGGTTTTATTACTGGATATGTTTCCATTATGGAATTGTTGAATGTAAACAGATCATTTGCAATAACTTATGTACTCAATTATATTATGAAATTAATAAATAAACCAAAAATAGCGAATGTAATGTTTGTCGTGATTACAGAAAGGGGAATTTCAACATTCCTTCGTTCCTAATTATTCCCATTATATATACATTATTTTTTTTATATTTCGCACTTTTCAAATATATTTTAAAAGTTGATATTGCAAAATGATGCATAATATTTCTGACTTTCATCATTTGCTATAAAGAGTGTCATAATAAAACAATTTTCTGGACTAATTGCTAAGGCCTAAGTTTGTAACAAGTGTGTTTCTTTTTTGCCAGTCGATAAGGACAGCAAGGATGCGTTTGATCCATTCACTCGACACCGTCGACCCCTTTGGGATTATTGATCGCTTTGCTTTTACAGCTTTTGATTAGTCCCAGCCCCACTTTTGTTCCATTTCTCACTGCTGTTACTTTTGTTTCATTTTGTTTCGACATCTTATTTCTTATTGGGTACTTCATTTTAGCGCACTATTTAAACACGTTTTATTCTTATTCACTAACTCCGCTGGAGGACTAATGTCGGAAACGTTAGCTTCTCAACAGACTTTGTTGTGTATTGAGTACAAACTCTTCTGAATGCAACTGATCAATTACCACAAACAGGTGATTCTGTTAAATTACGGTACTATAAATGTCTTCTTTGGGATCATCAGTCGTTGAAACCTTATTCTGAAATGTAGCGACTAACGGGTTAGAAAGTAAAAATTCGATCCATTTTAGCGCAAATTATTAAAATGACATGTTATATAACAGACCATGCCCATTGCTGTTGTTTTATACACTAACTAGGCTATTTTTTATATAAGCGGTTTTACTACTCTTTTTGACATGTGATTTTGATGATTAATAGGGGGATCGTGTTATAATGCACCAGCAGCATGGAAAACACATCAACATGCCCAGAGAGTCTCATGTTTTAAATTGATTTGCATTACCCATAATGCCCAGCGAGCATCAATTCAAATTCAGGTGCATGCCCGGCATGTAGATGAAGCACTATGAACGCAAATTTCATGTCATTTGGCATGAACAAGCGTGCCTATATAGCGGGCGCGATTCACTCAAACTACATGCCGGGCATGGAAATCCCAGAGTGCTTTGCAATAGTTCTCCATCATGATCAAATTCACTTGCATTTCTTTTCGTGTTGTTTTTCGACAAAGAACAATACAAAATTAGTAAGCTGTGAAGATGGTCTTTATTTTTTTCTGGTTTAACGATGTTGGCATTGAACAATGCCATACAAGGGTAAAAGTGCACAGATTGGCATTGAATCAATGAAAGGTGTTGTCAGCCATCTTCAGTCTTTGAAGTTTTCGGTGCTCAAGTTCATGTCGCCAAGCTCATACCGTGTCAACATTATTCTAATAGGTAAGTTCAACTCAAAATGTTTTTCAAATGATTCCTGAAATGAAAAAAGAGGACGCCTTAAATTATGTGTTGTTTGACTTATGAATTCAAGGTGTGTTTACGAGCAAAACAAAGTGGTTTTCAGCAGCAAACACAACAACTCACCTTAGTTTCGTTTATCCATACATTGAGCAAGGATTCTTTTGTTCACTTTAGCTAATTTGTGGTGCAATGAAAGGCTTTTCTTGAATAAATTTTTTAATTTGGCTTTGTTGCTTTATTGTGAGTGACTCCTGCTCATGAACTGAGTAAGAGCTGCCCGTTCAATCCGTTCAAGCTATGGCGTGCTGCTAATGGATGGCGTGATAGCCGAAGTACCGAAAACAACCCCCGAGAAAAATCCGAACTAATTTCCCTAATAAATTTTCACAGATCATTCTCGATCCTTCTGGAAAAAAATTAGAAAAATCCACGAAGATTTGACGAAAATGCTGGCGTTATTTCTGTGTGACGAGAGTGTGTGGAAAATAACGGTGCCCATCGGTGCCCATCCCGTCTGGTTTCTAACAAAAAGCGCCTGAAAACTTTCAATTTTTCTAGTTCTTTGGCTATTGGTATGTTTATTTGTTGCTGAAAAAATCATTGATTTTCATGCAAAAGGTAAGTTTGACTATTCCAATTGAATTGCTTATAAAAAAGCTAAATTTCTTCGACGCTTGGAAAAAAACCTTACTGCCAAGAAACCAAACACACTACAAACTATAAAATTACAAATAGTTAGTAATAAACAACCAAGTTCACTCTTTACATGTAAATCGAATTATTAAAGTATAAAATACATTAATTTAAAAATGCCAATTGCATATCGTGTTTTCTTCGACAAATAGACACAAACAAACAAGCGAACAAACAAACTGAGTTGAACAGAAACACAAATTTACAGACACAGTCTTCAAAGTGATCGATTGATTTATGATGATTCAAAAAATGATTTACTGTCATGTAAACATTTGTGAAATCTTTTCTGTGCTAAAATATCACACAACTGATATTAACAAGTAAACAAAACATATCAAAATTCTGACTGTTTGTATAAAATGTAGTTAATTTTGTTTTTCGTTCATTTTTGAATATTTTACAATGTTTGTATTTTTTGTTAGGTTCGACCAGACAGCACTACTCAATGCTAGGAAACCCTGGAATAGGCTATTTAGGTAAGTAATAGAAAAATATTTTTATGAGACATTGAAATTATCGAAAACTTTAGCCATTTGCAATTTCTGTACATAAAAAACTATAAGCAAAAAGAAAAACACGAAAAAATCATTTAGAGTTACTTGTACCATTTTGTTAGTGGCGTTAAATTTATTTCAGAGTTAAAACTGCCACTTCATTTATCATCTTGCAAAATCAATTTGACAAGTTTACGAGTTTTCTGCAAATTAGATGTCCACCAAATTTCTTGAATGGTTTTCAGGGAGGGAGAGATGGTTGTAATATGAATATCCATTTATGCAGAGCTAGAGAGGGATTGTTTTAAATCGTGATACTCGAGGTCGATACTTGATACCTAAAATGATGTTACTTTTATATGTATTAATGCTTTTGTTCTTTTTTTTTCAGACATTAACCCTGCACCAAAACTGAAGACAGTGTTTTCATAATCTGACCAGGAATGCATGTATTTTGCTTTTGGTGAAAAAAAAAAATAAATTTCACTTAAACACTAATTAAATTGGTGTACTTGTTATGCAATTTACTTAGAAATTCTAACGAAAAAAATTGTTTTTTTTTTCATGCAGACGTGTTTTATCGACAGACTGTTGTGCGCTAGGCATGAAGTTTTGAGTGAATTGCGCGCTATCTTGTACATGCCCGGCATGTAGTTTGAGTGAATCGCGCGATATCTTGTACATGCCTGGCATGTAGTTTGAGTGAATCGCGCACTGTCTTCTACATGCCCGGCATGTAGTTTGAGTTTTGATTTGTTCGTGTCCAGTCCTCTCTCCAAAACTGTAATGCTGCCACTACTTGAAATTAGAACGCAAATGGCATGAAATTAAATACGCCATGCCAACTTACTCGTATAAATTCATTGCATATAGACCAATAAGGAGACTTTAAATTTTCTCTTGATATGGGCATTATTTTTAGTGGTCCATGCTACTTTACAGTTCATAAAACGCATGTTTACACTTTTTTTGTCAGTCATGCTAGAAAAGATATATCATCGAATGTGAAAATGAAGCCCCATATGAAAATAGCTAACACTCTCGCATGCAATTCCGATAAATCATGCCTCTATCTGTTTGTTTGTTGGATTCAGTGCGCTTTTGCGCACCTCGCTAATATTTGTATTAGAAATTGCATGAAATTAGACACAAATTCATGCTAAAATTAGCACAAATGATAAGAATACATCGAATTTTTACTTTCTAACCCGTTGACTGGATTGCCCTCTTCAGAATTCAACAGACCGTGATATTTTATAACCAAAAAATTTAGAGTAAAGGAACTTTTATCATAGCACAAACTGATTGCACTACAAGCGGCGAGTCCAGGAATTTTGAAAAGGGGTGACTGAAATCGTAAACCTCAGTGTATTCTGAAAACAAATTTTATCAAAAAATAGATTTTTTTTCAAAAAGGGCGGTGGGTGGCACCCCTGTCACCATCTCTTAATCCGCCCCTACATACTTTCACTTGAAGTTACATTATGTTCGCTTTTTGTTTGTTTGTTTTTTAGCGGGGGGGGGGGGGGGTGCAAGCAAGACAATAAAAATGTTTAATCGACATGGCCTGCTGGATGATTAATCATTCGAAGACGGTCTACCTTTGATAGGGATCCCTGTATCTTCTGTACTTGGTTACCAGGTTTCCAACAGCCGCGGACATGTAATTTTGACCTCTGGATAATCTAACTGCGATTCGAAGGCTGACCAAAAACAAATTATAATTGTCCACTTTGTCGTTTTTGGTAAAAGGTAATCGTTGTTGATAATTTTGGGGTTGTTTGGAATATTCTTTAACTTGTAACAATGTAATTTTCTCGTTAATTTTTCCACTATCAGTTATAAAAACGAACTGACCATTTTTTACCAGTTGCCTTACGTTATATTAAGATTTAAAACATTTTTTCAGATGATTATATAAAGTAGTTAAATTGGAAATCAAAATTTGGATGTGCTTGTTCGACCCGTAGTGAAAATCATGAAATTTTTTCCCAGTGGTGTATGTGCGACCGACAACTCACGCATTCACGTGTCTGTCACACAATAATCATAATAAATTTCCATTTTACGTGTTGTTTGATATTACATAACACGG
This sequence comes from Diadumene lineata, assembly GCA_918843875.1. Classification (NCBI taxonomy): domain Eukaryota; kingdom Metazoa; phylum Cnidaria; class Anthozoa; order Actiniaria; family Diadumenidae; genus Diadumene; species Diadumene lineata. The sequence continues at coordinate 19,586,282 of OU974069.1, read as the reverse complement.
TAGCTCAGAGACGACTATTTAGTGTATGAATGTTTTAAGGAACGATTCGTTGTAATTTGTACGTGATTATTATTAATGAAGGGCTTATTTCTGCTCAGAGCATTGTCAACTCAAGCATTTTCAAAGACTGCTCAATTTCCTGCTAACCGAACGATGACTCAGAAAGTTTCTTCAATGAGAGTTGATTATTCAAGTGATGGGTTTTTCTTGGAGGATGCCCTTACTATCAAAGAACCAATGGGACAGTTTGAGGCTTGGTTTAAAGATGCTGTAGACTGTAAAGAAATACAAGAACCAAATGCTATGGTCTTATCAACTTGCTCAAAGTGAGTGAAAAATGTTATTTAAGAATTAAGTTTTACTTTTTCTGGTATGGTACTGGCTTAATCATGGGTCAATCTTGTAGGATAAGCATAAGCGTACATATTGGGCAAGTGTGAACCAGTCTTAAATGACACTGCCCAATAAGTATGTTTTGTTTTAAAATGAAACCAGTTTTAATGGAAGTACATGGGATTACATGTAGTTTGACCAAACAAAGATGGGGTCTTGTAACGTTAGTATGAAAAAAGTCATGGCAAAATGACCATTCCATGTGTGGAATGCGCTACTGTTTCCAGCAGACAGTTGTTTTTTTTTAGGAAGGGGGTTGAGGGCCCAGGGGTACTCCCTTCAGATCTGGGCAGGGATGTTCTGCTGGGATCCTGTAGGGGTTACCCTCTTTATGACAAAAAGTACCTTAATTCCATATCCTGTGTATGATAAATGTTTGAATTGTATAGTTGTGCTAGGATATATATCACAAAATTATTATTCCAGTCATTTATTAAAGTCAATGAGGGGGAGGAATGGGATAGGTTCATAATCCAACATAATATTCTACAGATAGTATCATTACATATAATTTCTTGCTAAATGATATTGCAGATTATATTAAACACATTTATTAATGCTTGGACAATTTTTTTTTTGTAGAGATGGGCAACCATCTGCAAGAACTGTTCTTTTAAAAGGTTTTGATAAAGATGGCTTTACTTTCTTTACAAACTATGAAAGTCAAAAAGGAAGGGAACTGGTTAGTGACAATGAACTTCAACTGACAATGAATTAACATTCTTCTGCTGATTAATATTAGTTTAAATTTCAACGAGAAAATGGAACTAAAAATAGAAACAATGCAATTAAACCACCCTTACATATTTACCATTATATCAAAATAAAACATTGATGAAGATGCAACTGTTATTAATAATAAATGTTATAAAAGGTACTTAATCATTGTCTGTATGATGAAACTGTGTTTGTTTATTAGATTGAGAACCCCAAAGCATGTTTGCTATTTTACTGGCCAGCATTACACAGACAGGTATTAAAGCATTAACATTTCTGGAAAATGTACATGCATTATTTTAGAAATATAATAACATCTATATTGTATTAATTAGCATGCGTCATAGAGCGCTAATTGTAGTAATTGACACACTCTCATAGTAAAAACAACCACAGACTCTAGTTCAGTCTGTTCTCCTTCTCAAAACTGGTGCCGAAACCCAGGATTGAACCAAGGACCTTCAGATACAACGTCAGATATAACTTTATTTCATTTTTTTTTCACATGACCATTAATGAATGCAAGTAAGACTGAAATAAGAAAATCTCTTGTAAGTTGTGAGAAGTATTTCTCTGCATGAAATGTTTTTTTGTTTTTGAATCGCCAGCCAAATATTATGATTGTAAGCATCAATAGGTTCTCAATATGCAGAGTAGCAAATAATTGAAACATTAAGGATTAAATAATCACTGAAAAGACGATAGCCTTCTTTGATACTCTCAGCAAACATGATTTTTGACCAATCATAGGGCACATGAATGCTATCCCAATAAATTATTTTTTATAGTTAAGTAGGCTGGATTTACAAGCATGAGATTGATTAGTAATTAATAGACAGTATTAACAAACATATCTCTGTTACTTTCAGATTATAATCAAAGGCTGTGCACAAAAGATATCCAATGAAAAATCTTTAGAATATTTTCATTCAAGGCCAAGAGGCAGTCAGATTGGTGCATGTGTTAGTCAACAAAGTTCTGTCATCCCCTCAAGACAGGTAATCTTTTACTCCGTTTCATATGAAGGTTACCTTGATTCCTGAGATAATCATTTTTGTGGAAGTTTGATTAGGTCTGCATACACAAAGCATCTATTTTGTATGAAAGCTTAAAAAAAAACAATCAAATCATGTGGCATAATCATATTGATCATGCTATTTCTCTTTTATGTGAAAATGACTCCAACATGATGGTCAGGTAGATCTTGAGAGATAAACACAGGAACCCCACTCTATAACCTCTGGTACTTTAATACCATACTTTTGAATGTTTTGTTCTTTGTTAAGGTTCTCAATCAAAGAGAAGATGAATTAAAGAAAAAATATGAAGACTCAAGTATTCCTGTTCCAAAGCCAGATTATTGGTAAGACACGATTTTCCTCTATGTTCTGGAATTGCACAGAACCTGAGGTCAAGATGTATGACACTGGATAAACCTTTAACCAGTGGAGCAGTTTACAAATCTAATGTAGTGAATAATGTGATCAAGGCTTTGTGCACCTGCCCCATATAAAAGCCATGCAGTAATAACTTGAAATATTATCCCCACAGTTTTTCTGTAAAACAAACTAAGGCTTTGTGGAACAAGTTCAGAAAACTGAATCTTGTCCATTTTTTAATTGAAATCTCAACTTTGAAGATGAATTAAATAAAAAAATAAAAAATAAGTAAATACAATTAATGTCTGCAACACATCCCTTGACAGGGTTTTTCAGTGTTGGTATACATATATATAATTGTTAAGAATCCCAACTGGTTAGGAGACAAACCAGTTGACTATATACAAATCATGACCGAGAAATTATATTTTGACCAAATCGGAACTCAGACAAATACAATTTCAAACTTGCACCCCCGCATTGCGAGACCAACGATCTGAACACTCGGCCATGCTGCCTCACTTGTGTTAAAAAAATAACAGATACACAGTGGTTCAAAAGTTTTTTTCAGTTGATAATTGACTTCCCACAATAATGACATTTCATACACACGTGGCACCCTAACTTTGGTATCTGTCTTTCAGGGGAGGTTTTCTGGTTATACCACAATCTGTTGAATTTTGGAGAGGTCAGTCAAGTCGACTTCATGACAGAATAAGGTTTCGACGACATGATCCTAATGAAGACATTGATAGTAATTTAACAAAGATTGGTGAAGATGGTTGGATTTATGAACGGTTGTCACCGTAGATCAATAAAACTGCAAGCTAGCAGTTAGAAATTTTGATAATATTGGTATGAATATTTAGTATTTGTTTGAAAGAGAGTATGGAGTTTTTGGTCAAATGGCTTGACTTCCAAAGTGGACATGCAGCATTGTTCATTTTTATTCTTGATCCAGTTTGGCCACATGTGTAACATCCAGTAGGAATACGTGTTAATCGTGTCCATTGGAATTAGAAAGACTTGGCCCTTTTAACTAAGGGTACCACACATTATTGGAACAGGACGTAAATTAAGTAAAAACAATAGTAAATATTTTAACGATTTTATTTCATTTGAAATGCTTACTTTTGCCTCTTTTATTGATGCAGAAATTGAAAACTCGTAAAATACACTTACACATAATCTTTTTCTTGTCCATTTTAGGGTTGGTATTAACTTGTTATTACACTAGTATTTCACGGGTTTTTGATGTTGTAATAAACTCTGAACAAATGGAAACTTGGTGTCCGTGATTTTTTGTTTCTGTTGTCTTTTTCATTCTAAAAAGTGTAATGCAAAGACAAATAGTTTTCTTGATAGTTTTTACGATGTCCGCATATACGAACACTTTTATGGTTTATCAAGACGTGGGGGTATTGGGGAGCGAAATAAGAAGAAGTCGGGTCTTTCGAACATTTTCCGCTCTCTGAAGACCGTGAAAAATGATACAAATACTGTACCCCGACCACGGAACAACTTTGCTGATGCTAAAAAACTGATTTGCCTGACGGAGGAATAGCAATGTCAATTTGTAATTTCAGTAGCTCCCAATAATTACAATCTTTGACAAAATGCGTTCAGGGGACACACAAACCATTTTTTTCTCATATTGGTCTTCTTGCCCCATTTTTGGAGGCAAAGCAGTCGGTTTCATCAGCCCCCTGCCCCTTAGCTTAGAAGTGTTGCTGCACTTGTACAAAACTATGCCCGCCACCAGACTTCACGACCCCACAGCGCCTACAACATCGAAAAAATGGGTGCGGGGAGAATAAGGAGGCTATAAAAATTAGTTATTTTGTGAACAAAGAACAAGACATCCACGGTATGCATCCATATTTAGAAAAATGATAATATTAAAAAAAAACTTTTGAGGATAATTATTATTTAGATTATTTGTATTTCTATTCTTTAGCGATAAAACGTGGGGCCCCTCGCTCCCTCTCCACGGTCTAAAATTTATATCCACATGTATGCGCAATGGGCGACGGGACGGACTGGCTCAATCAATATCACGTGATCATCAAAAAAACCATTTTTTGTAAACTTTTGAAAAAAAAGCGGCTTCAGCATTTTTTGATGCATTTGGAAAAGAGTCACGGCAAAAAGGTAAATCTTTGGTTTGTTTTGAACAGTTTTCTCTCTTTTACAATTGAAAAGCATGATATTTAGATAGAAGAAAACCTAAAAAACGACCGTGAGAAACTTGAATATGCATTTTGTCCACTGAAACTGAAGTGAAGTGTGTTGGGCAGTTCCGCTTCTCAGTTGTTTGTTTTAGTTTTCTGGCATTCTTTTTTAACTAAGTAATCTTGGTTTTCAGATAAAACACTCAGCGACAATGCTTCGTTCATTGAATGTAAAGAGCCTCAAGCCTCATATTACGTGTGTGTTGTGTGATGGCTACCTTGTTGATGCTCATACAATCACTGAGTGTCTACATTCATGTAAGTTAAGTATGCTTTTTGATAATCGGTGGCTTGGATTGTTGGATGGCTGAGAGGCAAGAGCAGATATAACCATTTTGTTGGATAACGGTTAATTGGTTATGGTAATCATGACTTGCTATGTAACTTACATTTTGGTAGTTTGCAGAAAGTGTATAGTTCAGTGGTCTGAGAAAAACTACCACTGTCCAGTGTGCAAAACTGAGATACACAAAACAAGACCATTACTCAATGTTAGGTGAGGAATAGCCAAATGAAGGTAAAAAGAATGGGTGAAATTGTTGATAATATCTTTTATATGTTCGAAATGATTTTTGATTAGTAAGTCGTCTTTTCTTCCAGTCTTGTGACGAATGATTTCCATAATTTTTTTTTCAGACCAGACCACGTACTGCAAGACATAGTCACAAAACTACTCCCTGAAGGTATTTTAAATGATACATCGCGCAGAATACAGGGACACATACGGGACTTTTCTATTGTTCTGGCGCCAGATTCAAAACGCCGACAGCGTAGTTAATGAGCCGTTAATGAGCCATCTAGTCACATTTACAAAGAAAAGTGCTTAAAATGGTCGGACCTTGCTATGTAAAACCTGGATTACACTGTTTCGACAAATAACTAAAAAAATGAACATGGTGCAAATTAAAGATGAGATATTTATCTATCATTTGCACCCTGTAAGTTGGGAAAATTTGTTTTCAAACATTTCTCTTTTTCATCTTCAAAAAAGGGCAATTTCAGTGCTAATTTGTATGTAAACCAATATTCACATATATTCAACACAGTTTTTTTTTGAGAATACACAAAAAACAAAAAAATGAACATGGTGCATTCAAAAGATCTTGTTTTGGTGAACATTTTCCACATTTTTTGGCATTATTTTGACGTTTAGAAAGTTTCTCTTTTTTAATCTGAATATTTAAGCTAGTTATTTTCATAACTTGCTACGGTCGATGTTTCTTTGTAGTTACCGTACAGATTATTTAGTTAATTGGCCTTTTGTTTGTTTGGATTAGCACCCAACTTGTGATATTTTCTTTTGTGTTTTGACACAAAGGCGGAATTAGTGACAACACCGCAATCCTGAAGTCGTTCCAAATCTACAAACTGCTGCACGTCGGTTTCGAGTGATAATTTTTTTTCTTCAGCGATTTGCGTAATTAACTCAACGTATTGATAATGAAGATCAAGATTAATTAATCTGAGTTTATAATTACTTCTTTCGGAAAGCTGAAATCGAAAGTTGGTTTGAAGCTACAAAAGTCACAAGAAATTAATTTTAAACAACTCATTCGAATTTGAGTTGTCAGCTATAGTTTTTGAGTTTGTGAGAAGGCTATTTAAAAAAGTCACAAACAAACAAACTGCACATTTTAAGGTTTCATTTGATATAAGTTTCATTGAGATTGGAAAAGAAATAAATTTTAAAAACAACAAGCTTCAGTTGTTGGCGGCTTCACATTTCGAGTTTGTGAAATTATGAGGGTTTTTTGCAAATTTGGTCTATTATGAACGCATCTAAAAAAGTCACAAGTAAACAAACTACAAATTTTAAGTTTCCATTTGATATAAGTTTCATTAAGATTGGAAAAGATATGAACTTTAAACAACTCATTTGAACTCGAGTTGTCGGCTTCATGTTTCGAATTTGTGAGAAGGTCATTTTGAATGTTATTTTGCTTAAATTAAACAAGTCTGGTTTAATAAACGTATCAAAAAAGTCACAAACATAAACAAACTACACAATTTAAAGTTTCATTTGATATAAGTTTGGCCTATCATACGTAAACGCGCCATTTAACTAGAAAAATTCCGGTAAGAGCGCTCAAAATACTCATATAGCTTTGTGCGCCGTTTGTCATTGAGAATGTGTAATATCAAATTCGAACAAAATGTGCTGAGTGAAAATTATTAGTTTATAGTTGGTGTAGACTTGCGAATTTTTCTTATTTTTTTATCATAAAACATTTTGACACGCACGAAAAAAAATAAGCGGATAAGACAACAATAGGTGGATTTTGGTATTGAATTCTGAAACCCTGTGTCCGTAATTGCCTGTAGCTTTGTCTGAAGAAATATTCAAAAACAGCCAATCACAACCTTTAATCACACTGATTTATTCATATTTATGACTAGTGTGAATAATTTAGCACCGTAAGTAAATGTCCCTGAGAACAATAGCATTCTGCGCGATGAATAAAATGATAGTCGCGACAGATCAGATACAATAAGAGGCAATCCTGTATGTCACTGACACAATCGGCCCAAAAATGATGGAATGTGAAATTAAAACGGAGCATAATATTCCATCCAATCAGGAGACCTTTCGCTCATGTAGACTGATTTTATGAATCAGGAGCACAGGAAAATATAATAGAACCACATCCCAAATTTGGTATTTCACTGTCAAACTCGAGCAGCAACAGAAGATACCGATAATTCACTTTCAAAACAAAAATATGTATGAAATAAAATCTTGAAAGTATATTGGTATTTATATCACCGCGGCAATTTAGAAAACAAAACTCCCGCACAAAATACCAATACTTTTTGGGAAGTTCTTGGTATTTTCTGGGCCGGCTCGATTTTACCAATTACATACCAAATTTATGTGATGATCTTTTCCAGGTTCCCCGTTGAGAATACTCATTTCAAAAAAATGTAACAAAATACACACCATTAAATTGTTGAAACACTTCTTTTAACTATCTTTACTTTTTAATAGTCTTAGAATTACCGCGTTTTGGTGTCTCACTTCGGTTTCCACCGCAAATAATACATGGACATTCAACAATGTGCATTTGATATAGCTTATTTTAATTCTAGATAGCATACAAGCAAAGAAGGGTATGCCGACAAACTTAGTATCCATTTTACTTCATTACTATGTGTAAGTGATCCGAGAAACCAGTTGTTTTTACATTCTTTGCGCACTTGTATACTAAAGTGAAATGTATTTGTTTTGTTTTAGGAAAAACGCCCTGGTAATACCAGTAAGTATGCATTCGCAATGCGGTCCATAAATGAAGAACGAATAAACATGCAAATGAGTGGAAATTAGAAAAGAGACAAACGAGACCTTTCAATTTTACAAATTCGGTAATTTTTATGTGATATTATAATATCGGAACGTTTTTACTAAATATAGAAAATTGACGAGCTAGAGCACAAGTCTAATCATCTCTATGATCAGTAATACTATCTGTTCCTTTCACAGGTATTTCCCGTGCGTTATCTTCGTTGTTCTCCTCGAATTACAATTAAAGCCCTCAAAAAGTTCCTCCTGCTCAAGTTTTGCATTCCCGAAACTCATGAGGTACTTACAGCTGATCATTCATGTGCTCGCACTTTGTGATTACCGGTATATGCCACTACTGGTACGTTCAGCCAATCAGCTCAATGGTTTATATTCTAGCTTCATTGCTGGTTGGTTGAAAGGCAGGCGTAGAGTTATGTGAACACACTTCCGCTGATCACACTTTTCAGCGCCTTCAGCGTCCAGCTGTATGACAAAAGAAAAACAACAGCAATTTTGCTATCTATAATGTTGTGAATATTATGTAACTCCTGGTATATAACTCCTGGTATATTTGTTGCAGGTGGAAATCATTCGTAGTGATGAAATACTACCCGAACATTTAACGATCAAACAGATTGCAAGGATTTACGGACTTGAAATCGATAAGGTATACTCTAAGATATGGACTGACAATCCTATGTGAACATCCGATATATATTGTCCGCTTAATGTTCTGTACTGGTTTTCTGCAGACAAACGTCGATCTTCAGTATGTATTTATAAGCAAATATGAGGATGAAGAACTGCAGTCTTCGCGCTCATCCACTCAGCCATTTGCACAGCAAATAACACTGCCGCAACAACCATCAAAAGAGCACCAACACGAAGAACAAAAAGAAGCCATCCAAGGACGGCCGACAACTCAAGGCACTCCAGATTGCCATCTCCAGCATCCAAACGAACAGCCACCAACCGAGCAGCCAGAGGATCAAGGAAAACTTGTACAACACCAACAACCACAACAACAACATGAACAACAAAATCAACAGCAGCTGCAACAACAAGTACACCAGCAGGAACTCCAACAGCACCAAAACAAACGGCAACTTACATCGCAAAACACTTCATATCCAGACCTGCAGAATCAAAACAAGAAACGACAAAGGAATCAACAAGAACAAATGCAGCAGCAACAACAACTCCAGCAAGAACAACAACAGCAGTGTCTCCAAATACAACAGCAACATCTCCAACAACAGCATAATCAGCAACAGCATCCACAAGGTCAGGTAACATTACGTAACAATCCACATCTTCACAATTACTACCAGCAATTACTAGACTATCGACAGCAAGGACAACGTCAAGGCCATATACGAAGGCTGTCGACATTTCCTAAAACGTTTCATGAATACCTCCAGTACTACTACCATCAGCAACGATACCAACATTCCCTTCGACTGCCACAGCAGCTGCAACATCATCAGCAGCTCCAACAAAAACCTCCATATTATTATGATCGACAACAAATCCATCAGCTGCTGCAAAAACAACGACAAATACAACTGATGTTTCAACAACAACAACAACAAATGCAGCAGCTGATGCAGCAACAAATCCAACAACTACAACAGCAGCAGCAGAAAGAAAAAACACAGCAGTATAACCAAATACAGCAACAAAAACAATTGCAGCAACAAATTCAACAGCAACAGCACCAACAGCAGCAGATTCAACAACAGCAACTACAACCCCAGCAACAACAGCACCAACAAATCCAGCAACAACAACAGCAACCACAAGTCCAGCAGCCAATTCAGTCACAGCAGCCTCAACGACATCAACTTCAACAACCACAGCAACAGCACCAAAAGCAGCAGCCTCAACAACAGCAACAGCCCCAAATCAAGAAACAAAAACAAATCAAGCAGGATCAAGAGCAGGAGCTACCACAGCAGCAGCCTCAACGACAAGAACAACAAATCCAACATGACAGCCGAGAACAGAAAAAATCATGTGAAGACCATACCAAACAGACAAAAACAACAGCCAAACATCAACAACATAATACTCTTGATTTGCAAAAGAATAAAAGAAAAATCGGCAGACCAAGAAAGGTTGATAGGGAAACTCTTTCAACCAATGGCTACAGAAGTAAAGTTTGTAAAGTCGAAGCACCAGTTACATTGAACCCGCCAAATGACAGTGAAATCCAGCAGGGTCCACTTTCATCAATACAGATACGTCATACCAAATAACTTCTGGTTGCTATTCCTTTGACTATTTTTGTTTAAGTTACTCCATACGAAGTACCAACAGACTTACCAAATAACTTATTATTCAATCTTTTCTTAGAAGTTTAACTTCTATTTCTTAATTTAAAAAAAAACAATCCAATTATAAAATTGGATATACTTCACTTTGGTATATATTAACATTATCATCCAAATTTTATTAATGAGATGATTTTAAAATTTATATTTGTAACAGTTATATTTATGATATTTTTAAAAATCATTTGGAAATTTTTAATGACAATTGAGTCATAATTGAAACTCATTTTCAATTTGTACCATTCCTATATGTTTTTGTAAACAGAACTTTGTCTTCAATTATCTTTGAAAAAGATCTTGTATTATGAGTAAATAATGTACACATAAGTGTGGGAAATGAATTTATTTAATAAATAAAGTCACTACAACACTACTTGACAATCCAATATCAAACTTCATTTTATATAGAACTTTGAGATACTTGTAGGACAGACTGGCGTAGTACATCACGTTTATACACCAATCAGATTAACACTAAAAAATCATGTACTTTGTGTCCTTATCAGCCAATCAAATTTCAAAGGCATCAATTTGCTGATAAACAAGTTGTGGTCCTGGTTGAATTAGAACACTGTAATTTGCTTTTATTAAGAAGCAGAGAGGTTTTCACACCTACAAGTTATGAATTATCAATGAGGATGCAATCACTGTATTTTAAAGTTTTTTTAATCAATTGATACTGTATTACAAGACAAAATACAGCTGCTTTTTAATTTGAATCATACTAAAGGTGAATTGACATGGACCATATTTTGGAATTATTGAGATTTACATGAATGTGGAGGTGAATGAAGAACAGTATTTTTAATGAACGTTGACATTCATATGTGGTATTGTCTGTCCCATGTTTTCAAATCTGTTTAGGAATCAATAATGAATGTATGTTGATATATGTAAAAACATTTCCATTATTAAGTGTATTATGAATTGGCTGTCCTTTCAAGAGTTTTACAGGCTTCCTTTAATTTGCCAACAAGATCCTAAAACAAACAAATAACAAATATTAATGAACATGCACCTTCCCAATTTTTAAGCCATTACAAATATTTACTAATTTCCTCTTTGTAAGTAGACCTTTTTCAAATGCCAAACAAATACCATTTTTCATAAAAAGATATTCCCCAGAAAGGAATGATTACAATGATTTAATGTATTATGTTTCTCCAACTCCAACAGTGCTTTTCTTGGATCATAATCCTACATTATTCTTATATATGGTCTGTGTTACATCTGTAATTTTCTTTATTTTTGTAACACAGGCTAATCAAATTTGCTGAAAATAATATTGCAAACAAATTTTGAAGATTTTTTCTATCAGCTATAAGAGTCTACCAAAATTCTGAATTAAATTCTGAGTTAATTGGCAAGAGTTGCTTTTAAGGCTTCTTTGGCTCTAACATTTAATCAATAATAACAGTATTTTCCTGACAAACCTGAAGTTGCTCCATTGAACAAGAGAATTGAACATCTTTACCAGCTTCACAGCCATTTTCCTGGTTACAAACATAAAAATAGAAAATTTCAATCCTTAATAATTTGCTAAATAAATCAAAAAGGTAATAAAGTGAGCATTAAAAGACTATAAATGGAATACCGATGTAATCACCAGATTCAACGAGCATTTGTCATACCCTAGATGTACAAGTTATTTGCGACATGCTTTTTTTTAAATTGTCAGAAAGAGTCACATAAGTATTGTACAGAACAAAACAATATACTATATATTAAATAAAAATTGCACAAATGAATGATTTCTGTTACCTCTGTTTTGAGCGTAATCAGGTACACTGGTTTGTTCACTTTATCCATGTGATTATTCTGAAAAAGATATATTTAAGGAATAGATTTTGTAAGCTCCAAAATTATCTCTATTCTGCGCTATTGTTACACCAAAACTTGTACTTGAACAAAAATGTTTTGGCAAAACTTGTAATATTTTCAACCTTTATATAATAGTCCAGTCTCCAGTCGACATCAACAACATGCAGATAAGAACTGCCAGTACTGCTCAACATAGCTTCTATTTCCAGTTTCTGTTCCTGGTATTTTGAGAAAATAAAATGAAAATTAGAATGTCTGCAGAAGACGGCACATGCGCTGGAGAGATGCTGTGGGTCAAACAGTCCTGACCTCTGACAGGAGCCAATGACAGTCATATTACTGCTGGTACTAAATGAGCTATAGCCCCCAAAGAAGTAGTAAGTAGATCAATATCATGACACAACAAGAAAAGTCAGTATTCCAAAGAATTATACCTCATAAATTTTTTGAAAATAGTCAATTCTGTCTGTGCTCCATTTGCTGTCTTCTAAAGCAGAGCTGTAAGTGAAAAAATATATTATCTTATAGGTTATAAAGTTGCATTTGTGTTGACTGATGTACTTCTAGATTTACCAACAAAGCTACAGATTCTTGGACAAAAAATGTTGGCAGTTATGTAGTAAACATCATACATCAGATGACTTTAGACTTGAAATAGTGCTCCCTGATAAATTTATTTTGGTATAAAGCTGAGAGAGGGAAGGGGGTGGGAGATTGGTATGGATGTCCTTCAAATTGACTTAATACTTTACTGGGGAGGCATTTGGGTTTGCAGTGTTGTCCTTATTTTAGAGCGGTGTTATGGTGAACGAGGCTGAAAAATTGCGGTATTGTGGTGATGCAAAACCTTGCAATGTGCGATAAGTTAATTTACGTGCAGTGTGCCGTGAAATGAAAACTTTTTTCGGAGTTGTGATTTTAATCCAACCAAAATGATGTTTTTTTTCACATGACTCATGAAAAAATGCAATGACGATCTTTTGTGCGTGTTCACCATCGATTTTTTACAGTGTTGCGGTGTTCGAGACTCCCTAATTTCCCCCACTTTACTAATTACCTTAATGTTGCATTATCACTGTCTGTCTTGACAGTTTCTAAAACAAGAGTTACCAAACTAGTGTACATTTGTTTTAAAGATGGAACGTCAACTTTTGTTAGATCATCACTCTCTAAAAACAATACATATATAGTGCATGTTAGGTACACGAACTATTACTGAGAAACATAAAGCGAAAATATCCAGAAATTAAACTTGTGTAGATGTGAGTTTGCTTCAGAGAAATATAAACCTTTCCAGCCGTATATAAAATACAGAAACTGAGAGTCAGCATTATTAAAATCACAGCAGCTAGAAATGGGATTGAAATAATCTCAGTATAAACTTTCATTCATTCATTGGGATGACAATTAAGTAAAAAGTCAAGCTATTTCTACCTGTAAGTCCTGTTTCATCTTTACGTTTGAGAAGAATGTCAAACACTTCTCGAACAAGCACTCTAAAACTGCGATCTCCAAGTCTGGAAGAGTCTCCACACATACCAAGACCTTCAGTCACTAAACTAGAAAACTCCATGGCGAAAAATACTTTCCAAGAAACAAAATTCAGCAGGAAAAGAGACGATTCTTAGCTACAGTAACTACGTTCTTCCGTCCGCCATGTTGACATTGGATCTATATGGTGTTCAGTTCCTCATGATCCATCACATGGAACGCCTGGTGAATTTCTTCATTTGTTGACCGACTTCAGTGAAGAGTCGTCAAGAACACCTCAAAAATTCGACTATGGCGACCTTTTTAAGAACTTCTTTGAGGAAATTGAAGCAAGTAAATAATATTTATCATGTAAGTATTATTTATTCTCGATATGTTCGTAAATTAATTGTTATTTACTGATCATAATTCATTGTGCAACAGATTGTGGAACATTCTCGTAGCATGAGTTCAGTTTGTGTAGTTGCCGCTAAAGCTCCTGCTCAAGTCGAACTCAAAGCATCTAAAAGATATTCTTGGTGTGCATGCGGACTTAGTAAAAAGCAGGTAATCAATAGAATATCATAATCACATTATATGGCATATTATAAAATAATAAATTACTGCAAATTTAATACCACATTACATAATCATGCTTGACAACTTGTTGTCAGCGAGTGAATTCAAGATCCACCCAGTATCCTTTTGCATGTTTTGAAATTTAAACTGAAGGGAGTCGGCTTCAGCATTCATTTCACAGCTTAAGTTTAAGAAGTGGCGAATGGTAAAATCCAAGACTCGCTGAGACGTTGAGACCCTTGTTTTAAAATCCAAGCCCAAGACTCTTCACTTTTTAAAAATCCGAGACACGAGACTTATGCACCTATCAGCGGCTTCCCCCTGGGGTTGACCCCTGGGCTGACCAGGGAGATAGGTGGGGGAATATAGGTAGATTGGATCCAGTTATTGCCCCTGGGGTAGGGAATATTAGTGACATTGATTTTGTTGTGAAATTTCTGGGATGGGAGATAGTGATTTTTGTTATTACGATGAAGGGTTATTGTACATTACTGAATGCCTTGACCAGGGGACATTGGAAAGGACATTTTCCCTTCCCCAGGGGAAAATTATCAACATTGTTTATGAATTTTTACAATCTCCCTGGTCAGCCCGGGGGTCAACCCCAAAGGGAAGCCGCTGATAGGTGCATTAAGCCTCAACTTAACATTACTATTGTTTTGATGCTGATACGATTTCTTAACTTTGTGCCAGCTTGTTCACATTTCAATTATTGGTCAATTTGTAAAATCCGAGATCCTTTAATTCACAAATAATAAAATACGAGACTCTGAGACCCATAAAAAACTCCTCATAGATTTCGAGACTTGGTTAAAATTAGCTGAGACCCACATTTTTCAAGGTACCATTCGCCATCATATCGTAATAAACAGATGCCTATATCACATACTTGTAGTACAGTGAATCGCTCTGGAAGAGTGCTAGTCTGTTGCCAACTGTCAGGGTCTTTACATCTGGCAAATTATTGTAATTGGAATTTCATGTCTACCTTGATTAATTTAGAGTGCTCAATAAACTGGAGGTCGGCCCAAATCACTTTGTGATTAAGAATAGGTGGTTGTGTGTGGTCTGGACTCTAATACCACAAAGCTCATACCAATTGATAAAAGCTTTTGTAATGTCCCTTCAGAGAAAGGACAAAGGCAGATAAATTGGCATTTATTTATTTATTTTTAATTTTTTAGCCGTTCTGTGATGGCAGCCACAAAGGCACTGGTTTAAGCCCCGTCCGATTCAGACAAGAAGAGGACATGCCAGAAGCTTTTCTATGTTGCTGTAAACAGACATCAATTCCTCCATTTTGTGATGGTACCCATGCTACAGAGAATGTACAAAGTACTGAGATAGGAAAACCGCTACAGTAATGGTTCTAAGTTTGTATCAAAATAATCATAGCTCTTTACTAGATTACTAATATTGTTAAGTACCACATCTGAAAGCATGTGAAAGCATCTGATTGACTTTTGTTGACAATGGATGTTGGAAATTTATGTTTTCCTAACATGAACATTTCTAATTTGATAATTTGATTCAATGATGTCTGAATTGTCTAAAGAACCAAAGTTATAAATATTTCTCAATCATATTGAAGAGTGATAAAAGATTCTCATCTTTTTGTTGCCTCTGTATGAACTCTAGAAGCCATGTATGGAAAGACGTATGAGACAACATAATCCATACATCAATTTATTTGTTTGTCCATCCATTCTTCCATCCATTCGTCCAGCCATCCATTTATTCATTTATCCATTCATTCTTCCATAATTTCAACCATTGTGCATAACCATAATTTCCTTGGTGGAGAAATTTTGGCCTTGGGTGCTATCATGCAGTAGCTAGTTTTCAATTCTAATTTTAACATCGACGCTAATCATACTTTTACCTCACTATCTGTTTTTTCAGTATTAACAACAAATTCAAAATTTGCCTTACAATGTTAATATGTTTGTCAATCTGTCATTTCAAATGCCAGGTCAAAGATTATTGGTTCTTTATATTCTGACCACAAGCAAACCAAGTTTATTATCTGTTAATTTCAATGAAAACATTCAACTTTCATTAAATAACTTTTCTTGTTCAATATAAGGTCGTAAGAAGTGCAAATAAAGCTGCATGGGTAGGGTAGATATTTAAAAAATGCATTATTTGCAATTATTACGACTTTATCCTGAACAAAAACTGTTATTTAATGTTTACAATGTAACAGTTGAAGGTTTTTATTAGAATTCACAGATAATAAAGATGGGCTGCCTCTGCTCTGACTTTGACGGATGTCTAGAAATATTTGCATAATTTGGAGAAACGATAAATTGATTTTGTTTAAAACTAGCAAGTGTTAACAGGTTCACAACTACTGGGATTTCTAGCATTCCTTAGTTCCATTAACATGTACCATTTTTATACAAAGATGAAGTGTCATTTCTAAATATTAATGATTCAAGTGTTTATTGTAAGTTGCGTTTGTTTACCATTGGTAGTGTTTACGTGAGACTATTCTCGCTGACGTACTTGCCTTCATTCCAATTCTGATTTTAACATACTAATCATACTTTCACCGCACTATCTTTTTTTCGTTTGCAGATTTAACATGTTTAACTCCGATTAAAACTCAATTTGTATCTCGTTACGTTTTAATGCTCAGTTTTTTTACTAGTTTCTGACTGTCGGATGACATGGATTACAAATTACTCGTGCACTTTTTGTTTGCATGTTCGTGGTTTACTTAACCCTGTCGAAACGCCCCAAATGCTAGCATAACGTTTTTATGCATTTTGTTTTACTCTGCCAAACTGAAAGCTTTAAATTGTGAGCTATTTTACTACCTTATTTGCATATTGCGGGGGTTTTCCCTCAAGTGGCTTAACCTATGCCTGCAGTAATGTGAGCTCTTTCGGATTCTGGGTGGCATAATTTGTTCGTGTACTAAGTTAGGTTTCGGGCTTCAACTCATTGCGTGGTTTGTGGTTTTAAAGTCATGAGTAATCATTTAAAGACCGAGTTTATTGAATCATAGACACCCTGCATTCTCCACGCATGACATTTAGGCGAGTGTGATCATGGACATTATTGCGCGTAATCATTTTACTGCTCGTAATATTGTTTGATTTGTTCGACAAAATCACGAAAAGGTTTTAATCAGTATTTAGCACCGGATTACTCTTTTTTTTTTTTTTTTTTGCAATTTATGTGTTGCAAAAGTTTGTTATTAATTGTTGCAAAGCGTGATGATCTAGAGGACAAAAACACCATAATCAGAAGTACTAGCCGGATTGTACTTTCGCTTTCAACATTTACTCATAATTATCCTAGATAAGCCCGTCGTTTTACTTTTCCATTGATTAAAGCACCACGCCAACGGCTCGGAGACGTAAGAGACATCAGGTCATCCAAACGTTCATTGATAGGCAGACGCTAATATTGTAATAATACACTAATAGATACTAATTACTGACTAAGTAACTATATCATGTACAAAAACTACACTACACATTTCAAATTTTGCCCATGTCATACGCACAGATGTTACCCTAACGCACTGCTTCGTCACACCTTTCCTATATAGCATTGCTCACGATCACGGAGATCACGCATTTTCTATCATTAATGTACGCAATTTCCCTCTGCATGCATAACAGAATACTAGTTACGCGGAAAAAGTAGTATGCTGCGGCGAGCTGTAGTGAAAACCACGCACAGATCTTTGGCAAGTGTTTCTACGATTGCGCCTCGTGCTAACCGTCACGGTTCAGTGGTGTCTATAAAGCATTCTTGAGGGTAATTTAAAGGGCTCTTAACCGAGATCAATAAACAGATGACTTTCAAACAGTTGTGTCACAACCGATGTCAAATATACTTGAGTCTTTTGGTGATAGTACTTGTGTAAGTCTGAAGAGCGACAACAGCTAAACGACATCGCAACGTTAATTTATTCCAAATTACCTTGAACAGTCTGTTCGAAGCGGTCCTTTTCCTAGTAACGATAGATAGCTAAGAATGCCAGTTTGCAACGAATTTATCGTTATCAAAAGAACTTAAAGTACCCTGTTATCAGAGGGCCTGGCCTTATCACTCAGCCAATCAGGCACGCGTAACCTACTAATAAGAGTTACTGACTCTTTTTATCATGTGCTAACTTCATTACACAAGCACATGGTTGTACAGCATGGAACTAATTAAACTACAATACGTTCAACTTTTGAATATCTTCTAATTTATTGATTTGCATAAATTGTAAACATGTACTAAATTACATTTCATATAAAACTATATCGTGTGATAATTTATATAATTGTGTCTATTTTCTGATAAAGATTTACAAAGTGTAAAGTGATGTCCTATAAACGTGAAACAAAGTACTTGCTATCAAAATATTTACTCTGTACTTACATGACCTCTATTGCTTATTATTTGATAATTTGAATATTTGTTGTTTTAAGGTATTTAAACGGCTTTGTGTGTCTTTTTCTTAAGTGCAATCACAAAGGCGGATCCAGGAATGCAATAAATTAAGGGGGAAAAATTAAAAAAATTGGCAGAGACAAAACGTTCTAGTCCATCCCTAGTAAAGCCAAACATTTTAAATTAGTATTTAGCGAAATGGGTGTAGCGGCCCCTTCGTGTAAGACGTATTTTATATAGTAATTTTATTCTTTTATTTTCATTCTTTTTGTGGAATTTAAGGGTAAAATTAGGGGGGTTCCAACCCTTCCCTAGATCCGCCCCCGACTCACTACTAAATAAGCAAACGGCCTTCAATTAGTATCCGTACTTTTGCATTAGAATAGATCGCAATGAAAGCCCATAATGCTGCGACGGACAAAAAGTCGGGCCAATTATTACATTGAATGTAGTGTAAACAATCGGAACAACTTTTGAGTTATCCTTTTCTTCTTATCATGCTTAGCATTAATCATGCTTGGCATTAATGCACAGCACCTCAAAGTATAAAATTCGTTTATCTGCAGTTTTGGCAGCAAGGTCTTATCTGAAATGGCAATGACCACAACTCTAAATGTATCGATTTACACAGGCCTTCTTGCCAGCTTTGGCCTTGCCAACTTTTATTTAGCTATGAACGAACCAAGTGTTTTACTTAGAATCAATTGTTTTCAAATGGCTGGCGTGCCATCGATCAGTCTGTGAACCACTTTGTAGCGGTCCGTCAAATGTAAGTGCATATATCGAAACACGGTTCAGTGCTCTATCTTGGTTTTCATCCAGTAAAAGTGATATTTTTCGTCGATGAATAGACATTTTTTCAACTAGTTGTGTTTGAATGTGCTCGCTCTCACGTAGAAACGATATCGATAGAATACTGGTAGAGATATAAAAATCTATTGTATTGTATAATTGTTTTTCCATCGATGTGGTACTTAATGTATTCACGGAATACAGTTTTATTTGATAACTTGAGTAAGGTCCTGCCTCTCTAGTATAATATATGTTTACTATGATATGTATGGTATTTGTACTGAGCAAAATTACCCGTTTTCTAAAGAATTTTACCTATGCGAATAATTCCTAGATATCGCATTTTTGCGTTTGTATTTTTAGATAAAAATTTTCAATTGTCTTGATCATGTCGTAAGACAAAATAACTAGTTTGCGAACATGTCTAATGATACTTCTTTTTTTTGTTAAAAGTGTGTCTCTATAGATACAAGGCTTTTGTTCTGTCTGTGTCTTTAAATCACGAGAGGATTGGGTTGTCCCACAAGAGGTCGTCAATATTAAACCCTGCAAAAAGAACATCAACAGATTCAAAAGGAACCCTTTTCAATCTCAAAAACGTAGATTTTTAATTGTGTTAATTAAGAAGTACTCAATAATGAAGGATTCGGGAGTATTTCATCTTATAAAAAAACGTTACTTCTCATTGTGTTCAAAGTACTAAATAAATTTTTGGCATCCCTAATGACCTTTCAAAATTTCACAGAGTTCTTGTTTTTTTTACGTTTTGTGGTGTACAAATGTACCATTGATAGCCTAACAAGTATTTCATTAGAAACACCGACCATAAGAATAATTTAGGAGATTTTTAGAAAAGGATTTCTTACCCAATATATCTGGTAGGGGATCTGTGTCAAACTGTAAATCTGATAAATCGAAGTCTGAAGTAAAGTCTTCAAAGTCCAAGTCGTCTATTGTGGAACCACTAGATGTAGATGATGGTTGCTCAGTGGTTTGTAAGATATCCGTCAAGTGGCCTATATACTCAGCGGCCATCCGTACTGTATCAGTTTTAGATGGCTTCTTCTCGTCGGGAAAGAGAGGAATAAGATCTCGGAGCCTGTCAATATTATCATTTAGGATTTGTACTCTATTCCTTTCTCTAGTGTTGGCAAGTCTTCTCTGTCTACTGACTCCAGTTAGACGTGGTCCTCGTCTTTTCATTTTCTTCTTTCCTTTAGCTTGTGGTGGTAGTTTTTTGCCGTGCACTTCAGTATCCATGAGTGAGTTGTGCACAGGTCGAAGTATTAACTCAGTCTGATTGGCACGATAGTGAACACCCTTGTTAATATAAGCTGACCACACTCGGTCACCACGAGCAGCGATGACAATGGGAGGATGTGATTTCCGTGTCTAGCAACCGTCAAGAGATAAAAGATCAAAGTTAACTTAATCAGATATCCATGAGGCTTCAGCAGTTGAAAAACAGGCTCTTGTTTTATGCAGTGAAGACAAATTACGATATTTGTTGCAAGATGTCGATCTGGGGCGTGCAGGCGACCTCCACATCATTAGTGCTCGATGAATGCGGTCTACATCTTTTAGCTTCTATAACATGGCACATCCATTGTTTTGTTGTGTAATAAACACTGCTAAGCTGTAATTGATGACTTCTTAACCTCTTCACTGTGTTTACAGAGCGTGGACGTTATTACTAGTAAAAACAGGAAATGCATTGATTATTAATCGACAACGTTACATGAAAGTTGTCCGATACCCCTCCAGCAAGCTATTGGAGACTATTGAGAGACTATGTATCTCAAAATGTTGTTGTTGGTTGCGTGTGTCCATTTGATGGTAATCATTGAAATCCCAAAAAGTGTCTGCATTGTATCTGATAGGTGATTATAACCTGCCATTTCACACATCGAAAAATGATACATTTTTATATGAATACATAACCCAGCCAACGTTGAGGCCCGAGTATGATATTTATTACGAGACTCCTATGGTACTTTAAGCGGCTGCAGACCTGCAAAGTACACACTCATTAAGATCTTAACATACACATTAGCACTCATTTGAAGATGATGACAGCTTTGAATGATTCAATGCAGTCCTTAAGTAAAGCAATTACTTTCACATTGTGTTGCAATTAAACTGTTATGATTATCAATCTAGATTACATCTTGCTGCAAGAATAACAAATAAATATTTATACAAAACATCTTCTGTTGGGTTTGCTGTTAAATTACTTAGTTTGGAGTTAATATGCATGCTACGAGAGAATCTGAACGCATGTCAATGATATACTGATGTTCTTGGGTGTATATTACATGCCACGCTTCTATACAATCGGGTGTGGCTTGTTTAGCATAAATCAACTTTTACTATGCACAGCAAAACCTAAGTAACTACATCCTAGATGAGAGAATATTCAGTTTTGAATACTTGTCGTGATTGGCGCTTTGATGGAAATGTTTTCGTGACAGTGGATGTGTTGTTTAGAACCTTATCACGTTAATTTTACGAACAAGTCTTGTTTTTCGAGGTAGTAAATAAAAGTAAGTTCATATTTCAAGTGTAATGACTCGGAGGAGTTGTGGTTTTTCTCACAGGCGAGCTAGTGTAATGTAGCTTTGTTTGCTGCTATCACCACAATGTTTTTCTCATTTAACGTAAGCATGTCATCAAGATAGCCCACTTCACCTTTAACCATACATCTCATAGCTTAATTAAAAGACCCTTCTTATCGTCATGGAATCATCTAAACCTGTTATATACACTAAACGGCGTGCTTTAATTCTATAAACAGACGCTACCCACACACGTCACCGACTTATTTCATTAAAGTTCTATATTCAATTCATGTGCCTAAATTTAGTGTGTGTAAGTTTTTATGTTACATGCATTTGCTGGCTTTTTTTTTTTTTTTTTTTTTTTGCATCTAAGACACGCTAGCATTACACGGTAACCGTTACTGGGCGTCGTCTTTTTAATTGTATCAATTAATCAGCTATTGTTCATGATGTTACTAATTCAATCTCATTTGTTTGTCCAACTTTACTGCAATACCTGTGCATGTTATGGACATAAGCTCAGAGTAATTGGAATTACATGGTGAAAACAGATGTATAGAAATACATGTGTAGACTGTGTTTGACACGCCAATAAAGTTCTTTATTGCTAATTATTATTATTACTTGCATTTGCTTCTGTTGGTCTTTTGATGTATCGAGTTAGTAGCCATGGGGAATTAACAATCATGTATGTTTTAACTCCTTTGCCAGAGATTTAGAATGTATATCTAGCTGAATCGCTCCTATATAAGTGTTACTATTTCGATGAAGTGCATTTAGTTTCTTTACGTAGTTTTCCTCAATTGCATCGCGAGTAATGTGTTGTGATTAGTGCTCAAGGGCTACCAGAGATTTAAGAATTGCTTAAGAATTCACTTTATTAATCGGGTTCACCCATAGACACGTGCCTATATAGACGATGCCAAAGCTGGGTTTGGGCTGCAATTTAATAGGAGAGTATCGGTGACGGCACGCTTACAAGCAAACATCCGTTTGGATATCGAAATTGTCTGAAAGAACCTTGATAACCATGACAGCTAGTATCATTGCGAAATATGACTTTGGGTGGTTTTGTTGGCAGTCGCGTCATGATATACTACACCATTTATTCCATAATTTCAATAGAGTTGTGAACTCTGATAATGTGGAGAAAGAGCGAGCGATATTATGTTTTGTATGCGAGCCCGGGTGAGTGTGAGTCTTTGGAAAAACTGAGATCTGTGCGGTACGACTTATGGCGACGGTACTTTTTGTGATGTCTGACGTTACAGCGTGGAAGAAGTAGTCATATTAACAGTTTGATTTTGATTGAACAAATTATAAAATTTCAGATATCTGCTTTCAGTAAAATATGCATATGTCGCTAGTCACCTGTGGTACAAGTATAGTCAGTAGATGATAGCTCTCTCCTTCCGATTGCTAGTGAGATTGTATAGGCTTGGCGGGCTAAATAATTCCACAGAAATGCCACTCACCACATGAAATTTTATACCAATTTATAAGTAGTTGTTTTTATGGTTTCTGGGCACAATAATTCAGTCCTGCAGCTGCGTGTTTTAGTAAAGAGCATGAATGCTCACACAAATAACCCAAATCCTTCTCTTTGTGATCAATGATTTTTTTTAATGTTGCAAATTTCGTATTGCCCTTGTACGTGAGGCAAAATTGCCCAATTAAACAGAACCACCACAGCTAGCACAAAGATAGCCTAGTTAGAGAGACTTTTTCTAAGTTTAAAAGTGATAGCCTTGAACGATTTTATGCTGTCATGAACAGCAATGGACGATTGTTTTCACTTTGATTGACATCACTTGCTATTCCAATGAACCATGAAAAATATAGACTACTAATTCAAAAAAGACGGATCCGCGTGCATCTGCCTAAAATAGCATTCACTTTACGTTCTGTGACCTGAAGATGGAGCATTTCGAAACTGGTTTAATTTCTGGCTGTATGCTTAAGCAAGAACTAAACAACAAGTTTTGATTGAATTAGATGTTTCTTTTTCTCCATTTCTTAATGAATACCATACTAATACTAAGTTCTATTTTAATTATTTATAATACGTTTGACAAACCTACGAGTTACTATAGTTTCCATCATTTCTGTATATTAAACTAGGATTTAAAGACGTTTCCCAGTCACATGAACAACAAAGACGGAAGATTTGATAAGTTGGTACCATTGGATAGATCGTATCAACTAAAGACACAGCCAGTTGAAGTGCCTCAGGCAGGTTTAGAACACCTTGATTCGGGTGTTTTTGAAGCCCTCTATGACATTTTGGATATCTCGTCTAGTCTATGGAACAAGCACAAAGCCTTTATTTAGCTCAGGTAGTAATTCATAATTATAACTTAGAACGTTTGCACATTCTCAGTGTTTGCATGAAACATATATATGTTAATCCCTTGCAAATCACTGATACGATATCGAGTAAACAGTTGCGAATAACACACAATAGCTCTTTGTTTCTGCGCACAGCTAAAAGATTCAGGCAAGACAAAAGATAATGGGGATACATATATATCTCAGCAAATTCGGAATTTTTGAGAATCAGTGTATATATAGATTTACTGTATTTCTATCTGTATTTGGCATGTTACCAAAAGTGGTCGGCTTGTGGTTTAAAAACAGTCGGTATTGTCAGTGCTAAATGTATTCACCAGATTATATAATTTATTTGTGTGGAATTCCGTCCTCTTTTTTCCATTGTCCAATGATCGAGTATCATCGATCTTCTACTTTCCATCTGGCAGCCTTTCTCCTTTCTTTTCTTAATTCCTTCCTCAATCGACCCGTTTTCTTTCTTCCACCTACCCTTCGTTCTCTTCTATGATTGCCCATTCTTCCTTCCTCTTTTCCGTCCTTCCTTCCTAACATCCACGCATTCTTCTTCCTTTCAACCGTTCATCTACCAGGTCGTAAATACATCTACAACCATCTACTCCTTTATCATCTACTAATCTTATCATTCACTCATTAATTTATTTCGCTTTGACTAAACAAACCTGCATATATAACAGACTAACACTGTTTCGAAATATCGATCATATCGATCACCAGGAATGTTTATATTTTAATTGTAGAAATTGGTATGATATGGTTGCTGTTTCCTGTTACTCCATTTCATTGTATTTCTTTATCTCCCTTTTCATTTATGTATTATTATCTACCTCTTTACCGATTCACATTCAGTTGGTGTAATTTAATTTAATCAATCATATAACTCCAGCCGTAGAAGAATGTATATTCTAAACCGAAGGGTGTATACTACTATAAAAGGGCGTTCAAACTGGAACCAAATGGAGGAAACTAAGTATAAGCAGAGGAGATGGCAGTATACAAGAGAAAGAGAAGAGACTGAAAGAAGAGAGAGAAGAGGAGAGCAGAAGAAGAGCCGAGAAGAAGAAGGTACTCATTCAAAAGGAAAAGGATCAGAGCTCGAACGATTAGTATATGTAGACAGGAACAGCGAAAGAGAGAAAGATGAATGAGGGACGCATACAATTATCTGCAGGTCGCATGGTCACCTTATCACTCGACAGCAGCAACAACAATACATTTTTATGCAAATACGATCAACAACAATCTAAATGAAAACCATGAGCATTGATTCAAAACAAACGGTCGCTCCATAGCTAATAAAAATTAGCTTTTATTTATTTGGTAATTTTCTTCCGTTATCAAACATTTTTTGTGCTTAAAACTGACTTACATTAGCCAAGCTTCACTATCCACAGTGAAACACTATTTTAGTGGAATATATATACTCAGCTTCCTTCAAATATCAGCAAGATACCTTAATTAATAATCATTATTATGTAATTATCATAATCCAGGTTCATGTTTACAGTTAATTCTGCTTATCTCATATACACCGGTGCGTTTTCAACATGCGGTAATAGTATTCACCCAAATGCAAAAATACAAAATATTATCGTCTTATCAGAAATAGTATACAGTGAAACCCCTCTATACCGGACTCTACTGGGACCAAATAAAATTTCCGGTTTAGAGGGGGTTCCGCTTTATTGAGGTTTTTGTATAATCATTGACAAACACACTATAAAATAGCTTAATGACAAACTAATAACATTTTTGCATTTAAGTATCATTATATTTATCATGTGTAATGGTTATCCCAGAAACAGGAATGTTCTTTGATGATGCACATTGAAACCGCTGGAAAATAAGATCGTTCAGAGGATCGTATTTGCAGTTGATGCTGAATCTTTTTTTTCTTGTTGTTGCTGTTTTTTCCTAATATGTACTCTTCCTTATTGACTTTTTTTATAACCGTTCTCTCTTTTTCCCAGCAAACTTTATGATTTTTATCACGAAAATTAAATTCTGTTTCACACTTGGACAATGCTAAAGTGCCAATTTTACTTTTTTCCAATTTGAATAGAACCACTGAAGTTTTTGTCCGGACTAGCGGGGTGAATTCTATTGTTAAATATCGTTTTGAAGACAAATTATTGTCCGGTTTCCGGAATAGAGGGGTTCCGGTTTACTGAGGTTCATTTTACAAAAGATATATAGGGGATATTTCCGGACCAAAAACATTGTCCGGTATAGAGAGAATTCCGGTAAACTGAGGGTCCGGTAAGGATGGGTTTCACTGTAGTGCAAACACTAAATGTGTGCAACAGTTGTCACTATTTAGTAGTTAAGAGCGTTAGTTAAACAAAAGAAAACAATAGAATTAGCATAAAATAGCATAATTTAGTGGTATTTATGATGCACATTTTTAGTGAGTGCACTCTATACGGACTCTATCCCATTTAGTTGATTTTTAAAATCCGGGATTTTAAAAGAAATTTGGTATGAACAAAAATCGTGTCATCTGTGTCTTAATTAGTACAACAGTCTATATTTAAGCTAACATTTAGCTGCATATGAACAGCCTCAGTTTAAGGCGTCGGTCGAAAACAACGGAGAAACACCGCCGGCGGTGTTTTTAGTTTCTTAAAATAATCTTACATTTAAATACATATTTACTTATTGTGTTTTATTTATAGCCTGTTGAGAATTCGCTTTTCATTCAGAGATCAGTCTGCATGGGGTCACACCAGAAAAGATCCAGTAGCTCTGTGAAGTAAATAACAAAAAATAAGGATGTAAACCTGACTTTTGTACGTCGCAAACGTAAGCACAACGGGACTTGATTTTTTTACGTTAAAAAATTGGCGCAGACGCAGCATTTTGCTGCTGTATTTTCATTTGAGCTGTACATGTTGACGTTGCGATGACTGTGTGCAACGTACTAAGCGCAAATGAAATAAAACATCGTCTATAACCAATGTCATCTTTAAAAAAATATTCTGTGCTAATTTCAGGTTGCAGTTTAAATGGCCTGTGTTTATTACGGATATAAACTAAAACTGGCTATATATATATGGTTTGTCTGGAGCCTAATGATCCCTGATGCGTCTTCGATAAAATCACCCACATTAACGTACCGTTGTATTTATTCTAAACTAAGTATATTATTGGACACAATATTACGTCTAGCTTATTTCCTTAATATTACTGTAAATAACCTCAAATTACCTCCGGCATCATTGAAAGGGTCAAAATTGAACGATGGGAAGGTTAAGTCGTCAAAAGCACAGCAGTCAAAATCCAACGTTGTTTTCTCTGTTGTGTTGAGCAGCTCAGTCATATGGGATATGTAAAGAGCTGCTATTCTAATAGTTTCTGTTTTTGAAGGTTTTTCGTCTGGGAATAAAGGAATGATGTCCTTTAGACGATCGATGTTAGCGTTTAAAGTATGCACCCTTGTACGTTCCCGTGCGTTAGCTAATCGTCTTTGCTTGCTGACACCAGTTAAACGTGGACCCCTTCGCTTTGTTTTCTTCTTGTTTTTCGAATTTTTTCTGTCGTTTAGTAATTCCTGTTTCGTTGCAATATCCATTGTATAAGCTCTCTGCTTTGCGAGTTGGTGTATAGTGTTAGGGGCTGGTACAACACCCTTAGTTTCAAGCACCATCGTTCAACACGGGGTTTATCGATAAACTGCCCACACAGTCACGGTGTCAAGAAATTGTAGTCTTTATCTGAAATACGTATACGAAAGGTGTATTGACAGCTAGGTGTCGGTGGTGGGGCTGTACCAGTATGATATGAACTCTTGATGATCTCTCTTATTGATCACTGCATGATTCAGTACAAACACATGAATACAAACAAATCACTTAATTTGTTTTTGAAAACAATGTAAACAAACATTTTGAGAATTATTTGCCTAACACTCTAAATAACAGTTAATCAATTAAATTTATTGGTTCGTATCAATGTAGAGCTTAACAAATTAAACAATTTAGCATAAGGTAACTATTTGGGAATTTTCCGTCGAAACTTGGCCGACAGCATTTTTGAAGCCGCTTGTCACTCACTTAATATGCTCCTTTTGTTTTTCCTCGGATTTTAGAATAGCACCTTATGTGCTAGTTACTCCGAGACTCGTCCACACTCGCTACACCAGCCACCACTCCGTTCAGTTCATTTTTAATAAGGGAGGAAAACCAGTTTCTGCAGATTTCGTCTAAATACAAAAACTGTATACCAAAGACAGAAAAAACAGGCAAACTGAATCACCAAATAATAAAAGATTCCAATTCTTGTGGCGTTGTGGATATTTAATTAGGTTATAATGCTTTTAATGTTTAGATCAGAGTTGCCAAAGCCATCGTCATCCGCGCGTCGCTAATTTCAGTTATACTAAACAGTTATTTTATAGTTGATGTTTTTCCAACATGCCGGAAAAACAATTTGTTATTTTTGATCAATTGCTTTAAAAACAGATTAATAGACTGTCATAAACATAATCGACATGTCCTCCCTTCAGTCGATGATCTTTAAAACGCTTCTATCCATAAAAAACCTTTGGATCGAGAAGAATGTCTATACATAGATATCTTTTGTTATAAAAGGATGCAAAGAGACGTTCTCGTAAACCCGTGACAAATAATTACTTCATTAAAACACAGTAGTGAACTCTGCTTTCTTATTGTTGTCCTTTCGTAGTTATTGTATATTTTAATAAATCTTAGTTTATAAATGGCGACTACACATATCTATATAATGTTATGTGGGACTTCGTGATCAGCGCGTGCATTTTACTGCGATGTCTGATGCACTTTACAGTTTGTATTTTTATATAAAGTCCAACTGCTATGTACATTGATATAAGATTTGAAGTTTCATGTGCGTAGTACATATCAAAAGATCTTAATTTTCATTGCGTTGAATTTTGGCAAAATATCTTAGTTGATGATCACATCGGTATTCTTTTGATATCGAGTTTTGATCTCAAATACTCGATTTGAAGCTCATTGTGTACACAAGGGTATTTATACATTAGTATTTAAGGTTAATATATGCATATTGAATACTAATATTTACCTCGAATACTAACGCACTTCAATGTTCATTATTACTCTTATTTGTACAAGGCTGCAGTTAACATCCACGTTATGTGCTTATTGGAAGGGCGGTTCCTAGGTGTGGGATATTTGTGAAATTAAATAGATACATAATAGCGATGGTAATAGCGATGATTTATTTATCCCCTATTAATCATACATTAATTTATATCATCTTATCTATTATACATCAATTTAATTAATTCAGCTTATTCATGAACTGATATTCTTAATTTCCAAATTCTCTCCAATAGCCCTGAAGTGTGATGACGTTTTACACTCTGTACCATAATAGTTTTTAAAATCTTTTCATATTCAAATTTTTATAATCCCTCAGGAATACAGGAAAAATAGAGATAATTAGTGGACAAAAGCGATGTGAAAAGGTTACTGGTCTAGACACGGGGGTAAAACGTCATCACGCTTCAGGCTTATTCTCAAAGTTGTACTTTAGCCGCAAACCTGACAGTCCCATTTTGTCTTTGCTATTGCCCAGTCTCCCACTTATAAAGCTGTCACTTTATGGTACAAGTTCCAGGTCTCGTTAGTGCGTGCGTGTGGATTGATGATCAGTTGAGTTATCAGTGAAGAGTTTATTACACATCAAGTTCATATCACTACATAGCCAGATGTGGTTTATCGATAATTGGTCATCTCGATTCTGTTATCACTCAATCCATGGTGGCACTGTCACTGATCACGAACAACTTTGAACAGTTAGAAAACGTACAACGAACGAATCTTAAGAAATTTAATTTATTTTAATTTATTTTCAATTTATTGTATTTATTTTTTATTTGCAGTCTTACTAATTTTCAAAAGCTATTTTCATTTCTGGACCTCATTTTTACCGAACTGCTTTATTTGGTCACGTGACGTCTTAGTGCATGTAGCCATTAATTTTTATTTTCAATAAATTATTTCAATGAAATATAAGTTTTTATTGTATTCTCAATAGATCCCTTGTATGTGACGTC
This sequence comes from Diadumene lineata, assembly GCA_918843875.1. Taxonomy (NCBI): domain Eukaryota; kingdom Metazoa; phylum Cnidaria; class Anthozoa; order Actiniaria; family Diadumenidae; genus Diadumene; species Diadumene lineata. Next base: position 19,555,924 of record OU974069.1, on the reverse strand, counting down.
AAAGCAGCCCCATCTGGAGAACAAAACAAAAGCTTTTAATTTTCCTCTCTTGAGAGATGAAATCCATTGTTTTGTCCTCCAGGCCAAGAGTTGCATTCCATGCAACGAACTGCAAAGAGACTGTATTGGTTTCCTTACTTTTGAATGTTTTCTCTAGTCCATTAGAACTGATGAGGTGTCGATCATGTCTGGTTGCGTGGCCGAGCGGTCTAAGGCGCTGGTTTAAGGCACCAGTCTCGTAAGAGGCGTGGGTTCGAATCCCACCGCTGCCAGTATTTTGAATATTTATTAAAAGAACTACAAAGCAAAACATATATATTCAACTTGATCAATCAGGTATTTGATCTGAAAAAAAAAGCATCAATAAAAAATGCAAAGCATCTCTCATATTTTAGAATGGTTTTATTTACAATGCCTGCATTCTACACCTTTTACATTTTGTTATGTTCAATATAAAAAACAGACCGGCAAAACTGCACAGGATCATTGAAATGTCGCTTCATTCTCGGATAAACTCGGATCTGTACAAAGGTCGTAATATGAACCATCGATATCTAGTCCACAATAATTATCCCACAGGAATCACACAGGAATCCCACTAACTAGATGGTGCAATGTCTACTTGATTACTATCCAGAGAAGGTAACACACAGTCATTATGGTCAGCGTCACTATCCGGTGTTGCAGGACATGCGTAGTTGTTTGTTTTCATGTCATTTTGTGCTAGTTTATCAGATACTGTGTTTTGCTCGATATGGTCGTTTTTGTTATTTTCTGTTGCAGCACTGTCATTATTCAGTACAGGTTTATCAACATTTTGCTCCGTAACTTTGTCTAATTGCTGCTCACTTTTTTGCTTGGTCTCTTGTGACGTCACTGAAGGTTTGTGGTTTGCCGGTTTTGGTGGAGCCATAGTTAAACGCGCCCTTCGTCGTTTACGTTTGATGGTAGTCACACCTGTAGGATCGTTATTGCTGCCAACAAGTGATGATTTTCTTTTACGTTTTCTCTTTCGGACGATCTTTTTAAACTTGGGTTGTTCCGGTCCCTCTTTAGAGATAGTGCTGTCGAGAGTCTTGTCGATTATTATGTACTGAAGATCTATAAAAGACTATAAAATATATGTTCTTCGATGAGTGGTGTAATAATGATATACTTGTCTTTTTACAGAGGTTATCTTATCAAATGCTGGAGGATATATTCAAATGTTTGTAAAAGACACGGTTAAATATAGTAGGTGCATAAGTACGTTGTCACTTAGTCAATTAGTTGTTTTTTCCACGTTTTATTTATATAGCCAAGCTTTCGCGCTAATCACGCATCTTCAGGGCAAAAATGAATGTGTTTACAATTTGTTTCGTACACTACGTTGTCACTGTTATTCACCTTGTTATGTAGGCCATACACTCTCCATAATTCTCTTAGAGACAAATGATTATTTAATACCTCGTCACTGCGTATTATCTCAACCTAGAAATAGATCAAACAACACTTGAATTATTACTGAGCTTACATGTGTCATTGAAATTGTGTGATTTGTTCCCCGGTCGGTTATCCAAATTGTGGATGACGTTTTCCAGCGGTTAAAAATTATTCACTACATAGAACGTTTATGCGCTAGATAGAAAATTACTTGGGTCAGTTGCAAGTCGAGGTCTTCTGGATAACGTTACCCACTGGATAAAATTCATTCGTCACATACCATTTCTTTAGAATTTATCTATTGGACAGCGATATATCCTCTGCGCCTGCAATCGGTTCCATTAGGACCATATCGATCTGTGTAACTGGACTGAACATTACTCTAGCTTCCCTGCATGGCTTCTCAATTATTTCTCTAAGGTTACGTCCACACTAACCCGGATAAATTTGAAAACGCAACTTTATCCGGTTATGCCTTTCGTCCACACTAAAACGCATGAATCCGAAACAACTTTATACTAATTCTATTGTTTAACGATCAATTTTTGTCACGGTTTCGGAACAAAAGTTGCGTTTTCAAATTTATCCGGCATAGTGTAGCCAGGGTCTAAATGATCTCATCGATCAAAGAGCTAGGTTTGGGGTGGAGTGAGTAAGATGCATATAGCTCCATGCAGTCTTAACTTACTAAGTGAGTATCTGGGATCCCAAACTTCATGGAGATGAATTTCTTGAGTACCTTGACAGGTAGTTTAGAAGAACATCGAAGATAACGAGTTGGAAAAATCTATAAACAATAAATCAGAATGATATTCTAATAACATACAAACAAGCACCAGATCAACAGAATTCAAAAGTGTAATATTGGATGGTGAAACCCTTACTGTTTTCTCTTGCCAAAATCTTTTTTGTCTGCAAATCAACACAATGGGCTTGTGAGTATTACCACAATGTAGCCAGGGCAACGTTTTGCATTATGGGGGCAAAAATCAACTATTGTAGGGGGTTGAGGGGTATATGGGGTATATATAGATTGATTTCTAAACCGCATCCGGTAAGGTCTCGGGACGTCGATGGTAGGCTAGGGATCGACCGCACCGTTTTGACTGCTAATAAATAAATCACATTTTTTCGTGTTATGCGGTAGATGGTGATTATAATCACAATATTGACAACTGTCAAACTCAATAAAAATTCAAAAATTAAGGCAAAATATCAATGACGATGATACAGAAAACCGCCCCGGTCTAACCTCATTAAACTAAATAAAATAAGTGTCATATTATATTTGTTCGTAATCTTTAAAATCACTGATAAAAATCAACATCATCAACAACATGAACAACAGAATTTATAACGCAACATACAATAATTGCATCCAATGTGCATGCGCATGTGGTTTACAGTCCTTCGCAGCGGCGAGCAATTTTACATCTACATACAGGTCGGCTGCTCATGTAGTACCTAATTAACTCAAACATGATCAAATGTGTACTTACCCATAATACTCTAGTGTCACACAGACAGGATCCTCCATGTCATCTTTTTTGTCTTTATTTTCGTCTTTGTTTTCATCGATGTCTTTATCTATTTGTCCTCTACGAACTAGAGTACAAATAACATAACCGTGAAACTCTAGTGACACTAGATAGCGCAATTTTATTCTATTGTCTTTTATTCTAATTAGTGTTTCGCGTATTTATTGTTTGCACTCCACTACACTTTGGTAGACATACCCTTTATACTATGGTCGTATTCCTCCGGTAGAACGTGCAATTGTGGCACATACAAAAGCAGTGTCCTTCAAATATACACAATGAATTAATATACTGCATAGCGGCAAAATTGTCCAGCTTCGATAACTGAGAGCGATTTGAGAGCGACTCGATGGATAGATTCCATAAAGTAAGCTGATAAACACGAGTCATATATACATGATATTTGTCAGCGCATTCGAACCATCGAGTTTTCTTCGCTCCGGGGCCTCGTTTATGGTACGATTTCAACCTACTGTTATTTCACTTACTTTGTTCTTCCTTTTCCACCTCTGTATTGAAATCTTTACGTCGTCGAAGCTCGCCTGAGGATAAACGTCATCGTGAGTTAAAGTTACAATACAAACAAAAATTCGAAATTAACAAAAAGCAACAACAACAACAAAAAGAAGTAAAACACCAGTACTTGAGATTATTAAAATACTCACTATCGTAAAGGTCTGGGACTAGTTTATATACAATATCTTGTAGCACACGGTCGGGACTGAAAGAGAAAATCCACATCAGTTTGTACATAAAGAACGATGAAATCTCAGCTCATGCATGATTACTGTATATAGTGTTATCTGTAATATTCAAAGTGTAGTATGTGATACGAGAGTTGAGTTGTTCTTACCGTATGTTGAGATATGGTCTTGTCTTATGAATTTCCGTCTCACATACGGGACATTTATAGCTTCTTTCCAGCCAGCGAATAATACAACTTCTACAGACTATAAGTAATCAAAACACAGTCATGATGACAAAATATACAGAGATCACTGACTGACTGACTAACCAACTGAATGACTGCCGATTGACTGGCTAACTCAGTGACTGACTGATTAACTGAACGACTGGCTGAATGACGAACTAAACGACTGACGACTGTCTGACTGCATGACGAACTAACCGACCGACTTCTTGGTTGACATACTGCAACTGACTGACCAACTGCTGAGCGACTGGTTTGCTAACATGCTGACTGATTGATTGGCTAACTGAATAAGTGAATCACTGATTAGCTGAAGAACTGAAGATCTAAATAAAAGGCGGAATGACTGAACAACTACCCGATTGACTGACGAACTGAACGACTGGCCGATTGACTGACGAACTGAACGACTGGCCCGATTGACTGACGAACTGAACGACTGGCCGATTGACTGACGAACTGAACGACTGGCCCGATTGACTGACAAACTGAACGACTAACCCGATTGACTGACGATCTGAACGACTGGCCCGATTGACTGACGAACTGAACGACTGGCCCGATTGACTGACGAACTGAACAACTACCCGATTGACTGACGAACTGAACGACTGGCCCGATTGACTGACGAACTGAACGACTACCCGATTGACTGACGAACTGAACGACTGGCCCGATTGACTGACAAACTGAATGACTGGCCGATTGACTGACGATCTGAATGACTGGCCGATTGACTGACAAACTGAACGATTGGCCCGATTGACTGACGAACTGAACGACTGGCCGATTGACTGACGAACTGAACGACTGTTAGACTAGTTGACTGGCTTGCCGACAGACTAACTCACTGATTGCCGGTGAATGAGCTGAGACTAACGGATTGACTGATCCACTGAAAGAATGACCTACGGACTGGTCAACTGACTGACTAGTCGACCGACGGACTACCTGGCTGACTGCGGATTGAATAAGTATATGACCGCCCGAAGGAAGCTGAATGGCTGGCTGCATGGCCAACTATCATACAGATAGGTTAGCCAGTAATTGTCAAAAAAGAACTCACAGTTGTTTCAACAACAACAAAATAAAGGTGAAAGCTGTCAAAGAGCATTAAATAGTGGTGTTGCAATAAAACAACATAACAACATATTTCCTTCGTATGTTTTTTAATGAAATTTATAAAACAAATTAACATTGATATCTAAAACTGAATAAATTCAGAACAATCAAAATCGCTAAACTAATGCGCTTCAATTTATCATTTAAGACGCATTTTAAAATTGCACTTTTAGTTTATCGATCGAAGAAAAGACCGCTTTCAAGTTCTAGTTCGGATTTATTCAGGTGTACACTATATATTGCAAGTAAAGTCATGTAAAGTGTTAAACTTGGATCTATTTCAATGCCACGATGACCGAGTGGTATTATTTCCGCTTTGTTTTCAGTCTACTTTTCTCGCAAAACGTTTTCTACTTTATGCGCCACCAAATAGCTAGTTGTTTAATTTAAGAACTCATCAAGAGAAAGCAATCTTTGAAATTTTTATCGAAATCATGGTTAAAATTAATTCTTTGAAGATTTTCTCTGATCGAATGACATATTGTTTACGTTTATTTCAGCCGTGCATGACTTGATACTCACTAAAAAAATGTCAGCTTTACTCCCAAGTTTATACTTCGCTATCTTTCTACTATAAACCAACCTAGCTGCCTCTTTGAGGTTTTCTGCTGCAATCTTAACTAGTCGATCTTGGGAAAACCCCGACGGTGATTCTTACATGAATGTAGACACTCGATGATCGTAGTAGCATCAACAAGATAGCCACCACACAACACACAAGTAATGTGAGGGTTGAGGCTCTTTACATTCAACGAACAAAGCATTTTGTATCTTCGACGTCCTGTGAAATCAATAAAAGACATTCATTAATTTTCACTGTGAAAAGGTTTCGAGAGACGCTTCAGAATCTGACTAATGCGTGTTGAATTCAAATTGTACGTAAAATCACAAAACTAAAAAAAGTAAAAATACCCAAATATATTTGCGAAAATGTTTTTTTCTTCTGACAATGTAAAAAGATACCTTAACTTTTAAAACCACTAAAAGTTGCATGTTATACGATGCAATTTGCTGCAAACATTTTCGTCATTTTAATGATAATTTATGCTACCTTACGTATTTTACTTAAATTACAACAAATACACATTTTTGTAAATTTAATGTCACAGTTTTAAGCGATGAACGCTAGAAAACACGGGATCGAAAGTAGCACTATCACCGTAGTTTAGTCGAATTCCGATTTATTTACAGTAATTGTAACTCGTCAAGTCACGGCACCGACAAGTTGGTTTCATTATAACTTGTGAGTAGCTAAAATAATTGTAAAACACAAGAAATGTTTTATTTCACCTACAAAATGTTACAATAATCTACATGACTGCAAGAATATACATGCTGCAGAACCAAATATTTCTCTACTATAGAAGAGAACACAGTCTCTCACAGTCTCTCCATGAAAGATGACCACTTTAGAAGAACGTCAATTTTTCCATTAATAAAACCATTAGGTTGTTCCAACACCAAAATAAAATGTTGTTATAAAAAAAAAAAGTAATCTAAAATGTGCTGAGTGGATGTAGTTTCTGGTAGATTTATATGTTCAGACTGTATGTGGAAAGTATCACGGGTGCAGGCTTGAATATCTTTGCCTTGTCATGGGCTACTGAATACTAATCTAAAGAGTTTGAAGAAACACTGTCTAAAATATAACATACATCATCATCTATGTTACAAATTACAGTTTAGTTTGATGAAGTATATTCTATTGAAACAATAATGTTAAGAAAATTAACCAGAATCAAGTGATTTGTATGTTAGGCAATAAGATAAGTTAGCCAATACCAGACTCTGACATTACAACGAAACGAAAACACTCATGCTATCCAATATATTCACTAAAATCAACTCGACAATTTTTACCCAGAATAATACTATTTCATCAAAATAACTTCACAGTCAACAACAACAATCATTCCTCTAACGTGCTAGAACAAATTGGATTGAAATAGTTTGGTATTGAAGAAGACTTTACCTTTTTCTAGATGAATATAGATTTGGCTGAATATGGAGTCCGACTGATTAATTCGGTAACACGTTGCCATTGAGTTGAGGTCACGTGGCCTGACCTGTACCAGTCTCCCTGGGTTTGTCACAAATACTTTGTTGTTTTCACTTTCAATTTGTTCTCTAGTCGATTATGGAATACTTTCAACAACAACACAGCCTGTATCTTGGTCTAACAGAGACCGTTGTATTGGTGTAGCGTTGGTCAGTCTTCGACTTGAATCAATACAAAACAGTTCGGGGGACTCCTCGGGACTGAGCGAGGTGTTAGTTGTACACTCTGTTCAGTGTTATGGGCAGCTGCTACTAGTACAACTACGTAGCCTTATAATACTCTCCAATATATCTGCTATAGAATACTAAGAAATAAAGGCATTATTAGTACTCTTTGCCACCTACCAATAGTGATACTATTTTTTGGAACATGGAACAGCAGAAAAGTCCGTGTGTTTCACGAATAAGAAACGATAATTTGAATTGCGGAAAATTGATTAGTTTGCCGTTAAGAGAGTTTCCACATCGTTAGTTATTATTAAAGTTAAAACAGTATGTACATTTTGATATTCTTTTCTTTTATCCGAGAGGAAAGTTTAATATGGCAGTAGATATAATCCACGTTATCCACAAAACATGAACTGGTTTATTTCGACGGTAAATGCTAGTTTTGATCGTGACATCGACTGTGCTACATATTTTCTCTTTCGACCATACTTTTCAGTGTATGGTGTACTTAAACTTGCTCAAACTTCTGAAAATTTAGGCAAACAAAAATATAGCACTTTCTCTCAGTCTCTCTCTCGCCTTTCCATTTTCATCCAATTCATCTAGGAACTGAAATACATATAAAGTTACCGGTAAAGCTCTCTTCTCCCGAGCGAATTTTGCTGCGATTTTCACAGTGATTTTTACTGGGGTTTTCACAGTAAAGCCATCTAGGAAGAAACAGGATAATCAAGTGATTGAGAAATAGTTTGTAATTAATATATTTACGGTTTAATTTATTAAACTTTTATTAAAATATTTTGTACACAATCTTAAAATCGCTGTATAAATCGGCGCGAAAATCGCAGCAAAGGTTGCTCGTGTGAACGGGGCTTATCGGGGAATGATTCTTTGTAAAGTGAAGAGATTTTATTACACGATTTAGCTAGCTTGATATCGTATTTACTTGCCTGGTAATCGCTAGAAAATTAGACTCAAGCATAAATGATCACTAACTAGTATATTTCTCTTGTGATCCACCACATGTAAAATTTATAGACGCAATCATAAATAAAATTTAGTGCCAATTCAAGGATTTTATATGGAGTAGTAACCGATGCCATTTCCCACATTCGCTGTATTTTATACACTCCAGTCTCAATGTGAATCTATTGTTTTGTGGCCAGTCATTGGAATGCGCGGGGAAGGTCTTATTGCGGGCTTCCACATCTGCTTCCTCCACAGAGACTATGTCCACACTAACCCGGATAAATTTAAACACGCAACTATATTTATCCGGCAAGGCCTTCCGTCCACACTAAAACGCACGAATCCGAATTTGCTAGTTCTATTGTTTAATGAGCAATAGTTTGTCACGATTTCGGAACAAAAGTTGATTTTTCAAATTTATCCGGTATAGTGTAGCCATGGCTTGAAGGGACACCTGAAGATCTCGGACCAACCGCACCAATGTACTGTTATATACCTGGCTTCAAAAAATATTGTCGAAGAGAATGCCAAATGCCGGTTGTCGGTTATTCACAATTGAAACGTATAAAGTTAAAGTAATTATACTATTAACAACTAAATATAATTAGTGTGTTAGAATTTGTATATTTTGTTAGAATATTTATTATAGAGTCATTTTCAAAATCTCGAGTTCTAAATACACTCTCAATGTGGTGCTGTTCGCATTTTCTTTAGATTTGTGTTTTGGTCCACAAAGGCACATTGTTATACTTAATCGCTCTATCACAATTACTGAGTCTCGTAGGCTTTTGAAAAACCACTCTGTATTAGATATATTTCAGGATATTTGATAAAAATGCAACTGAAATACAATGGTTTTGCGAGCATAAACGCATTAACTTTGAAGCCGTTTTAAAGTGATTTTCATATCAGTGACCTTGAAAGAATAGGCAAACTAATAGTTAGTCAGTTAACACCTTTGTTTTGTTGTTGTTGTTGTTTATCAACTACTACAAACTAAACTGGGCTATTTTCTTTCGCGATTATATGAAAATCACTCTCGTACCAATAATTGAAAGCTCAATTTCATCCACGTTCTGTTGCTTTCTTTTGTTTATTTAGCAGGATTTTGTACTAAGTGTAATTGGTGTTTTACGGATTTATCTGCTTGTACTAGTATAGAATATAGAGTGCAAACAATATATCCATGAAACACACTCATATTTACTCAATATTAGTACAAATACTGCCAATCAAACAATAGTATCACTAATTAAACAATAGAGAACGATAGAATTTGCATAATTTAGCCGCACTATACTTTTAATGTCTGCACTCTAGTATGAGATTGTACTATTTAGTATTACTATTTTTTTACGGATTTTTATGGATTTGTTGTGTGCACTTTATATATAGTCCCCGACAAAATTATGGCATCATTACAAGAAAGAAATATGAAAAATGTAATAATATCAAAAATATAGAATTATAGCAAAAGTTAGTCTTTCTATGTCTTGTAAATCCTCTTTTTTTCTAGTTATTTTTGTAATTTTATTCTCAGTTTTGTTTTTGAAATAAAGGAAGACCATGTCATGCAAGACCATGCACGCAATCTATGCAGTGACTACATAAGTATTTGTGACGCATGTCACGCCATGAAAGTACAGTAAAAACCCGCGTATAAGAACCTAAAATTTAACAACCTGTCAGACTGAAATTTTCATTTTAAGCACTCTTCACATAAGAACCATTTCAGCCTGAAATTTCAAAGTAGGTTCTATTGTTCTCTATTGTTTGATTAGTGCTATTTACTGCTAAATTATATTAATATTAATATCACAATAAGTCAGAGACAAAAAAACTTTACATATTTTGTTTGATATTAATACGTATTGAACACTTTTAGTGTGTGTACTCTAATTCTATTGCTTTCTATTGTTGTCATAATTCACTTGATTTTTTTGGGGTGATATTTAATATTCTGGACCTGTTGTACTGGACATAAAATGCATATTGTTTGATGTTTATTTTTACTAATCAGTTACTTGTCCACTTAAATCTGGACTTTTTAACAACATTGAGTGATAGGAATGTCCCAGAGTTTAGCCAACTAAACCATGCCATTCTATGAAATGGCACATTTTAATTCCGCAGTGGAGAATGTATACTGATAGCACTACTATACTATTTGTGTGATAGTACCTCTATACGTACATCAGAACATACACAACACACTGCAAGCACTCTTCATGGAGATTGAAGAAAAAGAGAAGGCAATTTTAAGCAACAGGGCTCGAAAATCCATACGGAATTGTCGTTTGGCGCATTTAAAAGACATAATTTGTCAGTTCGGATCTTAAACTCAGTGTGTAACGAATTGTTGTTTCTGCTAGAGTTCCAAAGCTGTATTTCACGACAAAAATAGTTTTTCTGGCGAGTTTCTCGCTTTTTCGTCTTCTTTTTTTTCTTTGTTACACCCCTTTTTTGTTTGCTTGTTTGAAACGGTATCTTTATTTGCTTGTTTGTACTTTACAACTTTAGTTTGTACATTTGTACTTGATCCATAACCGTAACCGTATCGTTTCCCGCTCATACGAAAACGATTCTATATATTCCTTGGGACAATTAAAGCTAACAAAACCAGAAAAATGGCTTAGTACGAACCTGGATCTCCCCCCCCCCCCCCCCCCCCCCCTAATGAATGATAATCTTTCACCGACAAAAATAAATATGTAATTGGCGAACAGTTGTAACCATGTTAATAAATGATACTGAAATTATTGATTCATATCAGCATGATGTGTATTTATAGCGTTTTTTAGGAAGAATGTCTAGAAAGTACACTAGTACTGTGTCTGACTGTGTAAAATATAAGAGAATTTTGAATTTTGTTACTGATGACATCGTCTCGCATGTTGATCATCAAAGCCCATGTTACGCCGTATATCAACTAGCGCAAATTAGATAATTAAAAACACAGTATTTAACATATGCTGCACAAAAACTAGTTTGACAAATTATAGCATTATCAAAACTCGATTCATAAAATATTTTCTTTTAAAAATGTTCAGTGATCAAACGCAAATGTGCACTGGTTGAAAACTTGCGAGATAGATTACTGAGAGAAAGAAGGTCTTGTACGTGTATTGTTATAGCTGCTTCGATGTCAGTCAAGCAAACAATCTTTCAAAAATAGTTTTTAGCTTTTTGATATTTTGTACACATCACTAGACTGTTTAGATCATATCTATACAATTTATATTTTGACATTTCAATTATCTTCAATTTATAATATATTTTCATGTTTGAATTTATTTATTTATTTTTTTCTTCTGAAAATCACACATAATGAGTTGGTTTCCCTCATTTACCGGATTATCAACTCTGATATCAACTATAAAGAGAAATTAAAAAGTATCCAAATTATTCACACTGAAAGCCAGATAACTTGATAACGGTATGCAAGCAATAAAAGATTCAACCATATTGACAAAAAGTCCTTTATAAGCAACAAAATGTTAATTATTTCAAAAACACTGTCAGTGCGACATGCAAAGAGATTTCCACCGCCTAGAAAAAATAATTTGAAAGCCATTAAAAAAAACGTGGATGCGATATTTTACTCGTAAAACACACGATATTTTTTGTTCTTACAACGACAGCAGCATATATTCTATTTGATTTCCTGCATTGAAGCTTTCCACTTCAGTCATAAGACAAGTTGAGAAACATTCTGGTCTATGAATTACCGAGTAGCGGAGATTTCGTGTTTTTATTTGATTTTGTTTCATTGATAAGCCATAATATAAATACTACCATATTCTATATATATGTACTGAAGAAAGATAAACAAATGTGAGTTAAAACGGTGTTAATCGAATAGTCCATACTAAAAATAGGAATTATAGATGTACATGAACTGGTTTTTATTCCGGCTATTGAACATTTTTGACTGCGAATGTTGTTGTATATAAACTTGGTGGCAACTGGTACTATTGATGTCTTCTTCTCTTGATATTTTATAACAGATATATCGAAATATATTATTGATAAATAATTGGTTTAACAGTTGACAATTATTGTTAGACTTCTTGTTAGTCGCTGATCCATAACTGTGCAAATTGTACATTAGGTGGCAGTTGATTGAAACCAACATCCTGGTAATGCTCCAATATTTGTTAGACCAAGATAACAAGGCTGTTGTTGTTGAATGTATTCCATAACAGACTGAGTTAGTTGATGCTAGAGAACAATTTGAAAATGAAAACAATCTGATGGGAATCAACAAAGTATTTGTGACAAACCCAGGGAGACTGGTACAGGTCAGGCCACGTGACCTCAACTCAATGGCAACGTGTTGCCGAATTAATCAGTCGGACTCCATATTCAGCCAAATCTATATTCATCTAGAAAAAGGTAAAGTCTTCTTCAATACCAAACTATTTCAATCCAATTTGTTCTAGTACGTTAGAGGAATGATTGTTGTTGTTGACTGTGAAGTTATTTTGATGAAATAGTATTATTCTGGGTAAAAATTGTCGAGTTGATTTTAGCGAATATATTGGATAGCTGGACTGTTTTCGTTTCGTTGTAATGTCAGAGTCTGGTATTGGCTAACTTATCTTATTTCCTAACATACAAATCACTTGATTCTGGCTAATATTCTTAACATAAGGGTTTCAATAGAATATACTTCATCAAACTAAACTGTAATTTGTAACATAGATGATGATGTATGTTATATTTTAGACAGTGATTCTTCAAACTCTTTAGATTAGTATTCAGTAGCCCATGACAAGGCAAAGATATTCAAGCCTGCACCCGTGATACTTTCCACATACAGTCTGAACATATAAATCTACCATAAACTACATCCACTACACTTTAAACACACGTTAGAATGTTAAAATATTTTATGTTGGTGTTGGAGCAACCAATAGGTTTTTGTAATGTACAAATAGGTTCTTCTAAGATGGTGACACATTTCAGTGATAATTGAATGATCATCAATACACTGACCAAGATTATGCTAACTGTCTTAGAATTCCTACATTTTGTTGGCAAAATGAAACATTTCTTGTCTTATGCAATATTTATTAAAGCTTCTATACAAAGTACTGTAAAAAAACGTATTTGCGTGCGGCAACTTGATGAAACTAAGTTACAATTATCCGGAATTCGATTTACTCAAGGAAAACTACGGCGAATAATGCAACTTTCGAGTCCATGTTTTTTAGCGTAGCACTAAACCATTTTAAGTCGAATGCTTTAAATTAAACACAGTTCATAAAAGCAACGTGTGTTTTTTAAGATTTTGAAGAAAGAAACAAGCCGAAATTACCAAAATCAGAGGAAAATGTTTGATTTTGTTGCTATAAATTGCAACGTATACATTGCTTGAAATTGCAACTTTTAGCAAAAAAAATGGTGTTTTGCAGCAAAATCGTTTCTTTATTCTCTGTCAGAAGTGGCTTTTCATATTTGCGTGTATTTTGTGTAATTCTGCGTTGGATAAATTTGTGGTCGGCGATACAATAATACGGGTTTTCTAGTGTGTCCTGAAACCTTTTCACAGTGAAAATTAATGTCTTTTATTGATTTCACAGGCCGTCGAAGATACAAAATGCTTTGTTCGTTGAATGTAAAGAGCCTCAACCCTCACATTACGTGTGTGTTGTGTGGTGGCTATCTTGTTGATGCTACTACGATCATCGAGTGTCTACATTCATGTAAGAATCACCGTCGGGGTTTTCCCGAGATCGACTAGTTTTGACTTGCATGTAGAAAACCAACAAGTAGCCGAAGTGGTAGCGAAACTGTGTTTTTAGCGTAGAACTGACAAGTGTAGACTACATCAAAGGAAACCAAGTAGTAGTCAAAGTGTTAGCGAAAATTTTTTTTCAGCGTAGAAAGATAGCGAAGGACCTAAACTTGGAAATAAAGCTGACCTGATTCTATTTAGCATGAAGTGAAGCACGGCTGAAGTAAACGGCAAATAAGACATTGGAACAGCGAAAATCTTGAAAGAAAAACCATAATTCTGATCTAGAAAGCATACTTGCAAAATTTTGTTAATTTCAGAGGTTTTGAATTACATAACCGTGGTTGTTTCATGTAAACAGCAGAGCGTTTTACGAAAATATGACTGAAAACAGAGCGGAAATGAGCCAGCTTGGTATTGAAAAAGATGCACTTTATTGTCAATTTGCTATTTATAGCTTACACTTCAACAAATTATCACTAAATATTCGAAAAAAAGGTTACAAAATATTTTTTTTTTGAAAATGTTTAATTAATAACTGGTTCTTGAATTCAGTTCAAAATAGTTTCTCTTTTTACTGATTTCAATGCAATAAAAACAAACAAACAAACAAAAAACAAAACAAATGCAATTCGTCACAAGTTCAATGTTATAGTTATTTTATACATTACGTACAAATTAGCATGTGCATAAAATCGTTTATCTTTGTTATTGTCAAGTCCTATGAGTAATTTATATTTGTCGACCTGACTTTACAGTTTGAAATGCGTACCACTATTTTGAAACCTGTGAGTTGATATTCAAATGGTAAGCTTGAAGTTAGTGCCTTTATCTGCATTTATAGTGTTTGTGATATCAAGTTATATTGAAGCATGATTTGCTCAAAAGTGTCTAAACAATACATGGATGTCTATCACTGACGAGGGTATCGGGAAAAATCACCAGTTTTCCCAGCGCGGACTTCATTCCAAGTCCTAACGGCTCATAACAAAAAGTGTTTCGTTTCCACAAGAAATGTCTTTTATTTCGACTACAAGTCTTCATTAAGACTATCAAACGTTAGTGTATGGATATATGAGCAATCATTTCATTTGAAACAGTGAATATTTTTGAACAAGATCATAAAAACCTGGCTTGTTGAAAAATTTAGAAATCTTCTATCGAAGTGATTTAAAGTTTGTTTTAGACAACGAAAATAATTACTACGATGGACTTTACACTTTCATGGGGTCTGTTCTATCATTTTTTCCTTGACCGTGGACGTATAGTTGATAACTAACCTACACTTCAGCGCTTTTCAGTCAGATCGTCCCTTCGTCTTTCGACAGTCCTTTAGGCAGCGTGTACACGAAGCCGGCTATTTTCGTAAACGTACATTTTTTTTTATCCGTTTAGGCCTACCGTTTACACGAAAACGCTACTTAGCCGGCTATTTTCGAAAACGCCTCTCAGAGTGGATATTTTCGAAAACGACGGCTATGCGTTTTCGTGTAAAGGCCGGCACACACTAGGCGACAAGTCGCAGCGACTTGTCCCCGCGATAGGTCGTAGCGACAATTTCCCCCCGTGTGTACTAGGTATTTTTGGCGGAAATTGTCGCAGCGACAAAATCAGATGTATTGGCGACAAATATTGAACCAATGCACACTGAGGCGACATGTCGTGAGGACAAGTCGCTGCGACTTGTCGCCTAGTGTGTACCGGCCTTAAACGCTTTAGCCGGCTATTTTCGAAAACGCTGAAGTCATCACTTTGTTTCAGTCATAATGAGAGAGTTATTCAAATTTTTTTCACCAAAATACTTACAGACGCTCTTCAAGCTACCGAAAATGATGCAAAAACGATAAGCGTTTACACGAAAACGCTATGTAAACGACTATATTTTTAGCCGGTTAAAAAAATTGCCGGCTTCGTGTAAACGATGCCTTAATAATCAAGCACTTTACAGTTGCACAATAAGTCAATTCTCAGCTAGCCTTCGTAGCGGCTTAACTCCCTTCCTCGTGCGAAAATCCCACCACCACTCCCTCTTCAAGAGCCGCTATGCAGGCTAATCCTCAGCCAACCTGTCTCTTGGTGTAAGTTGGTCAGTCGGTATGCGTTCATCAATGTTGTTAGTCAGCCGTCGGTTACTTCAACTGTGTCACTCTTGGCCGACAATATGTCAGATAGTCAATTAATCAGTTCGCTCATCAGTTTGTCAGTCAGTCAACCAACCAGACAGACAGACAGACAGACAGCTAAACAGGCAGTCGGTCGGTCGGTCTGTCAATAATCAGCCAGAGTTCAATCCGGCACTTAGTCGCAGTACAAGGCAAAGGGTTAGTTAGTTGGTGAGTCAGTCAGCCAGTCGTTCAGTTAAGCAGCATGTTAGTAAGCTCAGTCAGACAGTAAGTTTGTAAATGTAATGGTCAGGGGCCGGTTCTACGAATGCATGGATAAAGTTATCCACTCCATAGGATTTCTTTAGAATTTATCCGCTGGATAGGGATTTATCCGGTGGCTAGCGCCATTCAAGACTTCGTATAACCGGCCTTAGTCGTTCAGTTAATCAGTCAGTCACTGAGTTAGCCAGTCAATCGGCAGTCATTCAGTTGGTCAATCAGTCAGTCAGTGATCTCTGTATATTTTGTCATCCTGACTGTGTTTTGATTACTTATAGTCTGTAGAAGTTGTATTATTCGCTGGCTGGAAAGAAGTTATAAATGTCCCGTATGTGAGACGGAAATTCATAAGACAAGACCATATCTCAACATACGGTAAGAACAACTCAACTCTCGTATCACTTCAAAAATGTTTTTTGTATTCTTTGTGCTATAACTTCTACCAACTACGTTCTGCATGAGCTAACTATGCAAATCATTTCTCTTTCAGTCCCGATCGTGTGCTACAAGATATTGTATATAAACTAGTACCAGGCCTTTACGATAGTGAGTAATGCAACATATCTTTCATATGCTAGTTTTGCTCTATCGTTTTTTTCTTATACTCCAATACATTCGGTTAGTTCTTCCTACAACGTGAAGCTAACGTGACATACTAGAACCATTTTACATCACATGAGTTTAGGCTATTTTTAATTCCGTCCATGCGACCAAGGAGTCACTGCTATCGCTTTGAACGTCTAGAGGATAGTTCTTCGTAGTTTTCTTCTACCGAATCTTTAATACTCGTTTCGTCGTCACGTTTATCTGGCTCGTATAAGCTACAAACCAAAACCATTTTCTTCCCCCACTTTCTCCGAATTTCCCACAGCTTTCAAGAACTAAATCGTCTTCGTCCCCTCGCTATCCGTCATTTTGAATCTAGAAGGACGCGAAGGAAGAAGCCATGTCAGTGAAGAAGCCTCCTTCATTTTGACCAATCTCGTTCCATTCTTAAAATAACTCGGCGGCAATAAATAGACTTAACGGGGTTTATGATGTTATCTTAGCTCATTTTCTCTTGTCGATCCATGCGTTGACACGTTTTCTTTCTATACATTGTACGAACTTCTGATTATTGTGTTGTTGATCTTTATTGTGTCATTTATCATCACGGCTCATGTACATCCTCAGGTGAGCTTCGTCGACGTAAAGATTTCAATACAGAAGTGGAAAAGGAGGAACAAAGTAAGTGTTTTGTAATATACGATTACGCTTATGCTGCGATATATTGTAGATGATTCGTTTGTTTTCTTCTTAGCAGAAGTTACGATACGGGTTTCACTACTGTACTGATCATGACTCTCACTTTTACAAAATCGACTTTCAGAAATTTGCTTTTCCCTTTTCCCTTTTCTTTATTCCTTTTTTCTCCAATAGTTTGAACATGCATGCTAATACTGCATCTTGTATGGAAAACTCTGCAATTTTCTTGGGACCAAAACTAAAGATGCTATAGAAAAATTTGGGTATTTAATAGCGCCACGGTGTTTTGTTGTTTTAGTTCGTAGAGGACAAATAGATAAAGACATCGATGAAAACAAAGACGAAAATAAAGACAAAAAAGACGACATAGATGATCCTGTCTGTGTAACGCTAGAGTATTATGGGTAAGCACATATTTGATCTCTTTTATGTAAGGGACACTGTCAGCCCGATGAAGCTATGATCAGTGTCGAAAGAAAAAGAGTGTTGAGTAATTCACTCTGTCATACCAGATTTTGAAGTGGGAATCTTGAAAATATCATGCTGATTTTCAAGATGGCACTTCGTGGTACCATGCCCTTGTATTATCATCAATACTGTCTTGGTCAACACTATCTGAAGAAGACTATAGCAGTAGCGTAGTAGACAGTAGTCAAATCGTGTCGATTCACGTCGCGGTCGGAAAAATGACATTCGCTCTTTTCCAAATCAAATCAAATCAAACACATCATAAGCATCGCAATAGTTTTTTTCGGAATGATGTTAATCACTGTCTAGTTGCCAATCAATAAATCACAAAGGCTTACCCTTGTGAACGTGAACGTGGTATTCTCGTTGTTTAAACTTTTAATTTCACCATGTCAACCTATGTATGTCGATTTTCAGACGAAAGAGATTTTGGCAAGAGAAAATGGTAAGAGAGTTCAGCATTACATTACATTTGTATCACTACGATTTGAATTCTAGTTTTGATTATATGTCGATTTGATGTTTAAGTAACAATACGCGTAAGAACTAGTGAGGTTTCTATTGTTCTGCGGCAAAAAAACTTCCCCACGTAGGAATTCTTTAATTTTCACTATATTGATGTATCAAGCTAAGGGTTACACATTTCTTAAGTAAAATCTACAAAATGCTGTTTACAAGACAGTGTTTCTTTTGTGTTTAATGGTTTTGTCCAATCAAAATTGCTCAAAACAATGGCTAGGAGACGCTTGCTTTTCATAGTGAGTCCCACGGTAAAATTTTCTCATAGAAAAAAATAAGATCGCTTTAATAAAACTGAAATGTGATTTTGAATAAAATATAGGAAAAATATCCCAAAAGTTTGAAAAAAGGCCAATTTTCTTGTTTTAGCCAATCAGATCAAGCATTTAAACAATACACAATTAACACCTTTATGCATTCCATTGCCGTCTGCTACACTAGTTCTTACTCGGAACGTTACTTAATTTGTAAGTTTTAATTTTTCTTTCATTTGTAGATCTTTCCAACTCGTTATCTTCGATGTTCTTCTAAACTGCCTGTCAAAGTACTCAAGAAATTCATCTCCATGAAGTTTGGGATCCCTGATACACACTTAGTAAGTTGGATAGTAAAGTAATTAATTGATGGTTAGGTGTATGTAATGAAAATAAGCAGAGAGAAAAGAGAGAAGAAAAGAGACAGGCCGCAGACAGACCGCAGATAGGTCGCAGACAGACAGGCCGGAGACAGACAGGCCGGAGACAGACAGGCCGCAGACAGCCAGTCCGCAGACAGGACGCAGACAGAGCGCATACAGAGCGCATACAGAGCGCATACAGAGCGCATACAGAGCGCAGACTGACCGCAGACAAAGCGCCGACAGACGGCAGACAGAAAGACAGAGCGCAGACACAAGACAGAGCGCAGACAGTAAGACAGAGCGCAGACAGTAAGACAGAGCGCAGACAGGAAGACAGAGCGCAGACAGGAAGACAGAGCGCAGACAGGAAGACAGAGCGCAGACAGGAAGACAGAGCGCAGACAGAGCGCAGACAGAGCGCAGACAGAGCGCAGACAGTAAGACAGAGCGCAGACAGAAAGACAGAGCGCAGACAGCAAGACAGAGCGCAGATAGGAAGACAGAGCGCAGACAGTAACACAGAAAGGCAGACAGTAAAGGCAGACAGTAAAGGCAGACAGTAAAGGCAGACAGAAAGGCAGACAGAAAGGCAGACAGTCAGAACGCAGACAGTCAGAACGCAGATGTCTACAGTCAGAACGCAGACAGTCAGAACGCAGACAGTCAGAACGCACACAGTCAGAACGCAGACAGTCAGAACGAATGCAGACAGAACCAAGACAGTCAGACCGCAGACAGCCAGACCGCAGACAGCCATATTAATACATATCCCACCAAAAGGATATAAAAAAGGATATCTGGTTTGGATGGAAAGCTGGCTATAAAGGCTCAAAAAGTAAGAATGTCCTTTCTATTTCTAGGTTGAGATAATACGCAGTGACGAGATATTAAGTGATCATCTGTCTCTAAGAGAATTATGGAGAGTGTATGGCCTACATAACAAGGTGAATAACGTGCATCGACAACTTACTTATGTACTTACAAATATTTGTATATATTATCCAGCATTTGAAAAGATAACCTCTGTAAAAAGACAAATATATCATTATTACACCACTTACTGAAGAACATATATTTTATAGTCTTTTATAGATCTTCAGTACATAATAATCGACAAGACTCTCGACAGCACAATCTCTAAAGAGGGACCGGAACAACCCAAGTTTAAAAAGATCGTCCGAAAGAGAAAACGTAAAAGAAAATCATCACTTGTTGGCAGCAATAACGATCCTACAGGTGTGACTACCATCAAACGTAAACGACGAAGGGCGCGTTTGACTATGGCTCCACCAAAACCGGCAAACCACAAACCTTCAGTGACGTCACAAGAGACCAAGCAAAAAAGTGAGCAGCAATTAGACAAAGTTACGGAGCAAAATGTTGATAAACCTGTACTGAATAATGACAGTGCTGCAACAGAAAATAACAAAAACGACCATATCGAGCAAAACACAGTATCTGATAAACTAGCACAAAATGACATGAAATCAAACAACTACGCATGTCCTGCAACACCGGATAGTGACGCTGACCATAATGACTGTGTGTTGCCATCTCAAGATAGCAATCAAGTAGACATTGCACCATCTAGTTAGTGGGATTCCTGTGGAACAAATGCTTTTTGAATATATATATATATATTGATGGTTCATATTACGGCAAATGTACAGACTTCAGTTGGTGTCGCTTCGTTTTTATTAAATAAATTGTAAAAGCTGTATTATGTGGATTTGTAAATAAAACCGCTCCATATAATTATAATTTTCAAACATAACGTGCGAGATTTTTTCAACGACAGTGAGTGTTGTCTCTTTTCATTAAAATGAAAATCTTCCACTTTTACTCTCGATATCATGCATTACGGCTACGATAAGGTAGATGTTTCGACAGTTTTCGGCTATGAGCAAGCCAAGTTTGTTTCCAATCACAATAATATATACATGGCATTAAACCCCATGTTTCCAATGCACTTGGAAAATTATAATATTAAATGATAATTTGATTCTTAAAAACGCATAATCACAATGTCTTAATGCTTTTTACAATATGAACGATAAAAGATTTATAAACTCAAATTCGTTGTGACGATCGCAGCTGTGATTTGAAAGTCTATGGTGACAGACTGAGACTTGATGTGCTGCGGAGACTGGCCATAAAAACTATATCTATGACGTACGAGAAATACTGATGCCAGGCAATGCGCTGGGAAAAATGTAGTGCAAGGTATCCAAAATTGTATTTGCATTGATGCGGAGAAGTATATATATGCCGAAAAGACAGTGTTTTTGCAATGACAGTACATTTAATTTCAACCTCTTAGTATTGTAATTACGAGCGAGTTTTTTATGTAAACCGGCCTAGCCTGTAAATATTCAATACTGCATTTCATTGGCTGCCCTTCCCTAAATCTTAACCTAGGTGGTATTAATCACAACACGAATAGTCGATGAAACTTTGATAACTACGTACTGACAGATGATCTTCAAGTTACATACCCCCCAGAAGAAAGAGGGTGGAGATTAACACTCGAAATCTTTAACATTGTACTCATCTGTTGTCCACGTTTTCACTTGTTTAAGTTTTTCAAATATCTGTGCTTTTCTATGGTATTTTTGGCCCTATTCCATCCAAGTAGTGACTAATCAAACAATACTATAACTTATTTTGAAATGACGTCGTCCTTTGATCCCATTTAATCATACATTAAAGTGATGAAAGGAATCTTTAGGATGTTAAATTTAAAGTGGAATGTCCAATGATAAGCTAACAAGCAGTAATGTATGGCGTTCAATTTCCGCCAAAATTCGACTTGCTCAATTCAACATTGTACTTCTTCTATTCGACCTTTTTTTATAATCGGACATTCAACTTTGTTGTTTCAAGAATCCAACATCCTATGCTTCATAGTCCGACTTGCAAGTTTTCTAAATATTGTCGATATTTCTGCAATCGAACTTTGTACTTTAATGAATTCAACATTCAACTTTCTCGCAATCGAACATCCTTCCGCATGCCACTTTCGTCCAGTCAACGCGGGCTCAGAAAATACCAATTCGAACACTGTTGGGTAGGGGGACAGGAGAAAAAGGTAACTATCCGTACCCCCGATGGATAGCTGTGGAACTCAAAGTCACATAAACCCTCCCCCAAAGCAACATTTTTTTGTCTTATCCAAAAACACGTGATCATTCACTCGGGTCGGAAGCTGCACTTACGGAGGATTGAAACATGGCCGATGATGACTTAAACGAGGTCAGATCTGCGCTTCTGAAAGTGGCAGATCGCCTTTCGACTTTACAGCGAGAAAAACCAAAGACTGAAGGTGCAGTTTTTCTAGTGAAATAGTGAATGTAGCTGTTAATTGCGATTGTAAAATGTACTGAATGTACAGCAAAAGTTGACCATGAAAAGCACGTGCTTATCATAGAAATGATTATTTTCAAAAAGAAAGAAAAAAATACTTACCAGCTTGAGCTACAATTTTGACGGGAATTAAGAAATCACCGTGCAGCCATCTTGTTTTTCTAGATCACGTGGAACAAGACAAAAAAAATATGCTTTGGGGGAGGGTTTATGTGACTTTGAGTTCCACAACTATCCATCGGGGGTACGGAAAGTTACCTTTTTCTCCCGTCCCCCTACCCAACAGTGTTGGAATTGGTATTTTCTGAGCCCGCGTTGACTGGACGAAAGTGGCATGCGGAAGGATGTTCGATTGTGAGAAAGTTGAATGTTGAATTCGTTAAAGTACAAAGTTCGATTGCAGAAACATCGACAATATTTAGAAAACTTGCAAGTCGGACTATGAAGCAAAGGATGTTGGATTCTTGAAACAACAAAGTTGAATGTCCAATTATAAAAAAAGGTCGAATAGAAGAAGTACAATGTTGAATTGAGCAAGTCGAATTTTGGCGGAAATTGAACGCCATAGTAATGTTCTGCTTATAATTGAGACAATGTTTTTGTCTGAATAATGAATGATTTGAATTTGCCACGAGACGTGGGACATGTAGAACTGAAACTGACGACGAAGAGGAGTCATTTTTGCCCTTATTTGTCTGTTTCCCATGAAGCTATGCAACAAGTATTGAATTCGATTCTCCCATGTATATCTTGGAAGTCCAAGCCCGAGAGAGGGACTTTCGGTTAGTATCGGGCGAGGATGATCGTCGTATCTTTTAGGGGTAAAAGTCGTAAGTTACCACACATACATTTAATAACAAGACTCGGTTATCTTTTAAAGGCATTTTATCGGAGGGTGATCCTCCCCTATATCAGAGGGCGGGGATGCTCGTCGCATCTTTTATGGGTAGAAAGCGTATGTTGCCACATCCACCTTCATAAGACTCGGGATTTTTGAAAATTAAATTTCGGACGATCATCCCCTCCCTATGATATATGGTGGTCTCCCGGGGGGTTCCAAGCCATGATGAGTTACAAACTTAGTTGAGAACTGATTATTTGTTCTCGTCAACTGAATATTAGCGTTCTTAAATCAAGTGAATATCCTCTCAGACTCTCTTCCATGCAAGAATATGTTCGACGTCTAATTTACAATTCAAAAGTTCTTTCAGAGCAAATGACATCAAGTGAAGTTTCTCATTTTTCTTCTTTAATTACGGCTGTATAAAAAATACACATTTAAAAATAACTAGGTGCATATAGCACTGCCATTTTCCTTTCAATTTTGCAGTATTTTCATGGTACAGCTTTGATAGGTTTGATTCAGTAATTTCGCCCACCCCTCCCATCAACTTGCATATGCATCGATTGGATTATCACTGATTGGCCAGCAAGACATTAAATATGATGATTATCACTAGCGGCGACACAAGCTGGCCCTGTTTCTATACTAGATTAGATATAATACCAGGTCTGATACAAGAGATAGTGTTTTTCAGGAACTGTTGTCTAGTCATGTACTGATAAGCTTCTATAAATCACAAGAAACAGTCTTGACTGATGGCCGAAACACCGGAACGTTGATGCCCTGCGCTATTAAAAACACTTTTTTGACAAATTTGGTTGTCATCTTTGAAGTGTGGTCATTTCCTCGTCCATTTCAACACTTCGATTACAAAATTCTCAATTCAATAAAAATGCTCATCTTGAGAAGAAGCTCTTATTCCTAGGTTCTCTTCTTGCCAGAAAAAAAAGACTTCTAAGCTAAAGTTCGTAACAGTTTTCACAGAATAATACCTGATGCTCGGTGTCAAAGCATAACAGTTCATCAACTTTAATACTCATCAAGGATTCCAGGTTTGCCATATCTGACATGTTATCATCGTCTGTTCGAGTTTTCTGCAAGTCTTCACTTACTTCGCTTGTACTTGACAGACCAGAATCGCTCTCCTCCAGCATGCCTTTTAACTCAGATATATATCTGGCAGCCATCCAGATAATCTCAGTTTTAGTTGGTTTGATGTTGAGCTCGTCTCGTGGTAGTAGTGTCCTAAGATATTCAATGCCTTCATTGAGAACTCCCACTCGTTTTCTTTCGCGTGCATTCGCTGTTTTTCGTAGCTTACTCACACCCGTTAATGGAGCCGAACGTCTTCTCTTTTTACGAGTTTTCTGCGTTCTTTCCTCGTCACCTTCCTTCTTCTGTTGCATATTGTCTGCGTATCTTCCTTGTAGGGACTTCGATACTTTTGTTTAATGCACCCGTGTACTTCAGATTACTGAGGCGCGTTGGCGTTTGAAAACAATAGATTATAAGGCTTATGTATTATCTTCTATCTTACAAATGATGTAAGCTGCGGTGACATGGGATGTGTTGATATCCCCAAGCTGAGATTTATCTCAAGTCAAACATCTAGAAAACCGTTCTAATTTAGTCACCTTTTTAATCTGGAGCTCACAGACGACGAAATTATATCGTCAAGGACAAACAGTAAAAGCTGTGCTTACAGTATAGTTCAAATATATGAGTTCCTGCGTTGTGTATATGTATGTTTTTGATGGTTAATCGTGATGTAGAACCGATTCAATATCTGACATATCGTATTGCACAACTATTATATTAATGCTAACACTACAACTGAACTCTTCCTTGAACTTTCTCAAATTGACCCCAGTTTTACTTCAAAAACTTTCGTGTGATAGAATTGTTTCTTAGTAGAAATAAAAATAAACCTCAATATATTAAAGAAACACCCATCTTTCGATGTCATCTCAGATTGATAAGAGACACTTTAGAATTTAAAGTGGCTGAAATCGATTACGTATTGTTGATTGTTATTCTTGAAAACACATCAAGAAAACAAAAAAACATTTGCACAAGAAAAGATACCACCCCATGACATTCCTAAGCTACTAATAGGGGAGGGTGTGGGGGTTGAGGGAGGAGAAGGTAGAAGGGAAGCTGGCCTGCGTGATGATAATAATAATAATAATAATAATAATAATAATAATAATAATAATAATAATAATAATAATAATAATAATAATAATAATAATAATAATAATAAAACAAAGAAAAAAACACAAGGAAGTAAAGAATATTTATCGCTGAATAGAAAAATTAAATGAAAAGTGTATGGTTCGGTGTTTTCGAGATAATGAATTTTGAATGGATCATGTTTTAATTTGACATTTTTGAAGAACAAGTGACGAAAAATGCCTTTTGCACACAAAAAATAATTATTCAAAAACCAATAAAGCTATTGACGTAGTTTTCACGGATAATCTCGTCATTTAGACATTATTTTATTGAGTCGCAGGACGCCAAACGGCAAGCGAACCAAAACGGCGGGAAAAGTAGGTCACGTGAACGTCTTGACGTTTGCCGTTCAAAACAAACGTGATGATTTTAAAGCCTAGTGTAATGTGCTCAACCAAAGCTTCCGTTTGATTAGTGAAGTTCATAGTCATCCGTGCAATCATAGTCATCAGTGACCCGTGATTTGTATGTCATTGTTGATGTGATGTGATTCGATTGATGATATATATCCTACGTTATTTCGTCGGAGGTTTGATTTTCATGTGCGTTAAACGTAAAATGGACATCATACAATGTATATTCATCATAATCCATTATGCATCAATGAATTCCTCCTCCAACAATCTCTTTGTGTGGACTGCCCCTTTGTTAGGTCTTTTAACCACAATAATACACTTGTCGATTAGATATGTTTTCACAAAACGATCTTCAACGTGCAAGGATAAGTACTGAAGTAGACTGGAGATTCATATTTGGTTTGACTCTGTTATTGACTGTCGGGGACTTGTACTTTGTCTATCAGGGGAAAGCCTTCATGCATAAGCCCTTTATATCCATCGATTATTCAGATGAATATATACATGCCCAGTGGAGTTTATTCCATAGTTTTGCATATTTTTAGTACACCTGCCAGGCTTTGCGAGGACATTTTGGCAAGAAATCGCTTTAAGCCACATGGCCCAAAACTCCCACGCACGAACTACCGAACGTTTTCCATGTCATTCTCGGGAGTACGCAAAGGGAATCAAGCTTTTTGCTTTAAAAAATGATGAACTGAAAACGACTGTAACTGATACTTTTATGACTGAACTCATTTAGTGGATGCCTCGTTACAACAGGTGCTTCCGCTCCGTGCCATCTTGGACTGTCTGTTTAGTTTCTTTATGTTTGAGTGTGAAACAGTGAGCCTTCAAGTCAAATTTTTACCGCAAAGAACGGACATATGGATCCGTTATGCATTTTAACTGAGAACGCATCTTGAGAAGTATTTGGCCATCTACAAGGATCCACTTGTTTTTATACATAACTCATCAATTCTAAATCAACAATACGCGAACAAAAAGAATGCTGCACAAATATATGCATTGAATGCCAATCAATTACTTCAGTTTATCATTTAATAAATTATGAACGTGGCCTTTTCTAAATAAAGTGCTCAAAATAGGTCTATATATCTTGAAATTGAGAAATGATGAAGCTATATATAGTAGAAAATGTTATTGCACTCTAACCATCTAATCAGTAAATTCAGATGGAGGATCACTACACGGAGTGCATGTATTACACTCAACACTCACATCTTTTTAATTAAATTCCCTTTATTCATCTAATGATATAGTTTGTTGATTGTCTAATGATATAGTTTGTTGATTGATATAGTTTGTTGTTTGTTGAAGTACTATGTACTGCATGCATCTTAATATTACCAGACAGATCGCGCAAGGAAAAACATCCAGACATTCTATCATTTCATTTCGGCGTCTGTTTAATTTTCATATTTGCGCAGCCATCACTGCGTATAAAGCTATTAAGGCTGGATGCACTTGACCTCCCGTACTTGATAAGCCATCGCACAAATAGTCATTTCCTTTAGTCCATTACCAACCAATTAAATACAAACGTACAATTATCAAATACCCTAGCAATAATTTGGCTAGCGTGTGCCAGCTCGGCTAGTCGAAATAAGCTTAAAGTAGCATGAAATAAGTTTCGATTAGAGTCATTTTGGTATGAGTGGGAAACAATACTGTATCGTAGTTTCTAAGAAAACGTTCAAATTATCTGCCGTATCGTAGCGGTATCGTAACCGTACCGTTTCCCACTCATACGAAAACGTTTCTATTTGCGGCCTAAGTATTTACACACTGATAGTATGTAACAGATTGCAAGTTGAATTGCATGCCAGCTTGTGCAGACACGTTGCCTGTTAATAATTTTACTGTGTATTTGATTTTAGTCTACGTTTAATTCAGTACTAAAAGAGCAGGGCTAACTTAAGCTTGTAATGATCACAACTTAACATTAATTGCCCCAAAATTGCTTTTTTATTATTTATTCCATAGTAATTTCATACCATCTCAAAATAGGTACACTATCAACAAAATCTGACCAAAAGGTTACTGTTTGTTTACAAGTAGTGCTATCCATTCTTTTCATTGTGCATGGTGAATTCAACGGCGAGAGAGAAAAAAAGCACAAATAATGTGAAGAATGTCTTTGTCATAACGATGCATTATTATAATTGCGCGCTGTCTTTGATTTAAACTCAGATTATATCGTTCCTTTATGCATGTTATTAGGCCTGCAAGCTACCTGCACATGAAATGTTTGCTATGAAAACATGCACAAGCATGTAGACCATAACAATGTTGTGCAAAAGTGTGCTGTAACAGAGCTCCCTACGACAACACAGTACACAAATCCTAATCCAAAATCACAGACCGTACTATAGCGAACCACTTTAACGGTGTCTTCTCGTACTTGGTTGTATTTGATAGTGCGTGCAATCACACATATCATTGATGGTGAAGGATGGCTCCTCCGGGCATAGCATCTAATGCTATCCAACTTGCTAGCTTTGATTCATAGACCACGTGTTTTAGACTATCATAGATTCCGACGACATTACTCTTGTTGAGTACAAAGGTATTTGTTTAAAGTTCTGATTAATGAAAGAGAATCGGTCGGTTTGCTGCACGTGGACCCCCCATGGCGGTCTATAATATCACCACCTATACGCAATCACACTCCGAATAAGCAAAATCCTCTCTGCCTTTTTCAGTTGTAGTGTTCGTTAATTCAATGGTGGCTGCATGTTTTCTCTATCCCGAATGTTGTTTGTCAATATGTAATCAAACTTTTAAAAAGCTGTTTCTTTTTGAAAGATTAACGGGATTATGTCGTTCATGTCGTGATGTAAATATCGTGATTTAGAAGAATATAACTAGTGGATTATCAACAAGTCACGATCAGGAAAGTGTTCTTTCGTACAGAGACGACCCAGCGTTTCTCCAAGCATCCATGAATGACCTACTATGGATTAAAACCCTAAGAAATGAATAAACAAGTGTATTGTTAGTCAGCGAGAAATATGGACCAATGCGTTCTAATTTTATCAAATTGTACTTTAGTGATAGCGTGCACTACAATAGTATAACGTGTACACCACTTCAATAACGTGATCGTGTAATTTATTTTATGATCTCATTATAGATGATATCTTTTTAATGGTCTATAGTTATGAGTTCATAAAGCCAAGAGTGAAGTGTGCCTCTATGTAATTATAGTTCACGGTCGTCAATTAATGGCATATCTCATGAAACGTAATTTTGCGAGTCTTTATCGAGCTTAACTCGTGCGTAAAAGTCGTTTTACTATATCATCCCTTTAAACTTTCTATTTCACGCCAATTAAACAACAAGTGATGGACAATTTATTCACAAATAAATTAAATTGAACGCAAGCAGTCAAGATAGAAACTAAATGAAGCAAATAAAAAGTTGGCATGACTGCATACCAAAGCTTATCAAGTTCTAGACACAAAACCGCATCTAAAGAATATTTCGCATTTATCTTACAAATTGAAACATTTTGTTTTGATTTCATTGTCTGTGGGTGTATTATTGTTACGATTTAAGAAATCTTTCGCTGCTACGGTGATGATCTCTTAATCTTCCACAAAACGATGATTTAAAGAACCTTTTGACCTTGTTGTTTTTTTCAGTGCTTTCTATTCGATACATGCATCTCGGCCATCACAGCTGTGACTAGACCAGAAATGAAACCACACTTGTTAAGCTTTTAATATCTTATCTAATACATGACGTTGATATTGAAGCAGTTGAACTATGATAGTTAGAACACATCGCGGTTCTCTGGACACAGCACGATGCCTTATTACTTGGACAGAAATGTTGCTATTTGCTACTACTGTTAGACCACAGCGCAGTTAATAAACTTGACAGTTCTCTCTTTAATAAGGTGCCAAGTGTTTTGCTAGTGTGTTCAAAGTAGATTGGATTGATGAAAAGTGTTAGATCAGTTCCAAACTCGTTTCACGAAGCTTTTACCAGCAATGCATAAGAGAACTATTCATCTTAATAGCTGTTTAACAATATACAAGTTAAATAGAATAACGGGTAACGGGTTTTGTTAAGTCGAGAATTGTTTTTGTATGTAACCAATGTTTTTCCTATGAAACAGCAGGAGACTACAGAAAAATTGATTATTTCCATTACTATTGCTCTCTCTGCATAATGAATTATCAGCGTTTTTTATTTATTTTTGTTATTTCACTTATTATACTTAGTTTATTGCTGAATTGATTTTTTTTAGAGTTTTTCCTGATCCGAATGCTTGTTGTGTCTTCTTGTTTAAATAAGACAAATTCAAAATGAACTCCGTCTTTGAATGAAAAAAAAGTATGATTTTTTTAGAAATGAGCAGGAAAAAAGATAATAAGCATGTTAAATGTTTAAACTGTATCCATGAACAATTTGATATTATTACGACAGTTTTAAGACTGTAACATTCACATGCATACATATATATATGGATGCTGATTTCAAACACAATCATTTTCAATTTCAACAAATGTTTTTTTTAGGAGAAGTGTTAGTCATTTTTTGAGTGCTCCTTTTTATTTTTATTTTTATTTTTTTCAAAACCATTAACATATACAATTAGTTGCTATCAATTCAACAATCTGTTTCTAATAAGACATTTACTTAGAATAATGTTTACCCAATAGTTACAATGGGTAAAAAATAAGGCCAAGGGAGGTAGAGCTCAAAAAGAGCGAAAAATGTTGAAAAACAATTCCATACACCCGCTAATGTGGCTGTTTTAGTACAACCTAGTGTGCAAGACACTGCAGGCATGCTAATAGGCTGTTGCTTGCTCAATTTCGTTTAGGGGGGCTCATTTGAATAACAATCCCACAATATACTTTCGACGGGATTACTGAAAATATTTTCATCTCTAAACAATTCTAAACAATTCGACTTCAAAAAGAAACCGCTCTTGAATGTTGACTTGAAGATGGAGAAATTTGATAAAAGTACGTAATTTAGCCATTCCGTGAGAATCTAGGATATGTCGTTTGTTTTCCCGATCGGTGACTTTCCCCGTTAAACTCTTTAAACTCTAAATTGACTATAGCTAGTCAGTGTTAATCCACACATCCATCGAGGCTTGTCGATGGAGATTCGCTGCTCAAAAACATCTCATTTGCATCTCGCTTTCATGAGAAAAGAAAAAGTAAAAAACAAGGCTGCACAGAGAGAATTTTCAATAGATGGAAATTATCAATATCTTTTTGTTAAAGGTGTGCTTAACTAATATGAGATCGATAGTGTATTTTGAGTGAATTTTGTTGATTGTGCATTTAACGTGTTCCAAATGTGATGGTCATTTGGATGCACGCGAAAAGCACACGCTTGCCAGACACCCCATCGGGTACTCGTACTCCATGAAGCAGAAAAAAAGCCATAAACAACGCTGAGAGAGAAATGCTCAACATTCCTCGGTGAAAAGATTGTTGCTGAGCACTCGATGCGAAAGTAATCAGAAGTAATCTGTTTTAGGGAACTAGCTAATAATCACTTGAACAAAAGCAAAACCAGCGGGACAATTGTAATGGCATCTATGTTATGGAATGACGACATTCAGTAATCAAGTTTTATATAAGTGCAGGGAAAGTGAAGCAACCTGTTATTAGCCGGGCGTTACGATCAACGACAAAACAATTAAACATCGATACGAAAATTAATAAGAAAAACTTGACAACTATGTCTTTGTTTACTTGTGCTGATGATAGTTAAGTGCAAATTTAATTTGCTGTAGATGTGATTTTAAGCCATTCCAGGGACAGAGGTGCGCCCTCAAAATAGCATGAACTTTCAGTCTATTGTCAGTACTACACAATGTTCTGCCATGCATAACGATCTCCAGGCACTCCTTTTAAGCCTTTGTTTTTTGGTCAACAAGTCAGAAGATTTAAAGCAGTGCATAGTTGTAGTGAGGCACACACTCTCTCGAGCAGTAAACATGGAAACACCTTTCGAAGACACATTAGATATGGTGTGCATGGATGACATCCTACCAACTACATCGTCACCTGAGCCTGACTCACCACAGCAAAAGAAGAAAAAAGCAAGAAGACGAGGACCAAGACTTACAGGAGTAAGCAAGCAAAGAAGACTTGCTAACGCTCGAGAGAGAAACCGTGTTCACATCCTCAACACGAATATACAAGTGTTACGAGACCTAATCCCTTTACCACCACAAGAAAAAGAACCTACAAAAACAGAAATTATATGGATGGCAGCCAAGTACATAGCACTGTTAGGTGATATGCTGGACCAAGAACCTATTGATTTTGGTGACTGTGTATTAAATGATCTGTTTTTGGATGCGTTTTGCTGAGCGTAAAGGTACGTATCGAAATTACATGACATCTCACCAATTAGAAAGATAGCGATCAAACGAACTGATATTTCTAATGAATACACCCACTTAATTTCCCTATTAGTTGTAAAATATAATTTATCTTTGCTTGTTTTCCGTTAAATATATTGTATCTAAGTACAACTTTGTTACTAAAACAGTGTACGAAGTGAAGATATGACGAAATCTTGTACATGCTTTAAAATGCAGTTGTTTTGTTTTCTTGCTAGATTCACCACCTGCAATGTTGATTCAAAAACACACAAGATGCAAACTGCCATTATACTATACACTGCATCTGTTACAAAGATGCTTCGCCAAACAAGATTCCATGAGTCAAAGTATTCATAATGCTGCTTTATGCGCAGTGATCTACCAAGTCAAAGAAAACTCTACGTATCCAAAGAAATCATCAATACGATACCAAGTATACCAAGTATAACTAAGGATTCCATAATCATTTCCTCGTTTATTTTCAGACGAAACACAATTGTTTTCAATTGATCATAAATTCAATTTTCTAAAATCTTTTATTTTCAAAAGATCAATTTTAATATCATTTCAATTTTATTTGGAAGGTTAAATTAGATATAGCCCGTTTAATGGGCAAAGTCTTCGCATTATTGTTTCGTAGAAACATCATTATTGAAAGTTAATTCAAAAAGTTTTATTATAGAAAGATATATATTTTCATAAAGATATAGATTTTATTTTTATATTCTAAAATGCATTCTATCTTGATAAAAAGTATATTTATCATTTAATCCTTGGATTAATGACTAATAATAAATTATTGATTTTTTTTATCTGTTAGCAAGATTTTAATTTAGCTTGCAATAGGATAAGCCAAAGATTAAGGAGAAGACTTGTGTTTGGTGCAGTCTTATCTTTTTTAATATCATTTTGATGCCGTTTTAATTAGTGCAGGCATCGTTTTATTTGCATGTTGTGTTTAAGTCCAGGTGTTCGACTGCATAGTTATTAACAAGGCCGGAATTGCTATAGTGATCAAAAATTCCAGAACAAAACATTACAAAGAAAACTACTTGTACCTTGTTTATTTCAACAGCGCCAACTTTCATCAAACGCTCTCGAGTATTTAATGACTAATGTCCGGTTTTTTTGTTGTCTTTATAATTTAATTTGGTCTAAAAGGAATCGGGTTTTGCAACACGGCGGATACATTGTCGCTTTTTTATTCCGTCTCGATTTTTTACGATTCAATTTATCGAGACAAAGAGAGCGAAGAAAAGGAAAGCAAAAGATGCATGATCTATAAATACCACCATTTGTGTTTCAATGTTTTTTGCTACTGTTGTATTACATGTACAAGGATTATTCTAGGTTTTTGTGCTATTTGCCAAACTCATTTCTAGATAGCGCATCGTATTTAATCCGACGATTTATTTATTTTTTCCTGTTTACAAAACAGGGGGGAGATGGTGGAGCACTGGAAAGGATTACGGATCTAAATGTTTTATTTTTCACCTCGTTTAGTATCAGTCTTAAAAAAGTGAAAATGCCGATCATCTAACGATTGATAAAACCATCATTGAAATCTATAATCTTCTTCTTTTCTTTTTTTATTTCATACTCGTGAAATTTTTTGTTCTCCAAAATATCTAGCTATGTAACACTCATTCAATATGCCAAACGTTAGTTTTGCAGCATGTACAAGCATTCGCTACTACTCCGATTAAATATCGATTGATTGTCGTTTTGATATCGATTATATACGACTATGATACGACTATTTTGTACTTTGATATGTATTACAACTGGTAGTGGAATTATTATAGGCTGGTGTTTAACTGGTATAAAATATCCTAAAACCTAAAATATTAAAATAGTACAAGAGAGTATGAGATAAGAGAGCTTATCCCCGGACCCCAACAGGGGCTCTCAGCTCGTCGTGCTATTTTTAAAAACATGTTACCAATCTCCGTACTTTTGTCTTGAGATATTTTTACGATGCGACCGCGCCTCCTGCAATCTGGCTAATCATGTTCCGTTCCCGAATTAAAAATAGAATGAAAAGATCCCCTGATGAGTGTAAAGCCCAATACGGGGAATAAGCTCTCTTATCTCATATTCTCTTGAATGGTAGAATGCACGCACTGAAAGTGTGCAACATAAATGCCACTAAATAGTGCTATTTTGTGCTAATTCTATTGTTTTAGTTTGTCTAATTAGTGCTATTTACCACTAAATAGTGACAACTGTTGCACATATTTAGTGTTTGCAATTGCACTCTACTTTCTTAGATTATTAGTTGAAATCTTTCAATGAAAGAAACTGATAGTGAGAACTGAAAATTCTCAAATTACCAGAAAACTGTGATTTGCATTTATTACTAAACGATCTGACTGACGTTGTCACTCTGAGTAAATGAATGTAATTAGTTCATAAACTACTAAACATTGACAATATCTAAATTAAAAGTACAATAGAATCTGTCTCGGTTTTGCTGTTATCTATCATTTATTCGTGTGTCTGTTCTTCTGTATGTGGTCTGTGGTTGTAATAGTTGTGGTGGAAGACATTGAAAGGGAGAGCACCTTTATTTGTCTGTTTGTCTGTCTTTTTCTGTCTGTCTGTCTGAACTGTACAGATCACGTAAAACTAGTGGAAAATTGTGGTCCATCACATGTAAAAATATTAAGAAAAACAATCAAATACGTTTTCTTCTAATTAAAAAAAAATTTTATACGTATTTGGCAGTAGACATTTTTCCATGAAAGCAATCGCCGTGAAAAGACCTTTGGAATTAAATATGTACGTATTGAAGAGGAAGAAAACTTATGCCATAACGTTAATTGTTTGACAAAGCTGCATGAGAATGAAAACTATGAGCTATATAATCTACTGTAAAATCTTTTCAATATTCGTGACGTTTGTTTTTAAGACTTTACGACCCAAAAAGAGAGTCGGTTTGTTACGCGAAGAAAAAAAAACCGGGCGTTCCCGGGCATGATAACACCATTTTCCGATTGTGCGCAGTGGGTTTTCACCCGTGGGATCCTACGGCTATGAAGTGTTATACAATCAGCGTTTGGGTTAGCTGTGGATTAAGTGACCAGCTCCCTGCATCACTTTTTATACCTTTTTTAGTACTTATGCAATGACGTCCACCGCGTTTATAATCAACAAAGGAATCCCGAAACAAATTGTCTGTTATCAGAGACATGTACATTAAAGGAGACTTTTAAAACACACTGATCAACAGTTCAATATTATTCAAATAATCAATATTTCATAGAACTATATTGATTAGTTTTAACATCTAAATATAATGACGTCCCCTCATCCCCCTCAATGTCATCTCCCCTTCCTCCAAAAAAATCATATTAATATAGGAATATAGAGAATAACGGTCTGTCATAACAATGTCATAATAATTCTCTTATTATTTTGGCCTCAATTGAGTGTAGTTCCTAACATGCAGTAAATATAATTGTAACAAAGGACGCCCGAACAGTAAAAGGAGTTGGAGGGTTGGCGGGCACGTAGGTCACGGTGTCTGGGCAAGTTTCAAAATTTTTGTCACGCAAGAAAACGAGCAGTATTTGAATTGAAGCGGTTATTTCAAGAAATGTACGTAGTTGAATGTCGAGTTATATATGATGGATGACATGACCAACTAATTGCTTTTAACCACAAGGCGTGAATTTCCTCGCGACCAAAATATCCAAGTTTACCACCTGACAAAGACCTGAATTACAGTCCTGAATAAAAAAACAATTAAACGATAGAGAGGGAGATGGAGAGGGAGAGGGAGGGAGAGAAAGAAAACACCTCAGTTGTATAACAGGCTTATATATAAAGCCAGAGAAATACTCGACTAGCAGAGACGAACAATTGTGTATAACAGATGCACTAATTACTGATTAAAAATTGAGTTAAAGACAGAGTCGAGACAGAGGGTCATGAGATTTTTGATCCTGATTTTGGTCCTGATCTGAGTGGATCCTGTATGCTTCATGCTACGGCCTCTGAGTATGCATGCTTGGTCACTCAGAGCAAAAGAACGTCAGGGGGGACCAAGACTATTTTCACCTATTTCATGAAACAAAAGTAGTAAATAAATTGTCACCTGGTCTATATATTACTCTTCACGAATCACCGATCACTGAATAACCCTTTACCAGCCTGACCTCATGAGGATCGATGCTATAGTCTGCTTAAGATACTTTTCTCAACGACGAACACAGTTACTCGCACTAATAAAATGGCCGAAATGATACACTTTAATATATGAAGAAGCTCTATTATGAACATAATAACATAAAAGCCTTCGTTAATTGACTGGGAAATCCCAATGTGTAGTCCATCAGAACTGATTTATTTTATTAAATAATACGTTTTGGTTGACTAAGCTCTGGAATAAACCAATCCCACAATAGTTTACCTGTTACCCCACATGGCAGGCGTGTGTAGGCCTCAGCATGAATTCTCATGATTTGCCCTCACTTCCCCATAATCAAGGTCCTCAATCTAAATAAAAGGATCAGGGGGGGCAGTCTTGCTGTGTTCAGGCAGAACCATAATAGAGCACAAGCAAAGCGGCAAGTATCAACATGAACTATGATAAAACCGGAAAGAAGCGTGCAGGCTGGATGTACAATATGATGGACACTCCGCTCCTTTGGCCGGACCTGACGTCCATTAACGGGCAGGAAGCCATTCAAATGGCTGACAGCTGTCATCGTTATCTCTCTTTGGGACGGCCGATAAACCACGTGACCAAAGTGGTTTGAGCGATGGAGCAATTCATGTGCACGATGTACAAGAAATAGTCAATGACACGACTCATGCTATTGTTTCTTCTTTCTTTCTTGGATGTGTGTCATCGAAAAACTATCACTTGGAACTTGTTGGTGTGGAAATATTCATTTCATATCGCTTAGTTTAAAGTCTGTTATATGCTCGAGTTGTTGTGCTTCAGTGTTGTAACCGATTTGACCCCATTCACGTCTATAAATTGGTTCTTTAGTATCGCAGTAGCAGTGACACAAACGAAGGAACATATTTAGGCTATGCCTCGTAAAGAGCAAACCGAACCAACGAACATAAAGGTGAGTAAATGATTGAGGATATGTGACATCCTGAGAGAAGATAGTATACGTTGATCGAGTAGAAATCATTGCACAATTCTAACTGGAGTGCGATGCTCTATTGATGTTTTTAAAGAAGTATTGAATTGTAGTTTTTCTTTGCCAGAAAGATAAAGCGCGGTAATTACCATTGTCTAAAGGTTTCTTTGTTGTGGGTTTATACACAAAATAGTGGAATGTCAAAATAAACAACCTCTAGAGTATCAAACGACTGGATAAAGTGACTCTATTATCCATTCACAAAATTAAAAGCTTATGATCGTTATCATAAAATGCTATCATATACCTTATAAATATAGTAATTTGAACGGTGGACGTTCAGACATTTTTCAGAAAATGCCTGTATTTTGCTTAGTTTGTGATTATTTACCCAGTAGAGTATTTACTTAATCATATGTACTAATTACCCAATTTCAATTAATGTCTGCCGCAATTTGAGTTCAAGTTAGACGGTCAAATAAATATAGTAATTATACGAAGTAAATTTGTAATCAAAATGTCTCTTTCACAGAAATTATTTTCTACGCAATTGATTGATTGTATTATATTATATAATTGACCGTCCGCTCGCGGTAAAATCCGCCAGTCAAGAGCAGATTTACAAATACTCTTGAGGAAATTAGATTATACTTGAACTCAATTGGATCAGCGTACCAAAATGTACCAGAGTTTTGTACTAGTTGAATCGACAGTTTTATTGTACTGTATCAAAAAATAGAGAAGTGAAGTGCAGCAGGTCATGTCAGCAAATCAAACCATACCTGTAGTTAAATAATTTGTAGAGGGCCGGGATAATTTCTTTCTTTTAATCAGTAAACCATTATAGACAATTTCTAAAAAAAAGCGTGATGAAATATCATGTTTTGTGGTCTCTAAATATGTGGTTTTAGGAGTACTTGTAAAAGTTCTAGTTCATTAGAGAGAAATTGGTGCTATCGTATAGTGGATTCAATATCCTGATATCTCAAAGCTTTCAACACCATTTTCAAGACGGTCCTCTTCAACCAATATATATCATGTATTTTGAAATCTCTTTACCGAAGTCTAGTGTCGTGGTGAGGTACAAACCATATTCAATCAATTGTGACATAGATTGATGAGTAAAATATCTCGCATACCTCCAGGCTGTTACCGTAATTATCTTCTCGACATCTCAACGTTTTTATGGTGCCACAGATGATCTGTAACGAGTAGAGATTGTTTTGTAAACGATCTTACGCGCCGGGTCATGTCTGATTGGCGCGAAAATTTCCTGACTCCCATCTGAAGTTACCGCCTCATTTAAGCCTCGTGCAGTGCGAGGCTTGCCCCGTTGGGTTGAATAATACCGCGCGACTAACTTCATACAAAACTTTCTAACCAATCATTTCACTAGCATGTAACTGTTTCTTTCTCGTTTTCTTTTCTAATGGAGGTACAAAGACGACGCCAAGAGCGCAAACGTACTTACAGTGAAGACGAAGGAAGTGACTGCTCTGTAGGGAAAGTTTCCGACACAGAAAATGGCAGCGTGAGTAGTAAAGGAAAGAAAAAGAGACGAAAGCCCCGACTTACAGGACTTAGTAAGCAGCGACAAGCGGCTAACGCACGCGAAAGGAATAGGACTCATAGTGTTAATTCAGCATTTAATGCTTTGAGATTATTAATACCCACAGAGCCTTCAGATAGGAAACTATCAAAAATAGAGACTCTACGGCTTGCGTCAAGCTATATAGCACACCTTGGGACTATTTTAATAAGTGGAACACAGTGTCCTAATGTACCAGTGGACGGTACTAATCGTACATCAATGTCTCCATCTTCATCTAGACGTGTTTGTACATTTTGTTTGAGTCTTCTAAAAGTGGTAAGTAAAGTTTTATAAAAAAAAGATTTGATTTGATTTCATAAATTAAAAATTTGCGTGATATTGCTATTAAATTAACTCTCCTCATTTTTGTTTTTGGTCGTTGAAATGTGTGTGTTTTTTTAATGCAAATATGTACGTTTGTGGCTTTTGTTTTTATTCTCGGAATATAAAGAGTAAAGAAAAGACTAAAGTGAGTGAAGAAAAGGACAAAAATTAAATATTGACGAAGATTGTTTGACAGTTTCCGTCCTACTAAAATTGATTGCTCCTTTACCATCTTAAAGATATTAGAATGTTGCATTTTTTCTATTATCTAAAGTTCAAAACAATCAAAACCATTAGATACGTCATAACTTCAAATTAAAGCCAATCGTCCCAAAATGGCCTCAATTACCACCATACTTCGTAATTGAATTATCTAAGTGAAATTTCAAAGTAAAGTTTATATATTCATTACCAAAACGTAACTGTAAGATAAACGTTATTTCGTGTGTGTATCGAAACAAATCCATAAGTTGTTGATTATCATGCTGATCATATTCTTGTAATCCATGGATGGAGTCCTGAACGGATGGAGTTAATCCTATCCTTTGATGAAGTGAGGCGCTGTAAACGCACCGCCACGCAAATTACGTTTGAGACGCAGCTCTCAAACCACCGCGATCATTTGAGCAAGAATTCTGAGTTACCTTTTTGTTGTGGTATTGTGTTCAATGGGAGATCAACAAAAACCGTTTAGCGAGTGAAATAATACACCGTGATAACTTGCGTCCAACTGCGCTCATCCTACAATCATTAGGGTCCATTCCTGCGTGATTAGTCGGGAACTTGGCTGAAACGCTTGCAGATGGACAATTCAAACATCGTCGAAATTAACTTATTTTCTTGATGACGGCCAGATGTAAACTTGTCGCCGCAAACCAGTGGGACACACTGAAATCTTTTACATTTAAAGCAGTTTGCGAAAACCTAGCTTCCCGTAGTAAAGTACAAAGGAAATACATAGGGATTTTCTTTCAGATTCTTTTGTTTTAACAATTTCTCATGATCTTCCATATTAAACATAGTTTTCGTTCCCTTGTTCTAGTTTTTTCCCGCCTTTTTCTGCCCGAACTTAGTAGCAGTACTATACAAAGTAC
Source organism: Diadumene lineata (assembly GCA_918843875.1). Classification (NCBI taxonomy): domain Eukaryota; kingdom Metazoa; phylum Cnidaria; class Anthozoa; order Actiniaria; family Diadumenidae; genus Diadumene; species Diadumene lineata. The sequence goes on along the minus strand of OU974069.1, from coordinate 19,515,471 downwards.
TTGTACAATCATGAAGAAAACGTACTAGTGAAAAGATGAGTCTCTTAAAGAGATTGCAGTCCACCTGGAATTACAAATTACTTTCCAGTATTTGGATTTGAATGATAGGAATCTATTACATTTTGAACTGGAAGATGTAAGTGTTTTTAGCCAAACCAACTAGGTTAGTGTTTGGCATATCCATGCATACATAGCCATTTTAGTTGAAAAAGGTTCGGGAAAAATCAGTTTTGGGTACAATGAGACTTGCTCTTTCTTGTTTGAAATAGCTCATCATGACTACATCTTTCTCACTGAAGACGTCGATTTTGTATTATAGTAACAATAAAAAAGGATGTTTGCTGCCAAAAAAGCTAACATTTTATCGTCGATTGATTCCATCGGCATTTATTTGCTGAGTCAGTTGTAAACGACAAGACAATAGCTTAATTCTCATAAACATTTTATTGGATATTTTAAGCGGTAGCCCTTAGTCAGGCTTTAGAGGATGTGCATATTTCAGACCGCTGATTCTTTCGAATTTGACAAAAGTGCAAACAATATATAAACTGCGAAGCTTTAAACCTAGACCTCTATTGAGAAGTAAGCGCAAGTAGCTAGAAGCCATCAAACATGCACATTTCTCACTCGTGAGTAAGCTTTACTCGTTTATTGATAAACGCATGCAAGCGCAAGTATAATAATAAGGATCAAAACCTTCCGTTCTTTTTGCATTGTTTTAGTGATTTCACTACGGTAGTGTTGCGCTCTTTTCTCGGGGACAGCGGTTTATGTGCCTTTGTTTGCGCCTGTGTCACAAGAGAGCGATTGTAATAGATTGTAATGGCAAATAGCGCTATCTTGTGCAAATTCTATAGCAGTTTGATTGGCACTATTTCTTACTAATCAGTAATTTTGCGCATGCACTACAGCCAAAGGCCTGCAGTAGATTACTGTTATTCAAATTGTAAATAAATAATGTTGGGAGCCGAACTGGGTTAATCTCCAATAATGTGAAATGGCCTATTGTTTTGTAAGTTTGCAATAGATTTTATTAGAGCGTGTGAATAAGAAGTGTGGTGCTCAGTCCCATATAATTTGAACAGTTAAAATGCAAAATTAGTTAGATCTTCTTGTTACTTACAGTCATTGAAGTGACATAGCAATCAAGTTGATTGATTAGTTTTGTGTTAAGCTTACACACAAACTAAATGTGAGAACATCAAACAAATGCTCTAAAAGTGTGAATTGCAGTTTCCTGTTTTGATTGACGTGCATACCAATTGTTTTCGAATTTAACCATGTCACAAAGTACACTGAAGAAAATACCTGAAAATCAGTCTTTGTTTTTTTAATATTTTTTATTCAATTTGTTTGTTGGTTCCATGCTCATACTAAAGACCATATCGGCAGACATTCTTCTGGTGTTGTTGCTGGCTGGATGTACGTACGTAATCCTAAGGTTCCAATAATAATGCAATATCTATATCAAGTTATTTTTACTATTTAAAGACTTCATCTTCCTTCAAACAATTAAGTTTAAAGATAGTATATCGGATCTTGCTAATCCGCTAACACTATTTTCGCTTTTTCCTCGCTTACGTCGTAAACTGTTATCTGTTTAGACATTGTTTTACATAATGTCCTTCTCTGACTCACAATAGGCTCGGTGTAATCTCCAATAACAACCTAAGGGCAGCTTTGCTGTGACCAAACGTGATGTGGGGGTTTTCTCAACAAACAGAACTTTTTCGTCGGCATTCTTGACTGGGCATACTGACCACCCATGGCATCGTGGTGTTGAAGATAATCTGACTCAAAAAACATGGCTTATTTTCTTTGTAAATTCCTTGTTTCTGTTTGATAGTAAAGAGTGTGTTTACACAACTGCAAAATTTTAAGATAGTATCATGCCTATTACAGGCATTTAATACCGATATCGCATGACTTTTGTTGTATCTTGTCGAACCGATGGATTAAAGCGATTCAAACTTAGATATTTCATTGTATATCAAATACATCTACTTTGCCTCGTTCTTTTTGTTTTGCTTATAAGAGACTTTTATTAGTGATTGACACACGTTATCAATATTATTAAAAGCCACACAAAATAAATAATAATCAATACCAAACTATTGGACTATCCCCCCTTTTTCTCATGCAATTTCGTTGATTATGCAGTACAAAAGTCAACTACTTTCAAATCCATGTTTTGGTATCTCATTAGCGTCAGTTTCAAAAGTATATACAATTTGAAAAACAATCTTATATTTTATAAAGATTTTTCTAAAACATGTTACTTATCTTCGACATACTGAAACAAAATTAACAATGTTATTTTTGCCGCAACTGCATTCTTTTCAAAGAATTCTCTCCAACTACAAACCTGGCGAATTCAGTAGATTGTTGCTTGTGTTTTAAGAGTAATTTATGTAGTATAGACTTTATATTGAGTCTCTAAGCGGATAATCTGTTGATAAACCTTTGTAATTGCACTATGATCTATGTAACAGATCACTTTCATGGTTCCTTACTGGTTGACTTTTAGTCTGCTGATTTATACAGCTGAACAGACTAGATTTGTGACATTTATTAATATTTCCGTAGAATTCGAGACAAACTTAAAATTATAAAGATAAAAAGACGGAGCTTTTAGAAAACGGAAATTTAGCAAAAAACAACTGAAAGACCAACAATAAATAAACAAATACACAAACAATGTAGAAAAGTCAAGAAGAAAATTCATAAACACGCTGCAGAATAACATGCAAGTATTTGAACAAAGAAAAACACCAACATAGACTAACAGGTAAACCACTCAACCACGGAAGGTACTGCTGTAGATTTGAGACATCACCGCTGACCACCTTGGTGGTCTGTCATCCATTGAGAAAATTAAAAACCTTGAAACATTTTAACTGCGCGTCATTTCCTCAGGAATGAAAAAATAGGTTTAAGGTAATTTCGTAGACATAAAAGTAGCCATGAGATTTTGATAAAACTTTCTACAATAAACTGTTCGTATTTTTATGTTGAAGTGTTTCTCAGACCTACCTCTGTATTTACTGATGATAAGAAATGTAAAAATCTTAAAACTACGGAATTACTTTTAAAGTTTCGGAAAGGATAATCGTCCAAGGGATGATTTAGAATGCACTCAGTTCTTCATCTACCATTTTATTACACTCGCTTTTGATGCAATTGATGCATTGGCCCTCATGTCCCCGGGATAAAATATAAGTCTAATACTTTCAAACCATAGTCATAACGATCGATAGAGTGCACCCACTAAAAGTGTGCAACATAAATGCCACTAAATAGTGCTATTTTATGCTAATTCTATTGTTTTCTTTTGTTTAATTAGTGCTATTTACTACTAAATAATGACAACTGTTTGCACACATTTAGTGTTTTTGCACTCTAGAGTGCACGCACTAAAAATGTGCAACATTAATACAACTAAATAGTGCTATTTTATGCTAATTCTATTGTTTTCTTTTGTTTAATTAGTGCTATTTACTACTAAATACCGACCGAAATGTTGCACACATTTAGTGCTCGCACTCTACCACTGAAGGCCGCCTAGCTAGTTTGTAAGTCCTGCAAAGCAAATATTACCTTAGTCTTGTCTGAGCTAACTACCATTTGCTTGTGAGATGGCTAAATTTTTAAAAAGATACTTTTCGTTGTCGTTTGTTGTTTTATTTATTAATACTACAATACTTTGGTGACCTATTTCAGCTGGTTCGTGCTTCAATAAGGTACAAGCATACCTGTGTGTATAGACAACCACTGGCCCTTCATAAATTTCATGTACTCACACATCGTAACTACCATTATACTTTCAGCGATGCTCATAAAGAAAACAGAAATATGAAATCTAATATGACAGCTATCGACGATTGGGCATGTACAACGTATACAATAAAGATGACTGTCCTTGATTTACTGCTTTTACAGAGAACTCTATGCTGTCCACTACTATCCCAAGAAAAGGACAGTGACAGATCGTACAATATTGGAGGTTCACGAGTAATTGAAACAAACTCGTGGCACTCATTGGTTAAAAGCGCTTCCCGATGATAGAATACAAAAACATTTACCATGATTTAGAATTAATGAGATTTATAACTATTTCCATATAGAGTGGTTTTCAAAAAAAACCCTGTGAAATTACTTATTACACTTTATTACACCCTATTACACTTTATTACACCTATTACTGTCCACATTTGTGTGTGTGTGTGTGTGTGTGTTTTTCGGTGTATTACACGTTATTGCCCCAAGAAGAAGACCACTTTAAGTCATCATAGTTGGTGACTGGTTCGGTACAATTCATTATTTCATTCCATACGCAAAATTAGTAACTATTTGATATCCTTGATCGTTTGTAAATCGTTTGTGCATTATAGCCATTATATTTTTATCGTTCATCTGTACCAAGGTGATTTATTTGTAAAATAAATGATAGAAATTGTGTGATGCCACTCATATATGAGACTTTGTACAAAGCTATTTTATTATATCAGAGTTTTAAAAATGCATTCAAATATTCATACATAATTAATGAGTTATTAGGCCAATTGGATTAGCCTATTTGGTCACATGATAAATGATAAATGTGTGCAATAGTTATACCACTAATTATAAATAGTGCTATTTTATGCTAATTCTATTGTTTCCGTTTGTTCAATTAGTGCTATTTACTACTAATTAGTGACAACTGTTCCACACATTGAGTGTTTGTACTCTAGTAGTAAACAACACTAATCACAAAAGAAAACAATAGAATTTGCATAAAAAAGCACTGTTTAGTGGTATTTATGTTGTACACTTTTAGTGCGTGCCCTCTATCCTCATTAGTATTCTTTATATTAAGTCTATAAATAATACTAATAAGGATATGTTGATCAGATATAAAGGTCCATGGGACTAGCAAAGATAAGTTTAGATTTCACATCATAGACCTTCACAACAAGGGGCCATTTTGCATGACCATGCGCGTACTGCTGTGCTATGAGATCGTGACGCCGGCTCACCAAAGGGTACCCACTCAATTAGTTCGTAACAAACTGTCTCGGAATTTTATTTGTTTATTGATATTTCTTATTATTTCCAACACTATTTGTGAGTGTTTCAAAAACACGGAAAGTAAGTAAAAATTCACCCAAAGAACGCAAAAAAACTACAGAATTATAACCAAAGAACTCCCAGATGTGCTTAAAGACGCGCGTAATGTGCGGCTCTTGCTTGTAGACGTTTACAATTTTGCAAACGTACTAGATCGTAAAAAGCACGATTCTATTACGCTGATAAGTGCATATAATATACGTTATATATCATTGCATGTTTGATGAAGCGAGTGTGAAAATACTTAGCATATCTCTAGCGCACTAAATATTATAACTTCGTGTTTAACATTTCTACTACGCCTTTAGTTTTTGAACCCCGGGTTTGAGAGACCGAGCAACAGCACACAAATATTGTGATCTTTCATTTGTACTCAAGACTGTAAGGCAATCAATCAATAAATGTCGGTACTGTTAATGATTAACATGTAGATATGGTATATTTTGTTAAAATGGTAATATTAAAGCTGCATAAATCTGCAGGAATTACATCAAGTAATTACACGTACATCAGGAGTTACAGTTAAAATGCATGATAGCAGAAAATTGAGGATTGCTCTATCTGACCCAAGTTTTCCAACAAATCAAACATGATAGGTTGGAAGAGCAAAAAACAAAGACATTATAGCAAATAAATTGTATTTTTACGAACAAGTTAGAAAAGTACTTTCTAATATAATACTTAGCATCAGAGGGGGAGGGTGTATCCCATGGCAACCAACATTAATTCCTCGCTACCACCGCACGCTTCACTGAGTTTTTCATATGGCGGCAACGAAGGCTTCCATATTTTGTTGCAATTTTTGCGATTTACTACACTTTCTTTACAGTTTTGGATGAAACATGTCTCGAAACTATCAAAGCACATACTGGTAATGGCGTATTCAATGTTTTTTGTTTGGATAAAACGTTGCTAAAAGTAATTTCTTGTGCCTGAATATTGATGGCGGCCGTCGATCTGACGACACAATTTTGCACAAGCAAATGGTCCTTACTATGGAACACAGTGGTTTAGTTCGTTCAAAATAGGAGGTTTTATAGCTAATATGTTTATCTATCTGATTGTAAAATTTAACACAAGATACGATATAACCTCAGCATTCAATACCAGCAAAAAGATATGCTTGCACAGGCTTATCACTAAAGCCTAAAATGTGATTTATTTTAAATCATTTTTTTACATTTATTCATGTACTATAAATTTCGAAGTTTAAACAACTATAAATAATTATGGACCTCTTTGTTCATACTTGTAGTCGAAATGTCTATAAAAAATGCCTGTCAAAGCTACAACACTATAGCGATTTACAAACACAAGTGGGACAAACTACATCATAGAAGCTTACAAATGTAAATAATGACCAATAACTGACTTATTTGAAAGACATACATGCATAATTATGACCCTTTCCTTATTTAGTGTATTAAGAATGATAAATATACAAAGGTCCTCCATAATCATAAACATAACATTTTCCCCTCAAATTTCTTTTTCCCCTTTTCATTATATTGCATGTTAACTTTTTGCAGTTCTTTGGCTCAAAAATAATTCAAAGCAAATAATGCAACAACGTAAATAAGAATAAATCTAAAATTATTATGAGAAAGAAATGTCTATAAAGAAATGAGTGAGGTAAACATGTAAAGTGGGCTGAAAATGAACTAACCGCAAATAAAAGGATTGATGAGAAGTACTAGACCATGTCAATAGGTAAAATATACATCAAATGAAAGCTTAGGAAATGCTTTATAAAACCTCCTATTTAGAAGTATATCTGTTTAGTTTTTGTTAGACAAAATAAAAAACAAAAACGTTTGATCCCGAGAACGTCCCGCGAAAGTAAAACAGACTAAAAATCCCAAGAAATAGTTTAAATCGGAAAATAATTGCACTCTACTAACACTAGAATATACAAAAGAAACACAATCACAATAGATTAAACCACAATAGCTTCCTTGACCTTATTTTTGAGCTTTTTTGTAAAGGTAAAGCTGAGCGACGATGGCGACTACACGATCATTTACTAGAAGCCAGTCAAGCGTAGCGATGAGTCTGGAGAGCGGCTCATTTGCATACAATAGAGTCACCCCCTCCCTCCTGCTTAGCATTAATTAGGCTAGCGCTTATATCTCACTAAATGCTAACAAATAGTAGATGTTTCAGTCTATCGCTCTACCAAAGCGTTGCAACCTCATTTCTTTCTTTCGGGTTGGATGATCTTCTCTTGAGCTCCACATGTAAAAATGGCACAATAATTGTTTTCTAGTTGATCGAGTGATAGTGACAAATAGTTACTAAATGGCTACTATGTTTGTTAATATAATACTTAGCATTAATTAGGCTAGCGCTTATATCTCAGGTATATTATCGTCACTTTATGTGTTTTTTTTAAACAGAGCAAACACAGGAAGACCATGAAATAAGAGCAAACTAAATGCTAACAAATAGTAGATGTTTCAGTCTATCGCTCTACCAAAACGTTGCAACCTCATTTCTTTCTTTCGGGTTGGATGATCTTCTCTTGAGCTCCACATGTAAAAATGGCACAATAATTGTGTTCTAGTTGAGTGATAGTGACAAATAATTACTAAATGGCTACTATATTTGTTTCTATTTAGTTTGTTTTTATTTCATGGTTTTCCTGCGTTTGCTCTACCCAAAAATAAAAAAATACGGGAAAAGACAAGAACAAAATCTGAGCTCTAGATTTGAATAACACGCATACATGCAGCCTCATTTCTTTCTTGTTCGGGTCGGATGATCTTCTCTTGAGCTCCACATACGTGGCACAGTTGTCTAGAATGTAAATTGGCTACAAATAGCTGCATAATATTGAACTTGCCGACTGGACATAACTCTAGAATTCTACAAGATGCTAAACATGGTTGGATGAACTTCTCTTGACACATTTCGGTACGTCTAGAACGTTATTGGCCTGCAGCTACAAACTGAACTGCATCATGTTGAAATTGCCGACTGGATATGGTCACTTTCGGCATCCTAAAAGATACTGAACATGCTACTAGATATTAGCAAGCGTGATCTTCTATCTTGGCATCCTAATTTTATATCTAAGTGATACCATGGGCTAGAATGACGGTCATCTCGCGGGCGCAACCTCAGCGGTATTTCCCATGGCGGCGTACTACGAACACTTTGCTTCTTAGTATAATTTTTTCAGTAGATATAACCACTTCTGCTTCAATATTAGATAAATTAAACGTTTTTTTAAAATTGCTTCATTAGTGGGAAAATACTCCATTCAGAAAGTTCATAAGTCAAAAATTCCTAGCCTCCAGGACAGTTGCGGTATCCTGTTATATAGCTGTTGGAGTTAGCTTTGTTCAGAGAATATAGTAAAAGTATTAGAACCAGACTAAAATTTGCATTTTTTAAGCACCATTTAATAACAAGAACCACTTTAGCCTAAGAATTGGACAGGTTCTTATATAAAAGATAAATAGCTAAGTTTATCATTAGGTAATTTGGAAACATGCATCAATCAAGTCTGAGTGACGATATATTAATTGGTATTAAATAGTACAGTGCTCACTGATTCTGATCATTGATTCTCGTGTCAATATCGGCCTAGCAACGAGTTGTAATCTATTTAAAGTACTCCCTTGCTTCACAAAGACCTACAGAGTAGTTATGGGCAGAACGCGAGTGAGTAGGCTGTGAAGCACAGAAGCGTGAAATTCTTTTGGGTAGGGCGGGAAGGGGTAGCAAAGGAATCATCTCGCACACGAAATCTAGATGATTCCAATACATTCACCAATATAAGATCTTGCAGTGATCCTAACCTTTACTTCCCCGAACGCCAAACTGCCACGAGTGGATTGATGCTACACTTTATATACTCTATGTTACGCACGGGTGCACATTAAATAGTAATCTATTTAAAGTACTCCCTTGCTTCACAAAGACCTACAGAGTAGTTATGGGCAGAACGCGAGTTCCGCCTATAACAGCCTAACGTTGTCCTGATTTCCTTTCCTCGACACACCCTAACCCAGTCCTTAATAACCCGAAACTACTATCCTTTCCACTCCCATTCTTATGAATTCGGCTCAACAAACACCGGTGAGAAGCCGATAAGTAAATTCCTCTCCCGAAACTCAGAACTTATTCTTTCAACAAGATCCCCATCCTCTAGATTAAGTGGGTTGCTTGGTGGAGTTGCGGAGGTGCTGGATATGCTCATAACCTTCTCTGTCTGAGTATATAGGTTCACCATCTGAGTAGACTGCCAACCGATGTGATTTGCGACCTCCTCTTTTGAGGCGCCAAGCAGGCGAAGCATTATAGCAGCCCCACTTCTGAAACTATGGGCCGTCTCACCCTCATAAACTCCAATATTGGTGAGATACTTTAC